>CM033791.1:29158995-29189995 GCA_019656835.1 Rhododendron ovatum | reverse complement strand
CTGAGGTAGATTTCTCACACTCTTTGTTAGAAAAGCAAGATCCATGTGAATCTATTCTTGAGAAGTTGCCAATCATAGAACATATTGATTTTCTTGGTGTTGACAATTTTCTTGTGGTTTATCATCCTTATATTTTAGATTTGGTCAACAAATTGAAAATTGATTTGATTTGGGCTATGCACTTGGTGGAACTTAAGTTTTTAAAACGAATTCGGCAATTGCTTTACTCAAAGTACCTTATCTTATGGCATGGTCGAGTTCAATTCTTGGCAAAGAGTATAGCATGGAGTGTTATGTTCATTACATTAGCTTTTAATGGCATGATAACTATTCAAAACCATCATGTGGATGTACATATTTTCTCTCTTAAGTACATATTTGTTTTTCTTTCTTGTCTTGTTCTCTATTAGTATTAGTTATGCATGTTTTGTTTTGTTTATTTTGTTCTATGTTTGCATTGAATAAAATCTTGGAGATATCTCACATTCAAAAGATTTCACCAATGTGTTAGTGTAAAACGGACTTTCATTAGTTCTTCTTGGTAATAGTTTATCGTTAATGATCCATGCTCTCCGCGATTGCCCCTAATCGGAGGCAACTTAGGTCTGTGAGTGAGGTTTGATATTGCCTAGAGTGCACGCTAGGTTATATTGCATCTTGCTTTGTTTTGATCCTAGGGGACGCTGGACTTCATTGTTTGGCGAGGTCAAGCGATAGATTTTATTACGGGCGCTAGCATAACAAATTTTCGACGGTCTAGTATAGCCACCCATTGCTTACCCCAACGGTAGAGATGGGAAGAAAAGTATGACTCGTGTGATCGAGTGATGATCGGGTGGTGCATTGCATTTCATTTTATTTTGCATGTTTTCATTTGTTCTTTGCATTGTTTTTATGTTTTGCCTTTTAGTTTTTGTTTTGTTTGGAAGCCGGATAACACGGGCCGGTGGTTCTAATGTCATTTGTTTTGTGGAAGGTCGTTCTCTTAAGTATTCTGCAGGGTTTATTTGCTACCACACCAGCCTTGGTGGATTGGGTCTAAAGACGGAGTGAGTGAGGCGTTCAGGAGCCCTAAGCATGGGTGCGGCTAAGAGCCGCGGTTGTTAGTCCGATAAAGCTTTGGATATGGCCCTGTGTGACTAGCTGTGGTTCCGAGTTGGTAGAACCGAAGGAGTAAACCCTGGAAGCATCTAATCTGGCTGGAGCGAAACATTGACATAAAATCCTCCAACTTGGTCGAGGTATTTAGGGGTTGACATTCCCCTTGGACGGTACATTCGCACACTCTTTCTCTCTTCATCTTGTTCTTAATGCTATGAGGGCATAGCATCGCTTTAAGTTGGGGGGAGGGGTTAGCTTATGTGCTATTTGTTTGATTTTGCGAGAAATTTTGAAAATTCAAAAACATTTAAAAATTGAAAAACCAAAAAACAATAGAAATTGAAAATCCAAAAAAAAAAGAAAATTGAAAATTTCAAAAATAAATAAAAGGTTTTTACTTGCAATTTCTTCCTTTTGTCATAATTTTTAGTTTTGTTCATAACTTGTTGCATGCTCAATCGTTGTTAGTTAGCAAGAATTCGTAGCAATCCTAAGAATTTTGTGTTTCTTAACTTGCATGCTTAGTTGACAATTGAATGGTTTAAGTGCTGAGCAAGTTTTTGAGCAAGTTTTGGCCCATATCCCCATGTTCTCAATAAAAGTTTGTAGTTAGGTGAATAATCGCATGTCCATGCCTACTTGTGTTTAAATGTCGATTTTCAATCATTTTGGAATCCAAAGCGCACTTAGGAAAGGATACAAGGCATTCTTTGCATGATTATACCACATATGAGTCACCTTGTCCTACTTTGCATCCTGTTATTCTCCCATTCTTTGCTTAGCCTAGGCGACCGGTTGTTCGGAGGGTTGTTTGGTTGAGTGTTCATTGTTTAAAAGGTGTTTTGGGGGATGCTATGGAAAGTTTTGGAAGTTCAGGGGCTCAAATTGAAGAAAAACAGAATCCTATTGGCATCGGCATCGATGGGTTAAATCCCATTACATCGCTGCCGAGTGTGTTAGTCTTCTGGGCCCTTATTGCCTTCGGCATCGATGGAATCAATCGTCTTACATCGCTGCCGAGCAGCATAGCTCACCAGCCCCTTATTGCCATTGCCATCGATGGGATTAAACAGATGACATCGCTGCCGAGCAGCATACCCCTCTAAACAACTAATGGCATCGCCATCGATGGGATCTCAGGTTTTACATCGATGCCGAGGTACTCCCAGCCACAAATCAGAGCTGATCTCGTCAGAAATCAAACCAAACCCCATTCCAAACTTCTGAAACCGATTCCTCTCCTCTCTTAACCTCCAGTAAACCACCAAAACCCTAACCCAAACCTTCAATCCACCAACTAAATCCTCCATATTTTCACACAAAACACCCCAATCCTCCATCCCCTACAACAACACTCCATATTCTTCCACCAGTTTTGGGTTTCCAAGCAAAAACAAGGTAAACCCAATTTTTCTCTTTAAATCCGAATTTTTTCTTATTTTTCCACTTTAATCCCTTATTTCTTCCTATTTTCCACCCATATATCCACTCCCCACCATAAAATCTACCCTACATTCACCCATTCCACTCAAAAACTCAAAAATCCCATAAAATCCCACCAAAAATCCGAAAATTAAAAAAAATAAAACCCTAACCTTTTTCAACCCACAATGCCAAGAGTCAAGCAAACCGCGCACCGTGCTCCCTCTTCTCAACCTGAAATTGAAGAGGAGGATGATTTTATGGCTGAGAGCGAAGAAGAAAATCAGCCCGCGGAAGCTTCGGGGTCTAGGAGTAAGCGGAGGAGGCGGACTCCGGGTCAGATTGCAGCGGATAAGAGGAGGGTTTGGGAGGATAGTTTTGTGGGCAGAAAGTTCAAAAATGAGCGGCAAGTGGATGCTACGGGATTGCCCGATGATCACACGGGGCTTCGGTACATCATGAGGAAAGGTTTGAATTTCTGGACTGAGCCGTTATTGGGTTATAATAAGAATGCTGTTATTGAGTTTTATAAGTTTATGATTATTCCTGAGGGTGATTGGGAGAGTGATCCGGCTGTTGGAATTTTTTCGAAAGTAGGAGGAATAGATGTGGTAATTACTCCTGATGATATTGCTGCTTATTTGAAAATTCAAAGGCCCCCTCCTGAGTCCGTGAATTACCCTAGGAAGGATGAGTTGATTGATTTACAGGTTGTGAATGAGGCGTTGTATCATGACCCTGCTTTGGCTTCTTTACCCCATGTGCCTGGAAATTTCAAAGCGAGTTTTAGATTTTTGAACAAAGTAATACATTATAACCTTTACCCCCGAGGCTCAGAGAGTAGGCCAACCAGGAAAAGTGGGGAGATTTTGTTTGCATTGACAGCTAATGATTTGATAGTTGATTGGGCTATGTTTATCTTTACTCAGCTGCGTGATTTTAGGGCCAATACTTTGATTACTGCCAATATGCCATTTCCATGTATGATTACGAGCTTGTGTAAGGAAAAAGGAGTTAGGGGGGCAGCTTATGAGCAATTGGAAGAACTTTCTCCGGGGCCCATAGATGACACCTTTGATGTGAAAAGCTCATCACAGATTCACACGGCTAAGGGTAAACAAGCAAGAAAGGGGGATTACTTGACTACGATGCCATCGAGAAAGGACAAACAGGGGTCTTGGCTCAAGAAGTTGTTTTGTCAAGGGGTCTCAATAATCAACAGTCAAAGGAAAGAGAAGGCTGAGAGGAGAAAGATGATGAGGGAACAGGAGGCACAGAGGAGAGAGATAGCCTGGCAGACTTCGATTTTAGAGCAGCAGCATGGGGTGAAGTATGTCCCCGAGCCGGTTGATGAGGGGGAAGTGAGTGATGACTTTGCAGGATATGAGAGTGAGGAGTTGGCTGACTGATTAGATGACTTGCTGATTTGAGGATGAGGTGGTGACATGGTGATGATTTCATAGAGAGTCGGTGGCTTTAGAAATTCCCCTTACTTGGTCGGGGTCTTGGTTGGTTGACATGCCATCTATCCTATCCTTTTGTTTTGTTTTGTCTTGTTTTATTGCATTTTCATTTCATAGTATAGCTTTGCACATTGTTAGCTAGTAGTTGGTTTATTGGTTTGGCCGGTTTGGCCTTGACTTGGTTCATGTCTTATGTTGGCGGCGGTCACTCGGGTAGTTAACCAAGCTAGTAATAGACCGTCGCCCATTTTTGCTAACCTGTTCTTTGTAACCAAGGTCATTATAAGCTAATGAAGTCCTTAGTTGATCTTTTGTGCGTATGGATTCCATTTTGATTGATTGTCTGATAGTTGCATAATTAGTTAATGGCATGCTTTCCTTTCGTTATCCAAATATCATCTGCTAGTTTTCAATTCTGTTGAATAAAAGTGCTTTAGTTGTTTGAGGCATAGTATCTCTTGTCCGCTAATGCCTGTTGTTAAGCACATCTTCGGTGGATATGGTTTAGTCTGAATTCGCATGTTCTGTGTCCCGTATCCTCCCATTGTTCGAGGACACAGACCATTTTGACTTGCTCTTGGACTTGCTTGATACTTAGCCTGTTTAATTGAATGCTGAAAATGTGAGTTGTAGAAATGAAATAAAAAGCCGGATTGTTGAACTCTTGCTAGGTTACAGAATTGAGCATGTCCTAAGTTGTGAACTCGGAAGGATTGCATAGTGCTTATGTTTTAATTTTCTACATTTCGTTCGCTAGGGACTAGCAAACCTTAAGTTAGGGGGCGTGATAAGCACCCGAGAATGTAATGTAGGGTGCGCTAGTATCTAGTTTTAGTTAAATTTAGTTACTTATTAGTTATTATTAACGTTGTTTGCTCGTATAGTGTTCTAGTCCTATTTTGTAGGTAAATCGCCAAAAAGGGAGCTTTCGTTGCACGAGACAAGGTTTTGCCCGAGCAGAAGTTGACTTGCCAAGGCGGAACCTGTCATCGCCCGAGCCGAAGCAGATTTGCCCGAGCCGAAGCCCGATGGCCAGAGCAGAAGTTGAAATTGCCAAGGCAGGAACTCATTTGCCCGAGCAGAAACCCGATGGCCAAGGCAGAGGCAGAGTTGCCCGAGCAGAACCCATCATTGCCCGAGCAAGAAGTTGATTTGCCCGAGCAAAAGGAAGGCGGCCAAGGCAATGACCCACTATTGGCCTCGGCAGCGATGTAAAGTTTCACATCCCATCGATGCCGAGCCCCTTAGTGGCAAAAACCCCTTAACCACTTCGGCAGCGATGGGACAAATCACCTTCCATCGATGCCGAACCCCATAGCAGAGCATTCTAAGGCCGTTGCCATCGATGCCGAGGGGCGTAAGAGCGGATTTTCTGAGCATCTTGGGAATATTCCAGGCGCGGATCTTTGGAGTATTTAAGCTTATGTCAATTTTTGTACAAACAATTAGGATAGAATTTAGATAGATTTGCTTACCTAATTTTTAGATCTAGATCTAGATTCAAATTGTTCTTGAAGTGTTCTTCATTTTTCAGTGTTTAATCCTTTAATTTCCTGCCTTAGTTGTTACTTTTTGTTATTGTTGCCTTAATTAAAGTTGTTTATTTTCTCCCGATCTATCTTAATCTATGGTTTAATTCAAGTCTTGTTATTTCATTATGGTAGCTAGATTTTTGCTTGCTCCTATCTCTCTAGATATGGGTGAGTAGTTTCAAGGGTTAGGTCATGGGATGATTAGCATCTCATGGCCCGGGCGAAAATTGCATTTTCCACCCAATAAAGCTTCAAACTTTGATTTGAAAATTGATGTGGGGTTCGGGTTTGTTTGATAAATTACCGAGGTGTTAACCTCTTTGATCTTGTGTAGGTGGGAGCGTCGACTACCCACCACATATGATGCTTAGAGCTCTTTCGCACGAGGGATTTGTCAAATGAATTCTAGAGCTAACTTGGTTTTCAAATTATTTGATTTTCCGATTTGAGGACTATAATCAAGTACCTTAAATTGTGTAGTTGGGTGAAGAGTGTGATCTAGTTCGGGTCTCGGGTGTTAATAATTCCTAGACCTAACCTATCTTTTCTCTAGTTAATTCGTTTTAATTTAGCCTTTTATTTCCACCGTTCAAAGTAAAACAAAGTTGGCCGTCTAAAGGCCGAAAGCCCTTACTTGCTCTACAAATCCGATCAAGCCATATAATTATTCCCTTGGGTACGATCCCGGATTTCCGGTTTATTATGCTTCAACCGACGAGTTAAACCCTACGCTTGGGGTATTATTCCATATTATCTTGGAGAACGAAGCACTCTCTCTCGCTCTTATGTACTAGTTATATACATATATATATGTATGTACAATGAAAGACTAATACTAATAATAAATAAGTAAGTACATAGGTACTAAGATCCTAGGGTTAAAAAGGGTCAAGATTTCCTCAATAAACAATAAAAAGGTACTAGTACTTTAATTAATATAATAATATACTTTGTACTTTCGGGAATCTTAACAAAATATTAGTTTAATGGGTCAAGTACTTAGTTGGAAGATGAACCTATTACCCGATGGATAATAAAATTCCTAACGGTTATTAACCAAGGGATAACAAAGGACGAGTACTTTCAAATCATAAATTAAGTCTTTTAAAAAGACTAGATGTCCTTTTGAAATACACATATGTGTGTGTGTGTGTGTGTGTGTGTATATATATATATATATGTATGTATATATGTACTTAACCAAATATAATAAAGGAAAGGCTATTGACCAATGGGTAAAGATTACCCTAACGGTTATTGTCCAATGGACCAAAGTTACTTGGGTACTTTTATTATAATTGTCATTTCTTTAAAAGATCAAAGTACTTGTTCAAATCTTTCAAAAATCCTTTTAATATAAAGAATTGGGTTTCTATTATCCAATGGATAATAGTTCCCCTAACATTTATCGTCCAAAGAATAAAGAACAATTACTAGTCTAGGGTTTGAAAAGGTTCAAAAGGTTCAAGATGGGCAAAACGGTCCATCTATGGTTAGAGAAAAGTAACTAGGTGTCTTTCTAGTTTGGTTACTCCATCAAGCCGATTAGAAGCTAACTAAGCTTGCTAAGTAGGGCTTAAAAGTCAAGAAACATTCCTTGAGGGGCTAAAGTGTAATTTAGGGTTTCTAGTCGAGGAATAAGATGATAAGGCGATCAATTGTTTGAAGACAAACTGCTAAAGAATTAATACGAAAATCATCGAGCGTTTAAGAGAAATTTCAAATAACAACGAGATTTTTATTGAACGAAAAATCGAAGTTGTTACATAAGTACACAGAATTGGCAACTTAAGTCCAAAACTAGATTCAACTAAGGTCCATAGAAGGGGCAACTTAAATTTATAGAAAGGGCAACTTAGTTCCAAACCCAGATTTAATTACATATCAACTCATGATATCATACAAGGGGTAATTTAGGTTCATAAAAGGGACAACTTAGATTTATAGAAGGGACAACTTAAGTCCATAGAAGGGCAACTTAGATTTTTAGGGTTTTAAATGGGACGCGGAGGCTCTGCTGTGCTTCATGGCACAGTAACCCCTACCGCACCAAAAAAGGGTATTGTTTTTGGAGGGAAAAAAATTTTAGTCTTCTTATTTGCAATCCTATGGAGCAGAAACGTGATTATAAGAGTCTTAGAGATAAAATTTAATCATGTCTCTTTAAAATAATATAATCAGAATAATAAGATCTTCACACTGCTACAAACGGATTGAAAATTGAAGCAGATAATTTTTTAAACTGATTTTTAATATATAAACAGTCTAAAAAAATTAAGTGCTCCAATTTTTAATTCGTTTGAACAAGTACAAATATCTTATTATTCTGAACATATTATTCTAAAAAGATATAATTAACTTTTGTCTTTAAGGCTCTAATAATCATGCTTCTACTCCACAGGATTCTAAGTAAAGAGCAGATACTTAATTATGAGAGTTCTAGAAACAAAAATTAATTACGATCCTTTAGAATAATATGTTCAGAATAATAAGATATTTGCACTTATTCAAACGGATTAAAAATTGAAGCACTTAATTTTTTTAAACTGTTTATATATTAAAAATACAGTTTGAAAAATTATTTGCTCCAATTTTCAATCCGTTTAAACCAGTGTGAAAATCTTATTATTCTGATCATATTATTCTAAAGAGACATAATTAAATTTTATCTCTAAGGCTTTTATAATTACGTTTCTGCTTCATAGGATTACAAATAGGAAGCTTAAAATTTTTTTTCCTCCAAAAATGATACCCTTTTTTGGTGTGGGTCCGTGTGCCACGAGCCACACTAGAGCCCTGCGTCCTTTTCAAATGTGTATGGATTATATTAGTCTTTTTACATCATCTTTCCATGTATGAGGAATTGTTTTTTACCGTTTCATATTGGGGCAATTTCCAGAAAACCAGTTCATGGGTTGAGAATTTTTTTCCCCTAGTTCCACTGAACACGAATTCCCCCTTGTTCTAATGGTTATGATATGAATGTGGTTATTGGTAACTTCTTTGATTATCATGTATGCTAGGTGTGGAAATGTAAGTAGAGCGTGGGAAGTTTTCAAATTAATTAGTGATTGAAACGTCGTCTCATGAACATTTCACTATCGGATTCTTCAAATTTCAGTCCAAACATGCGATTTTCAGATATTGGGAGTTGAGAAATTGGTAAGGCAGATCCCTTGGTGTACCAATTGGCTTCAACGGTGTTTGGATGGTGTGAAATGTCTTGGTTGCCCCTGGTTTTGACTGTTCAGGGTAACGGCGTTTGACTGAATTGGGATTTTTTGAATACTTTAGGACCAAAAAAGTTAGTAAGCCCTCCCCTTCTGGCTTGTTTACCTCACCGTCTCTCTCTCTCCACATGAAGAATGCTGCATCCAAATCCATAAACCCCTGCGACAGCCGTGCCGTGGCCAACTTTTACTCAACCCAGCTCCAGCTATGCTGCCCGCACAGCCCTACCTCGTACCCCCACGCCCGTCGCGTCCACGCCCACATGACCACTTCTGGCTTCAAACCCCGTGGTCACATCCTCAACCGCCTCATTGACGTCTACTGCAAATCCTCCCACCTCGTCTCCGCCCACCAACTGTTCGACAAAATTCACCTGCCGGACATTGTCGCAAGAACCACAATGCTCGCCGCATACTCTGCTTCTAGAAAACCAGACGTGGCCCTGGAGATATTTAACACGACCCCGTTGCGGATGAGGGACACCGTCTTCTACAATGCCATGATCACGGCCCACTGCCATGACGAGGACGGTCACGCTGCTATCAAACTCTTTCGTGACATGAGGCGGAAGGGTTTCCCGCCCGATAACTTCACTTTTACTACCGTCCTGTCCGCGTTGGCCCTCGTAGCGGATCGAGAAACCCATTGCCAGCAGTTGCATTGTGCAGTTGTGAAGTCAGGAACTGGGTTGGTGACTTCGGTCGTGAATGCGCTTATATCGGTTTACGTGAAATGTGCATCTTCTCCGTTAGTGTCTTTGTCTTCGTTGATGGGTGCTGCTAGGAAGCTTTTTGATGAGATGCCCATGAGAGATGAATTAACATGGACTACAATCATTACGGGTTACGTCAGGAATGGTGACCTAGATACAGCTCGTCGAGTTTTTGAAGGGATGGAAGAGAAGTTAGTGGTTGCTTGGAATGCCATGATTTCGGGTTACGTGCATAATGGCTTTGTGAGTGAGGCGTTGGAAATGTTTAGAAGGATGAATTTATCGGGAATAAAGCTCGATGAATTTACATACACTAGCGTTCTTAGCGCTTGTGCTAGTGCTGGATTGTTCCTCTTTAGGAAGCAAGTGCATGCGTACATTCTACGAATGGAAGACAAACTTTCGCTGGACTTTTCATTGTCTGCTGATAATGCACTTATTACCTTGTACTGGAAATGTGGCAAAGTTGATGAAGCACGTATGATTTTTAATAACATGGCCGTAAGAGACCTTGTTTCGTGGAATGCAATTTTATCAACGTATGTGAGTGCTGGGCGAATTAATGAAGCTAGGTCCTTTTTCATTGAGATGCCAGAGAGGAACCTTTTGACATGGACAGTTATCATATCAGGAATGGCCCAGAATGGGTTGGGGGAAGAAGGTCTGAAGTTGTTTAACCAGATGAAGTTAGAGGGATTAAAGCCATGCGACTATGCATTTGCAGGAGCTATTTCTTCTTGTGCTGTGCTTGCAGCATTGGAGCATGGACGCCAGCTCCATGCGCAGCTTGTCCGATTGGGGTTTGATTCAAGCCTCTCAGCTGGCAATGCGCTAATAACTATGTACGCTAGATGCGGTGTTTGTGAGGCTGCACACTGTTTGTTTCTGACAATGCCTTTTGTGGATTCAGTTTCTTGGAATGCCATGATTGCTGCTTTAGGGCAACACGGGCATGGTGCTCAAGCTCTAGAGCTTTTTGAACAGATGTTGGAGGAAGAAATATTACCTGATCGGATAACCTTCCTCACTATTCTCTCTGCTTGTAGCCATGCAGGTTTAGTTAACCAAGGACGTAGTTATTTCGATGCCATGTATGGATTATATGGTATATGCCCAGATGAAGATCATTATGCCCACCTGATTGATTTGTTGTGTCGAGCTGGAAAATTCTCTGAAGCAGAGGACGCAATCCAAAGACTGCCTTTTGAGCCAGGTGTACCAATTTGGGAGGCTCTCCTTGGTGGTTGCCGAATTCATGGGAACGTGGATTTAGGGGTCCAGGCGGCAGAACGATTATTGGAGCTGAGGCCTCAACACGATGGAACGTACATCCTTTTGTCAAACATGTATGCTGATGCCGGTCGATGGGAAGACATGGCAAAAGTAAGAAAGTTGATGAGGGACAGAGGGGTTAAGAAGGAGCCCGGTTGTAGTTGGGTTGAGGTTGAAAACAAGGTACATGTTTTCTTGGTGGATGACACAGCACACCCTGAGGTGCAAGCAGTGTACAACTATCTTGAAGAGTTGGGAATGAAGATGAGGGAATTAGGGTATGTTCCTGACACCAAGTATGCTTTGCATGATGCGGGGTCCGATAAAAAACAACATGGTTTATCAACTCACAGTGAGAAGCTTGCAGTTGTATTTGGTCTCCTAAAACTTCCTCGTGGAGCCACAGTTAGGGTGTTCAAGAACCTTAGGATATGTCGGGATTGCCATAATGCATTCAAGTTCATGTCAAAGGTGGTAGAAAGAGACATTGTTGTGAGAGATGGGAAGAGGTTTCATCATTTTAGGAATGGTGAATGCTCTTGCGGCAATTACTGGTGAGCTGGGTTTTGTGAGAATTTATCCACCTGTGGGCAGTTAAGGAGAAATGCATCAGGGTTTTATTGAAGACAAGGCGTGACATGACATCATTTTTCTCATCCTGAAACAAATGCATTTGTTATGAAAGAACTACGGGGAAGCGGTTGAGCTTTTTGTAGAAGAGAAAGAAGCTTGAGAAGGATCACCCGCAGGTTTAAGATCAGGGAAGGAGTGACTGGTTGCACAATCAGAATGATTCCATTTTGTCCTTGGTTCTCAGCGCCAAAGAACTTTCTGGCTTTGTGGGATATTCAATTTACCTTCTCATACACAGAGTCTCCGTTATGCATATAGATTGCAAGCTGATGAAAGCACAGATTCTTGGTAGTTTGCTATCAGCACACTGACCACAGGGGGAATTGTGTCTTCCAGAAAAGCATTATTTCCCCAGCAGCGTTCTTTTCCTTTTTTTGACATGCAAAATTTTGTTTGGAGAAATATCATTACTGATTCTACACTTCCGTTGGGTGGACCAATCTTTGGTGCAGCTACCATGATACTTCAACATGAGATGTCCTGTGGTTATGCCAGATGTACAAGGTAATGGAACTGGTATCTAGGACTTTTATTATCCACATAAGCATGCTAATTAGCCAGTAAGAAATGATTGACACTTTGATATATGGTCTGCCCTTTTCTTTGAGCATCTTATCCCAGTAATCATACTCGAAGTTTGTATTCTTTGATCTTTTGCTTTGGCCAATGTTTCGGGAACAAGCGGAACTTGGGTGTAATGCTACACAAAGCAGGTGGACGAGGAACGAGCCAAAGAAAGAAGTTACTGTCTCAGTTGTCTATGGCATTAGTTGTGAGTTTGCTTTCCATTCCATAAAAGTTAAAACTGCTTTGTCACACCAAGAGAAATAAAACAGAACATTGAAACATAAAAGTAGAAAGTAACAGGGTATCCCATATTTAGTGATGCAAAGGTTTACCATCTCTACTTGCATTGTTTGATTGCATGTGATCTATTGTTGAAGTGCTATAAGATGCCAATTTTTTTGAAGGCAGGTGCGGAAGGCAATTGCGTTTGCTAGGAAAGCTCACCATGGCCAGTTACGGAAAATGGGAGACCCTTATTTGACTCATTGTATGCACACAGGAAGAATCATAGCAATATTGGTTCCATCAACTGGAAAACAAGTAGGTGTTATCTTTTGCTATTGTGGTGCAGTATCTAGTATGAGTCTAACAGTCCAATATTTAAACACTTACTGAGTTTTTGCTATGTGCACAAACTATTGATACAGTTGTGTCCGGGATTCTCCACGACATGGTTGATGATACATGTGAAAGTTTGGACAGCATAGAAAGAGAGTTTGGTGATGACGTAGCAAAGTTGGTAGCTGGAGTTTCCAGGTTATGTCAATCAGGTAGAGTACTTTTGCAGCATTGATCCTTTTTTGGCATTTAGCAAGAAATAACCGTCTCCAATAATTGCGAATCATTACGCTATTCATGTAATTTAACTGCTACGGGTATGGGATAGATTTGTAATAGCCAGTCAGGCAATGCCTATTAGTGTAAACCCGTTAGTGATGAGGGATTTGGATATAGTTTGGATATACTAGGCCCCATATGGGTCTGATCCAAAATGCTTTCCACTTACCATAAGTGGTGGTATGTGATATATGATACTTGTACCTGATGGTATATGTATTTTAAACTTTAAGCTAAAATGCTTAAGGATTGAAAATTTACTAACTTATGCTCTTTCAGTTATCATGGATTCTTGAGGCCATTTGATGAGCCCTTTTTGGCATTATTCCAATTATTTATCTTATCTTGATGTTTCATTCAAACATGTGGGTAAATCGTAATTCATGTTCGTATACATCGTTGACTCATTTTGCAGCTTTGATATTGCGCTGCTGCCCTTTCTCATGCTGTTTGTGTTATTCATCTTGTGTCAACTGATAACTTTGTTCTGCAGTTGTTGCGGAGACACCAGAGGGTTAACATGAGTCACGGCACCCTTGGTCATGAAGAGGTAAGTTTTCTGTGTATAGGGAGTTAACTATCAGCCAAGCTGTGGAAACAAGCTGGAAAGAAACTAGAAAGACTGTGTGTATACTTTGTTCTATCATGATAAAAAATAAGTGTATTTAGTGGTACCTACCGTCGTTTGAAGCTATAAAACAGAAGCTGTAAATCCCAATGGGTTTATATGCTGCTTTCATTGGTTTTCCCCTTGGTCAAATGTTTGCATGGGAAACCAAATTTTTGGATGCGATAATCATATGACATACGTTAGTGATATTAACAAAATACTCCAAAGAATGTAGTAGTGCTGATGTAATGCTTGTTGGCGATTCTGTATGGTGCTTTTCAGTTGCATAATCCAAAGTGGAGTGAAGACCTTGTCCCCAGTACAGTATTCTATGGATAGAAAAGTGATTATCATCCTAATCTGCAATTTTGGTGGTTCAGGTTTCTTAAAATGATAACTCTTGTTAACATGAACTACTGTTGGTCCTATTTGCCTGCCTCTTTCATAGTTTAATGCTACCTTGACTTTACATGTTGCTTGTGTTTGTAAAACTGATCATCGCAAAATGTTGTGTACTTCCCGTTGTGCAAATTTGTTTTCCATGGAGTATTTAAATAGATTTCTGAGTTACTTAATGGAGGGATGAAAGAAGAGTTCATTTCTTTCCCAAATTTGTGCTTGATTTGTAAAGGCAATCTGTAAAATATCGTGGCTTTACATTTAGCGAACTACATATTGGTTGATGAAGAAGTATGACTATTACCGTTCTTTCTTGTACAAAAGGAGAATGCATTGCCTATGCCTGCTCTAATATTCTATTTCTGATGGTTTGCACTGTGTCTTCCAGGCAAATAATTTACGAGTCATGCTTCAGGGCATGGTTGATGATCCACGTGTGGTGCTGATCAAGCTTGCTGATTGTCTGCATAACATGAGGACCATGTAACGGCTCGATGCTCCTTTCATGATTTTTGCTGTTTCATGTTGGTAATAGATGGAGTTCTTTGTATTTCTTGATACGGTTCTTCTGACTTTAAAATGGTTCTCTCAATGTCACTTCTCTTTTGTAATTTTTCAATAAGGTTGTATTGAACTTATGGATGTCTTGTTTTGTTTAAATAGTATTGGAACTATGGAATTTTCGCTTTGTCCACATTTTGCCGTTTATATTTGGAAAAAAATTGAAAAAAAATATAAATAAATATACACGTGGCATGTCCCCCGCCATGTCCGTGTCCCCATTTTTTTAGAATTTCCGTGTCCCCGTGTCCGTGTCCGTATCCGTTCCTTGCATCATAGTTGCAGCCTCAAATTTTCCGTCGAATGCGAGCTGGCCTGGCTTTAATGTGGAGCCCTACCAACAGGGCTGGCAATCTGCGAAGAATACCTGCAAAAGCCAGCTCACTTGTGCCATCAACTGGAAAAGACTCCACTCTTGCCTACGAAAGGTCCATGTCAATAGATGAGGACAACGCAAGCATTACGGTGAGAGTGCTAGTTGCAATTCTTGTGCCCTATGGTTGTTAAAATGGGTCAAAACCTGGTCGCTCATGTCATTTAAGACGCAACTTGGAATATCTTTCTTCTGTAAATGTCTAGTCCGTTTCCCCTTTCAGAATTAGGTGGATAAATAGATAGGATTCTAACATGGAATAAGATTTTGCAATTACTTTTTCCATAAGAGATCCTGTGGCCTTCGCCTTGCTAGATGCAATTTCATAACTCAAACGGCTGTCAACAAGGCATAGTTTATTCTTCCATGGAATCGTAAGTTTGTGATTGAAGTGGTGGTAGCAGAGGTGCTAACACTTAAGGAGAACGTAATATGAAGTTTCTTCTTTCGCAATTGGATATGTTGCTTTTGATTGTGTATTTGCATGGTAATTTTTCTCTCGCCAGTAACCTAAAAAAATTATTTTGCGTTCTAGTTTCAGGAACTTTTGCAGGGTGTGCTTCCATTTGATGTCTTGCTTGATCGAAGAAAATGAATTAACTTCCTTCATAATCTTAAAACAAGTTCAGAGTCTCAAGCAAAACCAAAAGTTGCAAGGGACGCTGGAATTGCTTTAGCATCACTTGTTGTTTGTGAGGAAGCACTTGAGTGGGAGTTACTTATATTAACTTCGTATGTTCTGTCTATCCATTGTCAAGATTCTTCTTGTTGATTTTTAGAATAATTGGTAATCTGAAAAATCATGTTTTGTACATCTGGAAGCAATTGCTGGCACTGGTAACACATCATTGACTTTGCTTTCTGTTCTATGTTGCAGTTATGTGCCAGGGATGGAAGTCATTTTGTCTAGCCGCTTAAAAAGCTTGTACAGTATCTACAGTAAGGTATCGGTGGATTTTTTCACATACAATAAAAACTGACAGACCATGCACCCACCATGAAGTTCAAGACAACTGCAAAAGCGAAATGCAAAATTTTCACTGGGATTTCGTTACGAGGAATACTTCATAATTTTTTGGGCGAAAATGACCTCTTTTCCAAATGAAACCAGACGTCTATACCGCATTCATCAAAGAGATACAGCCATCTCGTGATGTTGTACATTCCCTTCAGATCATTCTCTTCATGCTTAAGTAAACATTTTTGCCCTTTAATTTAGCCTTGAGATCGTTCTATCGGTGCTTTAAGTCAACAATCTTGCCTTGATGTAGGTGAACATTTTTAGTTTCTTTGTTTGGTGGTTCTTAGCTTGTCTATCTATCTAACAAGGCAAGTGGTCACAAAAGATGATCTTTATAATGTTACCTGGATTCTTCTAACATTTTTGTCACAGTCATGAAAAGTGATCCTGTTGTATTAATTTCACATTTATCCAAAAAAAAATTCACGTTTTGTTTATTATATTCCTCTTGTAGTGGTAATTCAGTCCCACTATATCTGTCTAAAATCTTAGTGTCATTTGTTGGAAGTAACTTGTTACTAGATGGAGGGACTGGCACTTTTGTGGAGTATGGATCTGTGCTTCCATCTCATTTTCTTTTCTTTTTACCTTTGTGATAGCATTCCACCTCTCTCTCTCTCTCTCTCTCTCTCTCTCTCTCTCTCTCTCTCTCTCTCTCTCTCTCTCTCTCGTGTGCGTGCCTGCTCTCACATCTGTCTTTTGAAGTGGCTTTTGTTTAAGTTCAGCTTATTGCTCGAAGTTTGGTTGTGTTAAGCCTCATAGAGTACTCACCTGAATTTCCTTACGTGATTTTCTGTTTTTATTTGCACTTGTCATACATGAAACGAAAAGAGGTTGGGATTGATAAAGTATATGATGCCCGTGCTTTGAGGGTAGTTGTTGGGGATAAGAATGGGACTTTACATGTTCATTGTTGTTACAATCTTCTCAACATTGTGCATAGGTGAATTAAACCTAAAAATTACTGATCCTCTGTCTTTGCGAAGCAGGATTTTTTATTTTATTTTTGTATTTTAATGGTTGTCTGACCTGTATTTCAGTTTTGTTTTTCTTGTTAATGATGAGAGAAAGGGTTTCATAAGATCAATCAATAACAATTCAAGGCATTCAGGAATGCTTAGGTTGCATGTCAGTGACTGAGAAGTCACTAACATTTCCTTCCCCTCTGTGCAGGTTTTGGACCCCAATTGATGGTGAATTTGTTGATTACATTGTTAATCCAAAGCCAAGTGGATATCAGGTTAGAATTCCCTTTTCATTGGTTGTAGTCTCGTACAGAAGACGAACTGGCTTACTAATATCACAAGTTTATTCAGTTTAGGCAACCCTGCCATAGTATTTTGAAAACTTTCAAATCAATGCATGCTATAATTTTTGACCTAATTGTTGAAAATATTTTCCTATCTAAGCAAACTGTCAATATACATTGGAAAGGAGGTATAGTTTCAAATGATCTGCTTACAGGTCATATCAGTTTCCACTTTGTTGGTATGAGTTTGAATATCTACATAAATATATTCAAAACTGTTCTCAAAAGTGACTTTCCTTTTCCGATCGCAGTCTCTGCACACTGCTGTACAAGGTCCTGACAACTCTCCTTTGGAAGTTCAAATAAGAACACAGGTGCCAGTCTTATCGCATTCTTGTAATCAGATCAATTTTTATTCTGCTGGTAGAAATACTTGCTGTTAATGTTTTAGAGGATGCACAAGTATGCTGAGCATGGACTTGCTGCGCACTGGCTTTATAAAGAAACAGGGAACAAGCCTCCTCCCAGCGGAAGCATTGGTGATTCTGAAATACCAGCATCGTCATCTCTCGCAAAAGATATAGATGATCAAAATTATTTTGAAGATAATACATTTTGGAAATATAATTCTTTGAAAGTTGGACATCCAGTCCTTAGAGTAGAGAGAAGTCAGTTGCTGCTGTTATTGTCAGGTTGGACACGTTTATATTATATGCAGGAAGTACATGGTTTCCTTTTCTAATTATCTTTTTACGAGGGTTTCATTTCCAGGGTGGATAAGGATGGAAGGGGACTGCTTGCTTTCAGCTTTGGACTCACAACGTCTGAAGCAGTAGCTGATAGTAGATCTTCTGACCAACTACAGCGATGGGAAGCTTATGCAAGGCTATATACAAAGGTGAAAATGCACTGAAAAAGGGGTCAGAACTCTTCAAGAACTCGGATTATTTCTTCATGGATTCCTATTCGATTTTTTGGTCTCCTTAAATCACTTATTTCCAAAAGTTGCATGATCCAGAAATGAAAAACTGAAGTTATTGTATCATTGAGAACTTTAAGTTGGTGACACAAGGCAAAGTGTAAATGGAAGACATAACTTCAGATGGGATAAATGGGATCAAATATCCCAATCCAGTAACCTGTCAAAAACACTGTTGGTGATCAATGTTCCCCATATTTCTCCTTTTTATTCACAGGTCATACATCATTTTGAGAATGAGTCCTAAATAGGCATGTTTTCCCATTTTGGAGGAAGACATTTGCATAATTATCTGTTTTCATACATGTACTGAACTGGAAATTGGCTTTTAGGTGTTTGACTTGTGGAGGTGTGAACCGGGGCATGGAGATTGGAGTACTTGCCTCGAAAACTACACATTCTGTCGAGATGGTATCTACCACAAGGTTTGTTCACCGTGCCTGCTTTTCTTTCTCATTTTTTTGGATTCTGATTTTTTTGCTAATACTTGTGGTGTATCGTTCACTGACTATAAAATGGTCTTGAAACTCGACTTCAATGTACAAATCTCTGAGGTCTGAAAGTGGTACAACAAAGTTTACTAAATTTCTGATGACAAACAGAGAGAGAAAAGTTTTTGCAAAGTCAACAACAACGCTCAAAGCTCTTAAGGTGAGTTGTCCAAGCACATTAACATGCAATTATGTTAGATAATGCTTGTTCCACTCTGTCAAAGGAACCTTGGGATCTCACCTGGTATCCGTTAGGACTTAGGCTTCACCCTTTAATTTTAGGCTGGGATTCACTCCCCATAGACTAGGTTGCATCATTCATCACAGGAAACTTGACTGGCATCTCACTGTTTGAACCCCTGTTTGAACCCCTCAAGTCAATCGGATTTAGTTAATAAATTGATTTGTGTAAGCATTAGACTTGTTTTGGTAAGTCAGATGGTAGACTTCTCCTCAAATGGACCCTTAAGAATCGTTAAATATCATTCCAAACTTGACGAGCGGGCTAGATGTCAAAAAAGAAAAAGAAAAAGAAACTTAAGCAAACTAAAGGGTTTGGCCCAAAACATGCGTGCATTATTGGTATCAATATTTATCGGGCTGTACTTGCGAACTTTTATTCAGGTAGAACATTTTTGTAACTATCATTTTTCATCTCATTTAATAATATATATATATATATAGGGAAAGACTATAATACAAAGTCCTCCACATCATCTTGATAAAATCGTTGGACATGTATATCTTCTTCCCATCGAAATCGACACCGTCCGTTTCAAGCCTGTAGCAATGGAGCCAGAGAAACTTGCACCTTTGGTACGATACTTGATCTGTAGCCACGATTAAAAGATGATCTACCAACCCCCATGTACCATCGCTGAGCTAGAAACCCTCCATGAACAGATCAAGCATCGACCTGTCCCCTTCCACGTGGGCTTTGTTTACCATGGCGATGATTAGAGACTTGTTTTCCATTGATGTCTCGCCTAAAACCGTGTCGAGTTTGTCTCTGTGAATGGTCATCTTAACATGTAAAACAGAGTTTGTATCAGTAACACGGAGTTCGGATTGGTAGTATCGGAGTTTCGAAATTCAGTTAATTCATGTAATTAAAATCATCACATGCATCATGTATATATTACTAATTCACATAGTTGAAACAAAACACAGATTAAGAAGCTTACCATTGTTGAGGGATGGTATTGGTGCTTGTGGCAGGAAAATAGAGTCTTGAGACAGGAGGGAGCTGTGGAGATGAAGATGAAAAGTAAACCCCAGGAACAAGATCAGTGACAATATTGTCAAATCAAAAGTTCGATTCTTCATCGTATGGGTCATTTGAATTCCAGTAATTCTTACGAATCTTAAAGGATCCTTTTTCTAACGTGAGATAGACACTGTAGACAATACATGGTTTGAAAACAGAGCACGGATACAATACACACCTCTAAAATGGGGCATACGATATGCATGTACTTTTGTATTTTATTTTATTTTTTAAATGGTAGAAACTTTCATTGATAAAAAAGAGCTTAGCAGTACATCGAAGAAGATGATTATCGTCCAACAGAAGATTCAATAACCAATCAGGAGGTCGAGCTACTCAAGTACGAATATTACTAGAATCTCGCAAATCCGAAATTGCAAAATTATGTGCAACTACATTTACAGATCTAGGGGAGAAAAAATTGTACATTATCACAAAATCTCGTGTTTGAACACTAAAAAACTTGTATATTGAATTACAAAAATTCATAAAACGCACCATAGAAAAGACCTCCTAACAGTGCAAGGGGCTCCAACACCACACCACATCTGTTGAGCTGAGTCACACCCCCTTAGCATATGAGAAGTACTCAACTCCTGAGCCGAGCAACCAACTGGACAAAGATCACTATCAGCAATATTTTGAATCGCAAGAAAAATTTTAGTAGCAAGCCTATCCTGAATAGCAAGCCAAACAAAATAAATAACACACGGGTGGGCATTAATTTTCCAAACCCATTGCCAATCAGTGAGAGGAGTTGTACTGCAATGGCTCTTAAGTAAAGAATAGGCTGACTTGTTTGAGAAAACACCCGAATTACTAGACCAAGCCCAAGTATCAAGCTCAGATCCATATGGTTGGGAAGGAATGAGGTGGGGTTCAATATATACAGTTGATAATGGATTCAAGAGGATTCTGCCTTCCATTTTCTCTATCTTCTTGTGTTATTCAACTTTTGTACTTGCTTTTTGCTGCTACTGCTTTCCCCATGATGTATCTACATGTATTGATTCGTATTATATTTTTCCTTTTGCTGATAAATAAATAATTAATTAAAAGTGAGAAAACTACAACAAATGTGATGTAACAAGTTTACTCTACTGACATGACTTTTCAAATATAATTTCATTTTGATTTTGTTATAGTAGCATTGATCTTTGGAGATGCTCTTACTATGGAACGCCAAATTAACGGGTTGCTGTTGTATAGGTGTGCTTGTACCAAAACAACGTCGTTTTGGAGGGACAACACATATGTTGTTCCTTAGCGACAATAGGATCCTGGGTTTTTGGAACTTGATTTTATTCTTGCACTTTTCGAGCAACATTACAATGTAACAATTTTGCATCACCAACCTCTCTTTAAACAATAGTAGACGATTTTATAGGATCATACATGCTAAGCTGATGATTAAAAAAAGAAAGTCCAAGTTAAGCTAAAGTCTTATTAAATTTCTTCAGAGAATTTCTACAGGCTACATGCTTTGACCATTGAAATGTCGAGGTTTCGTTGGCAGATAAACCCTTGGCTCTCTTCCAATCATGAATTACAACCGTTAGATCAGCCACCTTGGCACTAATAGTAAAACAACAATTCGCATGAACGGTCACTACAACTCCAACATCTCTGCTATTTTGACAAAAGCCACTAAAATAAAGTGTGTCCAAAAACCTAACATTTAGTCCTAAGTCTCCGAACAAACCATTGTTCATGAGCGTCTCCAAAACGTCCTGCTCTTTCATTCTGACAGAGTCGTCTTTTTTCGCGTACCAATTATCGAACAATGATATTGTCTTGTTGTTTGACCTGATCATGTAGAAACCGGTGTTGATGCGATTGGATTTGGGGCCTCTGAATCTATCGGTACTAATTTGAAAGTCTATCTTTTCGTTTGAGCTCAGAATTAAAAATGGGTTCCTAAACCATAATACATCAATGTCCTGCACTCAGTGAAATACATAATCAAATTCAAATAGTAAGTAATGAAAACACAAATAAATACTCCAGTTGCACGTATAAAAAAAAAAAAATTGTCCGCTATGTAAAACAATAAGTTAGTGGAAAGTGCTACAATACACACCCCTTATTTGGGTGTGTATCATATGCACCCTCATTGAAACATACCAAAATGTTATGAATCTATTGCTAAAAAATTACGAATCATACTGATGAAGAGTTATGAATTTTTAGTATAAAAGTTACGATACGAAATAAAATGTTATGAATGACCGGTTCTACAAATAATATTTTATGAGGTGGCACAATATGAATTACACAATAGGTGTATATGATACCCACCTTAAAGGGGTGTGTATTGAAAACTTTCCCTAAATTAAATAATACTATGCTTTTCATTGAAAGGATTCAAACTTTTTATCCGAAGTTACGAAACATCAATGGTTGTTTTCATTTGTTAAAAAAAATTGATTTTTCTTTTTTGAATGAAATGAAATTTTCGTAAAGTTTTAATACTCCGTACTGTGTTTGGTTTGTGTTTTAAAATTTTTTTTGAAAAATAGTAGGGATAATAAGTGAAGAAGGATAGAAAGACAAATGTTGAAAGTAAGGAGAATACAGGGGGAATCTATGGGGAATTTTTTTAAAAATACTTTTTAAAAAGCAAAAAAAACAAGGCTTTTTCGTAGTAGACAATTTTTTATAACAGAGGGGGGTATCAAATGGCCAATGAAAAAGAAAGTCAGCCAGGCATCCCAACCAGAAGAATTACGAAGGAAAAAGAGGAGAAAATAGGGTAAAAACAAGAAAGAGAGAATTAAAAAAAGTTTTTGTGAGGAGAACAATTTTCCTTCCTGTTTCCCACATGTGGTATCCGTCGGCGATCCCCCACATGTGGTATCCGTCTGCGATTCAGACCGTTCAAACGTATTTTGGATGGTCTGAATTGTAGAGAGAGAAAATTAAAGAGGAGAGAGAGAGAGAGGTGGGGTGAGGGGAGAGAGACAGAATAAATCTGGATCATCCAAAACACATTTAGACTATCCGGAGTGCCAACGGGTACCCACGTGGTACTGCTCGTCACCCAAAAACTTCTCCCCATTTTGAGAGGTAACGGTGGTGTTAGTTCCGGTAGATGGTCTTTGGGGGTTTTTATAGGTTTTTGCTTGGGGTGTTTTGTGCTGCATCTGAGAGTGTGGTTGAGGCGTTTGTGGCGGCGGACTGGAGGTTTCTTGGTGGAGTTGTTATTGGTGCCGGTTGGCGGTGGAGGAGTTTGTGGTGGCAGTGCGGCCAGTACTGGGTTTAGGGCGGCAGCGAAGGTTGCAAGCGAAATTTTTTTTTTTTGCCGGCGTAAAACGTGTGTTCCGATAGCATTATTCATGGCAGGAGCAATTCATGGGATTTTGGTATTTGTTTTCTCGTTTTGTTGGATTCGCGCCAACTTTTTCTGTTTTTCTTTCTCTCCTACCTCTTGTAATGTTTTTATAGTATTGCTAACCTCCGCCCAGTGGACGAAGGATAATACACAAATAATTTCAAACAAGTTCGGACATTAATACATATCTCATGAATATTAATACATTTTTACAACTATCAAATAGTGAGGCTTGGAGGAAGATGGCTGGTTTCCAAAAGTACGGAGTACGGCAACTCTTAGTTTGGAGGGCTAAGAGAATCGAATTGTGGTATCTGCTGGTTTCTCTCGTGAGTGGGACAGAGCTATTATATTGAGCTCTTTCTTCTGGAGGGCTAAGAGCAGCTTCTGGAGGAAAATCTCTGTTTTTGACATCTCTTTCAACTCCAAATCTATGGAGGGCTAAGAGATCTTTGGGAATGATTTTCGATATTACTGATTATAATGATTGGCTGATCACTGTTTCAACTCCATATATTGGAGGGCTAAGAGTTTGGATAATGAAAACTTGAAACTCACTCTGAGATTAAAATGCATGTTTATATTTGTGTTTCGATCCATTTTTCTCAACAGTGTGTGATGATTTATATATATGGCTTCTGAGTTTATCCACCAGTTTATCATGTTGTATTCTGAGGATTTGGATAGGTGGATATGAGGTCGATTGATGAGGATGTTTCTGTTCTGTCTTGATGGGTATGTTTCTGTCAACAATAATTCTACAACCACACCTATTTTACACACCCATATATAAACCCACACACATAAGTGTATGGGCTCCACACACACTACACATTCTAGTGTGTGTGGAGCCCACACACTTATGTGTATGGGTGTGTGTTTGGGTGTGGTTGTAGAAGGTCTCTTCTGTCAAAGAGGTTTTGCTGGTTCTGGCTTATTTTCCAATCAATCCTCCTTTTGCTTACCCTACTGAATGCTCTCTAAAATGGAAGGCTAGCTCGGTGAGGATGCAAATTCACAGAAGGAAGGCTGATTTAATGATTTTGACTAGAAGATTTTTGTTGTATTTGGTATCGGTGGTTTGGAGTTTGTCTCTTCTTTACTTCTTGTTGGAAGTTCCCCCCTCCCTCTCTCCTCTTTCTTTCTTTCTCCTCTTCTTTTCCCCCTTTCTTTTCTTTTGATATACCCATTATCGAGGTTATCCTTAATAATATTTTTGATGTTTCAAAAAAAAAAAAATCCGGATATCGATGCTACTTTTACCTATTAGAGCGGAGGTAATTAGCATTTTCCATGTTTTTATTGTTACCAATGCAATATTAATGTTACTTTCTTTGTTGATAAAAAAAATTAAGAATCTAATATGCTGAAAATGATAGAAATTAAAATGAAAGAAAAGAAAGGGAAAAATAATAATTTCTTCTATGTATTTCATTAAGATTTTCTTAAGAATATTCTTGCAATAAAATATAGATAATTATTAACTTACCCTTAATAAACATTATAGATAATAATTAACTTACCCTTAAGAATATTCTAGCACTTTTTTACTATTTTCATGTAATCAAACACCAAAATAAAATGTATCATTTTTTCCCTTCGTTTTTGTAATGTCTTATCGTTTTTCACTCTAATCAAACGGATCCTTAGGAATCGTTAAATATCATTCCAAACTTGACGAGCGGGCTAGATGTCAAAAAAAAAAAACACAATTTTTGCAGTGTCTGTTGGTTAATAGCTTCTCCACAAATAAACATTTTATCCGCTTGTATGAAAACTTTTATCGATTACTGTGGTGGAGTTCAAACTGAATTAAATTTGTTTAGCATACAATGACTTATGTTCGTAGTTTTAGCTTTTGTTGGAAAAAAAAAATACAATTAATCTGAAAATATTTCGATGATTATCTGTAAAGCAAAAAACATGAAACAATTTTTTTAAGTATAAAGAAGACAAAAGTAATCTAAAAATTTGTATATTTTTTAGAGTTATTTTTTGCCTTTAGAAATTCTTGTTCGACTTTTGACAATACATTTTTATTCTCTAAATTTCTCGGCCAAATGAATTGAAAAAGGAAAAAACCACAAAATTAACAAACTTTTGAAAAATCTAAAAGAAATGTACTCCTAACATTGGGGTGGCGACTATTCGCAGCCTCGTATTTTCTCCCTTAGTCCACTACATTTCAGTAAGTAGTTGAAAATCATACATAACATTTCGGTAAATAGCTGTTGAAAACAAGATTATATTTTGGTAACTACATGTTGAAAATATGTTCAACCTTCGGTAAACAACTGCCGAACATACATTTTCGGTAAATAGCTGTTGAAAAAAATATTATATTTCGGTAATTGTATGCTGAAAATGTATCTCAATTTCGGTAACTAACTGTCGAGTATAATTGAAAATTTTTAACGGGCTGAGGAAAAAAATACAGAGTTGCGAATAATCGCCCCATAAATTTAGTTGAAACCAATCCCTGCCTGCATAAAATATAATTGGATTCGAAGCCCAAGAATTATCAATTATTCTACTTCTGTTTCAGTATCGATTACTATATTGAAAAATGACTATCTATATTCGTATTACCTTGATAAAACAAACCCTATTAAATATTCATGTCCATCTCACAGGAGAGAGAGAGAGAGAGAGAGAAATAATAAAATAAGGAGAAGTGAGCGAATAGTGGCTAGTTTAATTAAACTAGTGACTATAGCAAAATTACAGATTTTTCATAAATAAAGAGCCAAGAACCAAGTCTGATGCAGCTCTATTTATGGTATTTTGCTCTTTATTATAGTTTAAAGGGTGGAATAGTAATCTTGATGTGGATGCTCTAAGAAAAGGAAAACTATATAAAGTCAACTTTCTATTTGTTATACGTTTGTAGCCCAAGTTGGCACTTCCTAGTTCAGAATCTATTTAGTCCAAGTTTTGGATCCAACAAAATAGTTCAAATCTGAACCTTACATCAGTATAATCAATGGTTGAACAGTCTTGCTATTGTCAGTCCATTGGGCTGACGATAAACACATTAAAAGACAATGAAAATATGTATTTCTGTGCACTTTTTACACTCTTTAATATACATTCACACACTCACTATTGTCAGCCCATTTGGCTGATTTTAGAATTTTTCATGGTTGAATTTGCACAAATGCTTCTCTCCGACAACAGTACTGGTTTTACTAGTAAGAATATTTAAGCAAATTCAAACTATTGATTGCAACAATGAACTGTTCCGTCCAAATCAAATTAAGGACCGGAGAGGATCTAATTCCTTCCTAGACAATGCAGGTCCAAAACAAATTTTTAGTACATGTCTATCCCACTTTGTAAATAAGAATTTTGAAAAGATAAAACTAATCTCAAAAGATCACAAAAGTTCAAACTTGCATAGTATGATTTGCAGATTCTAAACACAAGAAAATATATATGACCTTTACAGAGAAGTAAAGCACCTTAGCCGTGAAACCAAAAAAAAAATTACCTTAGCCAAATTCAGTTATAAAAATAATTAAGTTTATAATGGGTTGCTTGAATTTTTTGAGTTTTGATATTTATGTGATAACAGAATTAAATCAACTGCAGTTGCGTTCGGGCCATAATTTGAGAGCCGAAGTGGTTCCTTCCTTTCCCAATTATGCTATAAATGAATGGCCGAGAAGCATGTCCCCAGAATATATTTTCGTTTCCCCAGGTCTCACTAGGACTGGCCCGGTTCCTAAGTTGCCCCACCCCAGGAGCCAAGGGTTCGAACCTCGCCAAGTGCAAGGGCTGTAACCACACCTCTCTTTTTCCTCCTCTTACATTTTCTCTTTCTCCTTAATATAGACTAGTGTGAATTCTCATGAATGTTTGGAAAAGAAATCATCTATGCAATCAAACATACGTACGTACCGTGTAGATGAAGTTGTAGCCACGCTTGAGAACATCCCCAAGAAACAAAGTCCTCCTCCACATCATCTTGATAAAATCGTTGGACATGTATATCTTCTCCCCATCGAAATCGACACCGTCCGTTTCAAGCCTGTAGCAATGAAGCCGGAGAAACTTGCACCTTTGGTACGACACTTGATCTGTGGCCACGATTAAAAGATGATCAACTAATCCCCATGTACCATCGCCGAGCCAGAAACCATCCATGAACAGATCAAGCATTGACCTGTCCCCTTCCACATAGGCTTTGTTTACCATGGCGATGATTAGAGACTTGTTTTCCATTGACGTCTCGGCTAAAACCGTGTCGAGTTCGTCTCTGTGAACGATCATCTTAACATGTAAAACAAAATGTGTATCAGTAACGCGGAGTTTCAAAATTCAGTAATAGTACCTACTAATACATGTAAAAGTTTCAAAATTCAGTAATAGTACCTATTAATACATGTAAAAATCATTACACATGCATCCTGTATAATTCTCATAGTTGAAACAAAACACAGATTAAGAAGCTTACCATGGCCGAGGAATGGTATTGGTGCTTATGGCAGGAAAATAGAGTGTTGAGACTGGAGGGAGCTGTGGAGATGAAGATGAAAAGTAAACCCAGGAACAAGAGTGACAGTAATATTGTCAAATCAAAAGTTCGATTCTTCATCATATGGGTCATATGATTTCCAGTTGTTCTTACGAATCCTAAAGGATCGATCCTTTTTAATTTCTTTCTAACTTGAGATCGATAGACTAGGTGGACACCGTAGACTTTCTACGGGCCTTTGCATATTTTTAAACAGGGCGCGCCCTGATATAATAGATACCTCTATAATGCGGTGTCCCATATGCCAGGGCGGATTGACATTGAGGCAAGGGGGGTCCACTAACCTCACTTAGTGCAAAATTTCAGTAAGAAGTAATATACTAGTTTTGAAGGTATTTCTGTAAATTTGCCTCATAGAATATTCCCTCAAACATTTTGCCCCTATACGGCAACCAAACTACAATGTTGCCCTTTCCACTTTCCAATCACTTTTTCCTCCTCTCTCTCTCTCAAAAAAAAATTTGAAGAATGGAGGAACTCATCCTATGAAGAAAAAATCTAGAAACCCTCAAATCTCAATCACCACCATCGATGAGCTCAACTAGAATTGGACCGGGAACAGACCTGTTTTACAAGCGAGTAGTTTAGATCCCATTTTTCTTTTTTTACAAAGTGGATTTCAACCACAAATACTTTATTTCTCTAATACTTTTTCTCTCTACATGGATAATGAATATGGGAATGGAAATCAGAGTTTATGGCTATTTTTTAGACCTCATTGTTTCTGGAACATGGACGAGGGCCACGAGGCCTAAGTGAAAGGAAATCAACATTTTATAAATAGATATTTGATTTTGGTTAGTGTTCTATTGTTTTTGTTATCTTCCGAGTCATTTGGTACAAGTGCAAAATTATATATTGTAAATGTTTCACGGCTTGACCCCAGTGAAATAAAATCCTGGGTCCATCACTAACAATTTGCACTTCTGTATTTTTTTTTTATTTTTTTAACATGGGAGAAACTTTCATTGATAAAACAAAGTATAGCAGTACATCAAAGAAGATGATTATCATCCAACAGAAGATCCAATAACCCTACAGGAGGTCTACCTACCCAAGTACGGATACCAGAACTTGCAAAATCAGAAGTTGCAAAAATGTGTGCAACTATATTTACCAATCTATGGGAGAAAAAAAAATTGTACATTATATACAAAAACTCGTGTTTGTACACTAAAAAACTTGTATATTGGATTACAAAAATTCACAAATTAATCACCACAATAGTAATACTAAACCAACACGGCAACACCCTAAAAGCTCATAAGTTTTGTGTCGTCATTTTTTGAACTCGCCAAATTTTTCAGCTATAAAATTGATAGATTGGCCGATTGGGTCAGAAAAATTCATATATTTGACCCCAAAAATTTGTAAATGTAAGAAAAGTTCATATGAATTTGACCAGAAAGAATCTCATTATACACGCCCCAAAAATCATAAAAGGAGTAAAAATACTCCCCTCCATCACCATTTTTAGTCCCAATTACCACTTTTTGTTGTCCCACTTTAAAACTAGATGGGTAATAGTCAAGAAATTTTCCATTATACCCTTCCTTACAAATATTGAAAGAAACTTTGAATTTAAAAATGACCTGCTTTTTCTCTTTTCTTGGCCTGATCTTGATTTTCGGAGTAAGAGTTTCATTCTGTTTTTGCCTGTTTTGGCACCTAAATGGCTGGAAAATCAACACCAATTGACTGATATCACAAAAGCATAATTTTGCACCAATTTATACTCCCAAAAAGATTGAAGGGTAAAATTGAAAAATCAAGTGGTCAAACATGCAATAATTATGTCCCCTTATTAAGTTGAAATCTCAAAAAGGGAGTATAAAATGGGGACGGATGCCCAGGATTTGGGACTCTTGGGAATAGTACTACTCAAGGTCTGGGGTTTGATTTCGCACAGGATAAATGATTTGGAGTAAGTAGGAAGTCGTAATTGGTGTGGCCACGCTAACTCCCCTGAAAATTTGGATTACACAATCAGATTCATTTAGTGGCCTAGCTGTAAATTGGAACGGAGAAAGTAGTTTGTAAAACAAACTATCGCAAGTTTCATATCTCGGGCCACATAATTCATAAAAAGAATCAAAAAATTCGTATGGGCGTGTGGTACACGCAAAAAACGAGTAGAAGTTCTAACTTCTAGGCCCGCTAAAACATAAATCTAAAGAGTTTTGTACATAATCAGTCGGCATAGACGAATTAAATAAATGAATCGTATGTTCTCAGTAGGCTCTGTTCAGTAGTCTCTTACAGCATCTCCAATCCAACACCCTCTAAATTTCTATTTGAAAGGATTAAATTAATCTATTTTATTTGAAAAGTAGATTTAGAGGATTGTATTATTTATCTCAACTCCAACCCAACACTCTATTTCTCAACTCCAACACATATTTGGAGGAGATCCTCTATTTTTTCCTTCATCCTCTATATTTAGAGCATCAAAGTTCATCCTCCCAAATGCATAAGAGTTTTAGAGGATGGGTTGGAGAATGTTTTTCCTCCAAAGTGAAGAAATGGAGCATGAGTTGGAGATGTCTCCAATGCATCTTCCATTCTTCTATTTCTCCATTTGAGAAGATCATTTTTGGAGGAAATACCGTCCAACCCATCCTCTATTTTCTCCTCCATTTGAGAGGATCAAGTTTGGTACTCCAAATATGGAGGATGGAGAAAAACATGGAGGATCTCCTCCATTTCACTATTCACCCTCACCAAATCCCATTTTGTTCATCAAATTAGTTTTGATACACTAATCCTTTATAAAATTGGTACCAATCAAAAGATATGTACAATATCTTCAAAATAAGACCCATATTGAGTATTTTTTTAATGAAGTTAGAAAAATGAAAATTTGAGTTTTGAAGGGAAAGTGGAAAAGTTTGAGATTTGGGATGAGTTTTTAAAAGAAATAGAGTATTGGGTTGGAGTTAGATTTCCTCCAAAATCACTTTAGTAATAAAATATATTATTTTGATACTCTCAGATGAAGAAATGAAGGAAAAAATGGAATATTAGATTGGAGATGCTCTTAACAGAGTTAACTACAGTGGTGAGTGAGAGGATCGTGAGTAAGGGGAAGACACAGTGGCTGTCCGAAGTTGGCTTATTGTCTGTAATTTATATTGCTATTTTGGGATATTGAGTAAAACGTAGAGAAAATAATTGGTTTTTTTTCTCTTTGCCTTCTCATATGCATGGTTGGTTTCCACAATGAAAAAAGGAAAGAATCAAATGAATAAAGAGGAAAATCAAGTAAAAGTTGGTTTTTGTTCAAAGCTAGGCATCTTATGTTTACTTTCTAACCTTTGTTAGGTTGTTAGTTTTATATTTTGTTTTTTTTTTTTGGTAACTTAGCTTGAAATAGAAAAAAGGCTAACCGAATATATAGTCTACAAGGGGCATA
>CM033791.1:29138676-29158895 GCA_019656835.1 Rhododendron ovatum | reverse complement strand
CTGTGATGGATTCATATCTGATAGATATTGAATCCTGAATCCTGGCCACAAAAAATATCAACCAGATGTAAGATATGTGGTCCCTGGGATTTATAATCCAACCTATGCTCAACTATTCAAAAAAAGGCCCTAAATATTCTTGTGCTTTAATTGTGTTAAATTGTTTTTGGATGGTCCTGACAGGTTCCTTTTGAACAAAACCATTGATGTTTTGCTTTATGTCGACCGACTAGATGCGTATAGAGTGGATAACTTGGATAGACAGGTTGTCAGAGCTATAACTGATAGTTTTGGCAAAGAAATATGGCAAAGAGGAATGGTCGTCCTGACACATGCTCAGCTCTCTCCTCCAGATGGTTTGAGTTACGAGGATTTCTTCTCTAGAAGATCGGAAGCTCTTCTAAAAGTTGTTCGCGGGGGAGCTCGCATAGCGAACAGAGAATTGGAGGTACCCATCTGAGATATACATCTTATTCTGCCTAGATATTGCCTCCACTAGTCTACCCTAGATTTTCCCCCTTTCTGGAAGCTTCATAGATATTTCTCTATGTTTCGTATTATCCAGCAATGAACTCAATGTGTGTTGTGTGACTTGCTGTCTCTTTGAAGGTGTGTGTTTAGCGCCTCTCACTTGTGGAATTTGCAGGGGTTAGATTGAAAGAAATTCATGTTTGTTGCACACTTGAAACCAACTTGTCCTTTTTTTTTTTTTTTGGTAAATACCCACTTGTCCTTCATCATATGGATAATCTTATTTGGTGTCTTGTTGAGTTCTCATCTGCATAAGTCCAACGACGTTTTTTGGGGCTTCCCTGATTTGTTAGGGGTGGTTTGGATTCCACCACTAGTATACTCCTGAAGTTTGTTAAAACTCCCCTCATGGCCAGGTCCAACTGCATAAGTCCAAACAACTTGGTGTTATGCTTCATGCTCTGATGAGATTTGCAAAGTTGAGATTTCATATTTAAGCTTTTCCACGGGAAAAAGACATTATAAAAATAGCTGTTTGACTACATAATTTAGTCTCTGTTCCCCCTGGGCCCTTTCACTTTGAGGACACTTATACGGCATATATGCAGATGCCTAGAGAGTAGAGAGGGTCCTTGAATCGAAAATATTCCAAGAACTTGAATTACTCGCAATACGGTGGGAAATGAAGCTGCAGTGCAGCTTCTCTCCTTCAGCATGATGAGATTCCAAATTGAGCTCATGTTTCGTTCAGTCATGGTGTCCTTTTTCTTACGGAAGTTGGATTGCTTTATAATGATATTTTTCTTAGCAATCTTTTTTGCCGTAATTATTTAATTGTTTTGAGAGATTTTCTTTTTATCTGATTTTCTTTGTTTCTGTTGCTGCTCCCAGGATTATTCTCTTCCAGTTGTTTTGGTTGAGAACAGTGGGAGATGTAATAAAAATGATTGTGACGAAAAGGTTGGTAACTTGCACTCTGCCGTCCAACTGTTATTATTTTGTTTTCATAAATCTTTACCGCAATACTTGTTTTTCTTTGGGTCACAGATTGTTCCAAACGGGACCGCTTGGATTCCCAATCTAGTCAAAACAGTAGCAGATGTTGTTGCAAATGGAAGCAAGGGTATTTTGGTTGACAAAAAGCTAATTGAGGGGCCAAACCCAAACCAAAGGGGGAAGTTGCTTATTCCTATCATTTTGGCAATCCAAGTAAGCTTCTAAACTTGTGTGGCTGCTGTGTATCACTTAACATATGAGGTGGATCTTTTATTAAGTTTGTTTTTCCTGTCCTTATTCCAAACAGTACTTTCTTATTATCAAACCGATTAAAGCGTGGATCAATCATGATGTCAAGAACGAAAGGAAACCTGCATGGGAGTTGTGGGACGTGGATTCCGCTGGACGGGACGGAAATTTGTCTGATTAGCCTGTAGCTCTCATCACAATTGATTTTTTAGAGTTTTGGCAAAATTTCTCTCATGTGCGTATTTTTTTGTTGTAGTAGTATTTATTTTCTCGTCTTTTGTAGTTGACACGATTGGTGGCAGCGGCTGTTGGATCTGTGTTTTCGTGTTTTGAGGAGACTACTTGTGTTCTTTGTACGGTTTATGCACTTCACATTGGATCACCGGGGTCATTTTGCATCTTTGAAAGATATCGTCTCTCTTATGTGTTTTTCCCTGCAGCTTTTGTTTAAAGGAAATCAAGCTAAATAACCTCCTCAAACTATTTAGATCGATGAATGACGAAATGATCTTAATTGCTGTTTTTTCATTTGATTTTATTCCTTCTTCCAATGGAGGCCTTTTTTTTTTTCTTTTCCCAGATAGATTGTTTTCTCAATGCAGGGTGGGCTAAGGCCGTTTTCGTACTTTCCTAACTCTAGTTGTGGTTTCACAAGGGCATGTAAAATTTAATGATTCTGTCCGTTTTGTGATTTTGGATTTAGGTTTGTAGGTAATAAGTGTAGAAAGAAATATAGTAATGATTGAAATAAGGATAATAATTAGAGAGAAAGAAAAATGAAATTAATGATTGAAAAAAAATAGAATGATGATTAGAATCTAAAATTCAAAATCCTTAAACGAATGGGGTCAATTGTGTTTGTATTTAGTACTGGCATTTTAATGAAGTCTTGCTCGAAGACTAAGTGCAGTACAAGTGATTGTAACTGTTGGTTAGTGTTTTTAATGATCTAGATTTGTTTTGAATCTTTTACCGGTAAATAATTCAACAGCTCAAAACTATTAATTGATAATATAAACGGTCCAGTCCAGATTGGACCGTACAATCTTCTATGTAGCAGGATCCTAAAATAATGACAAGCCGTGATGGAGGTTTTGAACAGCAGATGGGGGGAATTCGGAAGGGGGGGGGGGGCTGCTGTCCCCTTGGGGACAGCAGCGTGCTGCTGCTCTGGATTTTGGGGCCCATTCCGCTCTCGCTTCGATGATCGGAATCGTTCACTTTGTAAAGCTCGTCGAGTAGAACAACTATGCAAAAAATCAACTTAATTGGATGTCATTAAGTGCCTGATCGAAACCTTTTTATCTTGAAAAGAATGGATCCGAAACACTGGATCAAATCCACTATAACCCATGGACAGAGAGTTATATGGGCTCCGATCAGGCACTTAATGATATCCAATTAAGCTGATTTTTTCCAGAGTTGTTCTACTCGACGAGCTTTACAAAGTGAACGATTTCAATTATCGAAGCGAGAGCGGGGTGGGCCCCAAAATCGGGACAGCAGCCCCCCAGCTTCCGGGGAATTCATTTATTCATTTTTCCCATCAGGTCATCAGGAAAATTGAAAACCACCGTCATTCTCGTACTTTATGGAGTAATTTTTTTTCTTGCAGAAACAGATTTTTGAAAATCAAAACCATATTGACAGTGTTTTCTACTTCCCCTAAAGTTATTTATCTCAAAAGTATTCACGTAACTTTTTCGGTATGAAAATGAAAGTGCATGTATGGTACTTCATCGTCTTTGTCAGGGAGTATTGTTCTGTCATGCCACACCACTGTCACTATCTGTGGTAGGCTTCAATGCAGCATTAAAACATTTATCAATTGGAGGGAAAACTTTCAGGTACAGGGGCAAAAGGCGAATTCCATGTTCCAATTTGCGAAACTGGGTATGGTATTGTGTGCACGGTGTTGTGCACATTCGGACCATTGATCTCGGCAATCAACAGTCCAGATTGCATGGTGTTGTGCATAACCAACGGCAATCTAGTCCGTTGATCTCGGCAATCAATGGTCCGACAATGTACTGCACCGTGCATAGCACAATCTCCCAATTGGCAAGTATTTCCCTCCAGAACTACTACTCCCACAAACAAACGGTAAAACGACCAACGATTCGCCGAGAGCCAAAGGGAATAAACAGGCACTCGACCGTTACAGAAACCAAATCCCATAGTTTCTCCGCCAAACAACAAAAATTACAATTTCCCCATTGTTATTAGTCCCTGTTCTTTAGACTCAAAACAGAAACAGCAGGGATCGATTCGATTACGGTCGGATTTCTCAATCTTTAGTGACCTGACTAACAATGGATTCGAACCCCGAAAGGAGGCTACAATCCGATTGGTACTCTCCGACTCGCCTCAGCAGCAGTCCCGTCCAATTCGACTTCCCGGTAATTGAGGCCCGTTCTCTTCAATCATTCTCTCTATTTTCTATTTTTCTCTTTTAGTCCTTTTCAACCTGTGGTAATAGTTGTTTTTGTTTTGGAACAAATAAGGGAGATCGGTTTATACCCAATAGGAGTTTGATGGATCTTGATCAAGCCCACACTTTGTTGACAAGAAGGACTCAAGAACGAAGCAGACCTCGTATCGATGTTAGTCTCTCTCTCTCTCTCTCTCACGGTGAAGATTCCTCGAGTAATTGATTAATGGGTATTGGTTTTGTCAATTTTTTTGAAATTTGAGTCTGTGACGTGAAGGATTTTTCATGGGCATCGAGTGTCTGACATATTCTTTTGATTCTTGGGCTTTCTGGGTATTGTGGCATGTACTTACTGGGATTTTCTTTGATGGGTTTTTTTTTTTGATTCTTGAATAATGCTAACCGTGGGATGAAAAACCTGCTAAAATCTTTAAAATGTATTCCAGATTGTATGTTTCTTCTGTGGGGTTATGGGGAGATGAAGAATGCAATTCTTTCTTCTTTTTTTCTGAAAATGACGAAGGACGTTATTTGAAACCTCCAATTGGGACTCTCACTTACTGGGTCTTTTTCTTTCCGCCAGGACAAATACCGGCTGAAGTTGGATGAGAATCTGAATTTGGATTCGGAAGGAAGACCATTCAAGATGCTGGTTTTCAGAGGAAGCCCCAAATCAAGCAGAAAATCGATACGCCATATCGATGAGATGCGGCGTAGTGAAGATGAAGCTCTTTACTATGCAAAAAAGGCCACACAATACCGATACTTCCCCAAGGTCCGTGGTCCCTTCACTTATTTCCACATTCTCAAAATGCCTGCAATTTTAAGTTTTTTCAAACCGTAAACATTTGTAAATTTTAGCCATGTTCTTCATGAATGCATTCATATCATTGCAGTTTGACATTTTTGAATATGAATTGGTGCTTCGTGAATCTTGCTTATTACTCCTTCAACTTCCCTTTTGACATAGTCATATGAGAATCTGTACACTCTTTCCGTTAGTAAAGTTTTTTTGGTCCTGATGAATCGAAGGGCTAATTTGTATGCAGAGTGAAGCTAGCGTATTGGATGCACCGAATATCAGAGATGACTACTATTTGAACATCATGGACTGGGGGAAAAACAATCTTCTGGCTGTTGCTTTGGGATCAGAAATACATTTGTGGAATGCCAAGAACAGAAGTGTTCAGAAGTTGTTGAAAGTAGATCGCGCGAATGATTACCCTTCAAGCGTAGCCTGGTCCAGTGATGCCAAAAGAGTAGCAGTTGGACACCAATGCTCAGAGATTCAGCTTTGGGATGCCGAGGCTTTCAAATACGTATAATCCTCTTCTTTTCTCTCTCCACCATTTAAGATGAACCAATTTGTCGCGCCTTTTTAACCAAAATTCGGTTCGATTTTTGCACAGGTTAGAAGCTTAGAAGGCCATCAGAAAAGGGTGGGCGCCCTTGCATGGAATGGACATATTCTAACATCAGGAAGCCAAGACAAATCCATTATCAATCATGATGGTAAGAATCAGTATCAGTTTTATGTTCTGTTTACAAAAAGCATGAACCAAGTTGCTTTTTACTTTCTGTGGAAAACAAGAACAGTTGTTTCTAGTTTTCAGATTTTGTGAAAACCTAAAAATAAAAACTTCATCAAACACCACCTAATCTATTTCAACACTGTGACTCACGCTAATACGCGATATAAGGAGATTACATAATGTTGATTTCTTGCTTGCTGCTTTGACAGTGAGAGTGGGAAACAGTTTGATTTCTCGAGTACGAACACATGCTAGCAAAGTTTGTGGTTTGAAATGGTCGAGCAGAGGCAATCTGTTGGCGAGTGGTGGCAATGACAATCTTGTTTATATTTGGGAAGCCTTCAAGATTGGTTCATCCCATTTCCTGCATCGGTTGAATGACCATCGTGGAGCAGTGAAGGCACTCGCTTGGTGCCCCTATGACTCTGATATTCTAGCTTCTGGAGGAGGTACAAAGGATGGGTGTATTAAGCTATGGAACGTACAAAGGGGATTATGCATTAACAGCATTGGTACCAATGCCCAGGCAAGTTTGACACAATCCTCTCCCAGTCTCCCTTTTAGAGCTAAACCATACAATGGGAGTCATAATTTTTTCTTGATTTGGTTCTAACTATCCTCTGCAAGGTTTTGTGTTATATAACTATCCTTTTTCTATTCTATGCTTCTGTTTTCTGTAAAACATATCTGGCGAACTGTTTCTGAAAACAATTATGGTGTAAAATTTGTGAAACTTCCCACTTTTCATGAAGCACCAAAAAGACGCTTCGGTTTTTTTGTGAACTTTTTTGGCAGGAAATGGAAACCATGAATGTTTTCAAACATTCTATTGTTTTTCTTTCTGAAAACAGGAAACATGAAAACAGTACTAAACAGACAACACAATTCTCTCCACTTCAGTACACAGTTCTCTATGAACCATTATTAGGCAGCAACTACTGCATTATTTGGTAGTTCACCATCACCTGATGCAGTTTTACCTTTACAGTAGCAACAAAACTAAGTCAAGGTTCTCAACATGTGTTTTGATACATTGAGAATTGCATTGATTGTTGTAATTCCTTTCATATATGATCAGGTATGTGGCTTGGAATGGAATAGGCATCATAAGGAGATACTGAGTGGTCATGGTTTCAGTACCGACACGCTAAATCACCAGCTATGCTTGTGGCAGTACCCTTCAATGTCTAAAATGGGAGGGCTAAAGCGCCACTCGTCCAGAGTCCTCCAACTTGCACAGGTACACATAATAGTCCTTCAACAAATCAAGCTAGAGTTTCGATTGTTAGACATCAAACTTTGTAATCCTCAAACCTCATCTCCCCTTGAAATGATTGATATATTGCAGAGCCCAGATGGACTAACTGTGATGTCAGCCGGGGCAGACCAGACCCTTCGCATGTGGGAGATTTTTGGACCACCAAAGCGTGACAACTCTAGGGTTTCGGAACTTGACGGCCTGTTGTCCCTCAAGACATCACCCATAAGATGACAGAGAGTAATATGTTTAGTGTACTTTGTTTTGATCAATGTAGTTTCAGTGTCGTACATAAAATGGTGAGAGATTTGGCAAAGATGGAATATGGGGGTCTCCAATATACTGCCGTTGTAGTTTAGATCATCCCAAATCAGTTTCAGCGTACGAGCTTATTCCACCAATTTCCATCCAACAATTGATGGATCTTGATTTGTTGTCCTTGTTGCCTAATGTCGTTGAATTCAACTAAGGATTAGTCGCGTTCTATTATATATCTTCGGGTAGAACACGAATCAAGCTACACACAGACTATATATTGTGTTTATCCACTTCTCTATTCTGGCATGACACCCTTTTACCTCCTCTACTAAAGCGAGGTGTATTGAACTATGCTCGGTTCTCTTTCATGCCGTTAAAAGCTAATATCAATGATTGAATCAACATCTACACCTCTACCAATGATTTTCTCAATGCATGTGATCAAAAAATCAAATGTAGTTTCTTGAAACATCCCTACTACTCTTCTTCCTCTTCTTCTTCCTGTGATCTTCTTCTTTATCCACATTCCTATTTTGGTGGCATGACACCCTTTTCCCTCCTCTACAAACCCCACTCCTCAAATCCACACCCACCAATCCCTCTCCCACTTCTCCCCCTCCCTCAACCTTACCCCTAGCCCTACCCACACCCAAACCCATCTTGAATCTCACTCTACTCCTCTTTTCTAACAACCCCATCTTCATTTTCTCATCAACCAAAAAACCCCCATCAACTTTCCCAAATGACCCAACAACCCCACTTCTCTCCTCCTTTACTCCCTCCTCCTCCCCACCAATCTCTCTCTCACCCATCTCCGGAAACGCCGGCAACCACCTCGGTACGTGCAAAACCCCGGTCCTTTCCGCAGTAAAAACGGCCCTCTCGGGCGAAGGAGGACGGGGAAGCGGCTTCGCGAACGGGATTTCGTCGGTGCGCTCGACAAAGCTCGAGAGGTCGGCGAGGGTGGCGGAAGCGAGCGGCTGCCGGCTCGGGTCCCAGGCGCCGCGGAAGCCGTGGACGGAGGTGAGGTCCTCGACGGAGCGGACGACGTCGAGGAGGTTGGACTGGGTCCGGCCGGAGGACGCGGAGGCGGCGGCGGCGGACCGCGCCAGGGCGCAGAGGTACCTGGCGGCGACGTCCGTGAGGGTGTCGAGGGCGGAGCGCCGGGCCGATGTGAACCCAACCGACTGACAGATCTGTGCCGACGCGATTCTCGTGACGGCGAACGCGAACGTGGACGGATCGGTTTCCGATGGTTCTTGTTCCGTTGTTGACGGTTGGGATTTCATGGTGTGGAGAGAGAGAGAGAGAGAGAGAGAGAGAAACCCTAGACTATAGACGACGTATTTGTGATTGGCCCGATTGGGTGAAAGGCGAGGCTGCCCTCGTGAGTGTACATGGAACTCTGCTATGCGGTGGAACCAAGATTTGAAGTCGGCAATGACACCCTTCGATGGGATTCTATATTTGTTCGATGTGAATCATAGTTTAAGAAAAAAAATATTGATGTTCGCGCTCATTTTTTTAATGCACACGCTCTACTTTTAACGTGAAATTAAAAATTAAGCTTTATCCTTAAGGGAAGGGAGTATTTTATTTTTTGATAACCACACTTCTTTTTTTGATTTTTAGTGTTGAAAATGTATGCATTTTTTTTATTAAAAGATAATAAAAAGAGTTGGATATCAAAAAAATGAAAGGTAGAAATCAATTCCCCAGATAATAGAGGATTATTCAACTCTCTTGTGGTAATTAAAGGAAAGCCAATTGAGATATGATTTTTTATCTGGGTCATTTTTTAATATTGCAATTCGTACCCTTCCTTTTTTGAGGCCGTGTTTTTATGAATTTAACTTAAACTTAATTTAAATTTGAGAATTTTGTTCTTATTTGAATTTTTTTTCGTATTTATTAGTTTTGCGCTGAACGTTTGTAGGTTATGGATTCGTCTCGAGAAGAGGAATCGGAAAAATAATTTTTGTTATTTTTACTCAAGTATTTTGAAAAATAACTAATTTTTAGCAAAAAAAAGTCATTTTTTTGAGCTAAAAATTGATTATTTCTCAAAATATTTGGGGAAAAGTAAAAAAAAAAATTATTTTTCTGATTTTTCTTGTCGAGACGAATCCATAACCCACAAAATTTTGGCGTAAAATTAACAAATGCGAAAAAAATTCAAATAAGGACAAAATTTTCAGATTTAAGTTTAGTTCATAAGAACCCAGCCTAAGCCCACAAAAACATGAATTTGGAAAATGCCATGATATTTTCCTCACAGACATAATCAAAAGTCCAAATAACGGAAACAACTTCTCTAAAGATTATAAACTATAGATAGGCTTTTTATGGGTACGTTTTGTGTCACCTAAGTATGTTGTGCATATTATTATGTTAAGTAGCAATGTAGCATACCTTTTGCTCAGTGAGACTATTGAATGGTGTACAAATGTTCAAAAATTATTCTCCGAAACACTACGTACTTTTCAAAAAAGATACATACACCAACATTTGTATTAACAATTGTACAAACTCTCACATAGATAGTATGTGGGATTGAGGGGCCTGCTGCCTTGCCCCCAAGTCACAGCACGGCCAGCAGACCCCCAAACCTTATTTATCCAAATTTATACAAGACAGTTTATCATTTTATAAAAACAAGGACCATAACTCTCCTGTGCAAAGCTAAAACAAACCTCAGAGCATCAAAAAGTCCCTCAAGTATGCCTTAAGAAGTGTAAAGAAGAAAGAGAAAAAAGGATTTAGGTGACAGAATATGCATTGCCCTGGTACCCTTTAACCGGTAAGAGCAGAGTACATGGCACTGTGTACATCAACACCAATTTGGGCCTCAGCTTTCTCCCAATCTGTGGATGCGGAGTTTAGCTTCTGAGTGAACTCAGAAAGACCCTTCTGGACCTGGACTGGGTCGATGCGATCAAGCGGCACGGCCTCAATGGCAACTAATCTGCAAAAGAGTTAGCGTGAATAAGCGCAAACCCGCTACTGACAAAGCACTTGGTCACTTCACTGCCTTCGTGAACCGATAGAACTCCTGGTTTCAACTGTGCAATTGTGGCTACATGCCCAGGGAGGATACCCATCTGTCCAGTTGTTGATGGAATGATGACCAAGTCAACCTGCAAATGGAATGAAAACCCATGAAACTTGAAGTATCATGTTCTCTTTCTTTCTTTTATTTTTTTTCCAATGGCGGACGCATGATTTGTACCCCGCAGCCCAAACCACATGTACTTCTACATTAATAACAACAAATACAGTCGATAGTTTATTTTGTTACTTGTTAGTTCTGATAAAGAGGTGAGTCTGATTATATATACAGAGCTATCAATTAGTTTTACACCTGAGAGCGGAAAATATATAGCTGATTATTTGGTAATTTAGGGTTTTTTTTTCCACACAGAGATCATAATTCTACGAATTCTTTTTTCACCCACAGGACTTGCAAGAACCGATCTCATAGAACTTTCTTCAAATTTACTTGTAATATTAGTATAATTATTGGGATATTTAGAGTTGTGCAAGGTCCGAGCATTTTCTGTGTCCGCCTGCTTTTTTCCCAATTTGATTAATACTGGAGTATGAGGTTTACCAAACCTTTTGTTCAGTGAAAAAGCTACTCCTACTCTTGCATTATGCTTCACCCTCAATTGTGATGTACGAGCGAAAAGATCCCATGTTTCTAAACGTGAATGCTTCACTTTAATAGTACGACTAGGGGTTGGGGCACACACTCCATGTGTGCAAGTGTAGATGGGGTGAGAGTGGATAGTTTTCTTGCGGGGGTGGGAGTGGGTAATTGAGTTCAAATAATTTTAGTTTCTCGCCCTAATAATTAATTAGTGTTGTAGTGTAAGTCGTTGTGAATCTTGGTTTTGAAAACAGGACAACATCGAAAATCACAGCTTCCAAAATTAGTTCCCCAACTATTCTTCTCGGGGGGACGAAACCAACATTTCATATATGGGGAGATCATAACAGCAACAACAAGATTTTGAAATTTCAAGGTTGAAGAGTATCAAAAAGTTAATTGAAATAATACACAGTACTAAACACATTATCTAGGTGCTTGTCTCAAGAGAGAATTGAATTGTGATCCCAACTGAGGAAAAAAAACAGTGCAACAAATTTAACTCAAGAAACCTTTGTAGCACAATGAATTATCAAATCAAACTAAATGAACCCAGTTGCATATACCAATAATTCAACAGAAATAATCAACCAAATGAATCCTTGCATCAGCTAACAACGAACACCATCATCATCATGAGAGAGAGAGAGAGAGAGAGAGAGAGAGAGAGAGAGAAGAGAGAGAGAGAGAGAGAGAGAGACCTCCTTGTTGGAGAGTTCGGAGGAGTAAGGAAGGACAAAGTTGACGGTGAGCTTGGAAGGGATGAAGGATGGCGGCGGTGGGCGGCGCTTCATGAAGGCCGATGGAGTCCTGGGTGGCTCCAAGTTTCGTATTATTTTCTTCCAAGCCTGCACGAACGGAGAATCCCCCTCTATTTCCGCCATGGTATCGGTGGAAAGTTGGCGGCGACACTAGGTCGCCGCCGCTGTGGCTCGGGAAACGAAGCGGTGCGACAGTCGGAACATGGCGCCTCAAACTGAATGAAGACACTAGGAACACACGGAGGCGGGGGCTCTGCTGCCTGGTAGGAGCAGCAGGTCCTACCCACGCCTCAAAACCACGTAGTTTAGAGGCAAAACCGTTGGTCCTCTTCTTTTGTTTTGATCTGTTGGTTTTGCTCTCCTTTGTCCACAAAAACAATTCTCATGGGCACCAAAAAAAAAAAAAAATAGAATAGTTATGGTCCGAATTTTCAATCGGTTTGAATCGGTACGAAAATCTTATTTTTATGATTATTTTTTCTTAGAAGGGTCATAATTAATTATTGGCTATAAGAGCATCCACAGTGGAATAACCAAAATTATAAGGTTGTTAAAGTTAGTAATGTTTTCTAAAAAAAATACTCACAGTGGCATAACTAAACTTAACAACCTCTTAGCAACTCATCAAATTTTGGTCATTGGATAATCAAAACTAACAACTTTTTGCCAATAACCAAAACCTTCTCTCTCTCTCTCAACAATGTTTCTAAGAAAAATATTTTTAAAAGAAGTTTTTTTTTTAAAACAAAAACAGTTAAACCGTTTTTCAAAACTGTTATTTAAAAAAAAAACTGTCTTTTTATCAAAAAAATTTTTGGAAAAGTGTTTTTCAAAATAAAAGTTTTCAAAAAAATATTTTCTATTTCAAATAACATGTTTTTATTAGTTTGAAAACTATTTTAAAAAATATATTTTATATGGTGACAATTTTTAGATTTTTATAGGTTGAAAAAGTGATGTAGAAAGTTTTGATTATTCAATATTCGATTATGCCACTGTGGACATTTACATTGCTAACCTTAGCAACCCCTTAAATGAATAATCAAAAGGTGATGTGGCAACTTTTGATTATCCAATTTTGATTAATCCATTGTGGATGCTCTAATGCTTGCCATAGAACCAAATAAAGATCATACATTTAATTATGAGAGCCCCATAGATAAATTATATAAATATGATTCTTTAGGATAAAATTATCCAAAAAATAAAATATTTGTACCAGTACAAATGGATTGAAAATTAGAGTATTTAATTTTTTAACTATATTTTTAAATATATAAACCGTATAAAAATTTGTGAAGAATTATATTTATGATTGGGAACCTAATGGTGGAGATTCAGTTTTTTTTTTTTACCCATGAGATTTTTTTTTTGATCATTTGATGCTTGCACTACTGGGGTGATAAACGAGCCAAGAAGGTAGTTGATCAAACTTGGTTTGAAAATTTAACGAGTTTCAAAAATATGTTCGAGCTTAGCTTGTTTATGAGACAAGCCAATCTTAAACGAGCTTTAATCAAGCCAAACACAAGTCGATCTCAATTAGCTTGAATTTTTTACACATAATAATCCAAAGAGCTAAGTAATAGCTTGTTCAAGCTTGGTTTGAAATTTTACGAAGCTTAAAAAAAAATATTTAAGCTTGGTTTGTTTATGTGACAAACCAATCTTGAACAAGTTTTTAACGAATGAACGCGAACTCAAACTCGAGTACCTTGGTTCGTTTAACAGTCCTATACTACCATATGTCTAATTCAGTTTTTTTTTTTTCCATGAGAATTGGTTTTTGTGGACAAAGGAGAGCAAAAAAGAGGCCCAGGCGGCCAGCACATCAAAACAGAAGAAGGGGACCAATAGTTTTGCCTCAAAATTACGTAGTTTTGAGGTGTGGGTAGGGCCTGCTGCTCCTACCAGGCAGCAGAGCCCCCGCCTCCGGGAACACACACACTCCCTCTCACTTTATTTGCTTCAACCGAAAAATATTACTGCCACTGTCCTGAGGGTCCTCCTTTACCTTTTTTCTGTTATTTTTATCTTCTTTATAATCTTTCAATTTGTAATATTTTTTATGATTTTAAAATTTTTGTAAGATAAAATTAATTGAGATCTATCAAATAAAATTCATATTAAATATTTTTAACATTATAAATTTAAAAATATAAGCAGTTTTTTGAAGTGCCCGGAATAATAACATGAGCTCTCGTTTAGGACATAAAGAGTATTGGAACAGAAAGAGTATAAGTATAATTTGGATAAAGGGCTCAGAAATTTGTGATACTAAAGAATGTACAACAACATGTGAGGCCCATATTTAAATCCCAAACGAATAATCAGAACCATTCGATGCCTTGTTTAGTTGGTGTTTTGAAAAAAAATTCAACTCGCAAAACACTCATTACCCCTACTTCCAATCATTACCTCTACTTCTAATCATTACTCTCTTCACTCATTATCTCTATCTCCTCATTTATCTCTATCTCTCTTCACTCATTACCCATAAAAGCCTCGTTCCCAAACTCAAAATAAGTACTTATTTTTTAAGAAGACAATTTCAAGCTCAAAAATCATGTGACGTAAATAATTTTCCTATAAATATAGATCTTGTTTGATCACATTGAGATCTTTTAAACAGTGCGAAAAAAATTGAAAAATTATTTTTCATTTACATTATTTTTTAATTTGAAAAAGTGAAATAAATTGCTTATTTTTTAAAAAGGTTTCTAGAACGGTTACTCTAATTTCTCTCTTCATTCATTACTCAAAATACCAAACCCAAAATTTTTCAAAACACCATATGAACAAGGCATGATTTCAAAATAATTTTTTGAATAGCCCCTGCAAAAAATTAGCTCAATTAGATATGTGTAAGTGGTTCATCCACCCTTCCATCTTTCATTCAAAATTCAGGATCCAAAGAGTGACTTATTGTGTTTAGAATAAAAAAGAAGAGTAGTGATTGTATAAATTTCTGGGAACCAATTAAGCAAGTCCACCCCTAGCCATTTGTCTCACTATTCCCATAATTTAGCCTATTTTTTGGTAAAATCTACGTCCACCCATTGCCATTTGTTGAAACCGGAAAATGGCATTACCATCTTTCATTTCAAATATGGCACAAAATATGTTAATATGACATTGCCATTTCTCCCACTTCATCCAAGTTATGTGATTACATTTCTTTTTTTGATCCGCAGTCACGTGATTACATTGAAGAATGAAATGAGTTTAATCCAATGGTCTGGAGTTGAGATTGTGTCAAAATGGCACTAAACCGATACATCTTGGCTTTCGATATTGTGGCAAGCAAAAAATAGCCTTGGCAAAGCCAATTTAGCATAAATGAGGGGACTTGCTCCAATACGTAGGTAATTTATCTTCATACCCTCTTTTGCCTTTTCCCTCTGGTTCTAACATCTTGCAGTAAATCACTTTTTCTTGGATGGTCCTCCACAAAACCCTGTTCAAGAAACATGGAAGCAGTTTTGAGCATAGCAACAGGCAAACTCTATACCAGTCATTTATTAAAACCCATGAACTCTCTACCGATCATTTAACAATCAGAACAAAATTGAAGGGAGCCGAGTGAGTTTCATAGGTCAATAGACTCAATACTTAAGCACCAAACCTATCTCAGAAGTTATTTAGCTTTTGAATCTCAATTTCCATTCTTCCTCTGCTTTCCGCTCTTCTTCTCTTTCTCTTTCAGCATCTCGGGCCTGTGCCTTTTCTAGTCTAGAACTGGCCGCTTCCCATGATACAAGATTCTCCATAAAGGTTGATATATAATCTGGCCGCTGGTTCTGTGAGAGACATCATTGTTGCAACATAATCAACAGCACATGAAGGCAGGAAAAAAAACCCCAAATTTCTTATACTAAGCAAAAACTTATATTCCATTTTATATTTATTTTAAGCAGTACCTGGAAGTCAAGGTAGTAAGCATGCTGTGATGATCAAAGAAATTTTGGAATCAATTAGTAATCAGCTAATAAAAATTCTTCTTCTAGGGAAAAAACAAAAGAGGAACTCGATAAGTGTGAGTGTAGGTTACCTCCCAAATATCAATAGTAAGCAGTGGCTGCAGCAAGCGAGTGAAAATATTATAAGATTCTCAAAGCCAATGAAATGTTATGAATGAATATACGATCAAAAGTTACAAGCTACCGCCAGCAGTTAATTTATAAAAAACCCAAAAGATGGGGATAATGGGACATTTAACTAGTTGGAAAGACTCACTGAATAATCCCAGACAAGGGGGTTCACGGCATTGGGACTCTTCACCACAACGAGCTTCTTGTCCTCCTCCTTTGGAAGAGGATTTACGGCGTTTCCCACATTAAGTCTATTTGCTTTGTCTAGAAGAAAACAAAACAGGAGTTTCAGTTATTGCTAAATGTACGAAGTTAGCTAGTTATACTACAAGCAAACTGGCGGATTTTGGAACAAGGGAGCTCCAATGCCACTCACATACAAGCCAAGCCCAACCAGAACCAAATTGTGTGGCTGCAGCTGCCTTGAACTCTTTGATTAACCCTTCTAAAGACCCAAAATCTCTGTTAATCAATCTTAGGAGCTCTCCAGATGGCTTTCCTCCACCACCTGGTTTCATAGACTCCCAGAAGAAATCATGATTCCATGCCTGCAGATGGTAGAAGGTTAAAATTTGCAACTATGATGTTAAATTAACAAATTTGTGAAAGTTTATTATCAGGGATGCACATGCGAAATGGAAAAAAAAAAAAAATTTACCCTCCATGAGATGGGAGAAAATCAGGAAATTTGTCATAAAACATGCTCCAGTATTCAAAGATGAAGGACTTCATCAAACGGAGTTGACAGTAATCCTAACTACAAATGTCTGATTAAAATGGTGAGAGATTCGGCTCCACATTCAACCAAAAAATAAGTTAATGACATGAATAGTTTGAGAAGGCACACGGACATGTAGTTTGTAAATTCATACTTGTGCAGCATTATTGAAAACAGTATCGAGATTTCCCTTGTTGTATGTAGCGATGATAACGTCTTCCAATGCCATTCCATCCAACTCTGTTCCCTCTATGTGCTTGTTTAAGTTCTCAACATAAGTTCTGTGGTGCCTTCCCCAGTGGTACTCCATTGTATCGCTGCTCATATGGGGTTCCAAAGCTTTCTGCCATATATCAATCAAGGAATTAACGTAGAATCCTGATAACTATATTCCATTTCAGGTGGAAAAAGGTTTCGATGTTTGAGTAATAGCACAAAAAAATCTATTGACTTCTTGATGCTTTATACAATTATTTGTGTATTTATAGAAACAAGAAAATTAATAAAGTGACATAGTGATGGATGATGGAGCAAATTGAAGCCTAAGACCAGAGACTCTAAACAAAGGCAGCACAGGCCTAATCCTATAAAGTCAACGAAAAAATGTATCAAAATAGCTACCGTAAAATGCCATATAGCTGACAGAGCTCAATTATCTTAGCTTGCTTGTACTTTTCAACCAGTAATCCGACAAGAATTTCAAAAAGAATTCTACAAGTTGTGATGATATATCAAGGAGGCTTCAGTTCAAATCTTACCAGATCATACGGAGGAGGCTTCAGCTCAAATTGGGCTGTGATCATACCAGGACCAGATTTCCCTCTACATTTTCTCTGCAAAATATGAAGTAGTTACTGATGACTTGTAAGGTAATCCCATATTCCCACTATTTGCAGCTTCTGGGAAATTTGTGCAATATAAAATTTTCTCTTTTATTTGAAATCGCAACAGTATCAAAAGGTAAATCTGGACCGTAAAAAACTCAAATCTGTTGCTTATTGTGGAAGCATCTCGACAATACTGAAGTAACGACTGATTATCACCAAGAAATTATAAAGTTCTGTGCATAAGGTGATTTCTGTTTCTACAATAAAAACACCAGAACCACATGTTGCAAGCTGAAGTAGGAACATTAACCAAAATTATGTCAAGGATCACATTATGACTCCGAAAGGATTCATGTAGATGATCCCAACTGATTAGGATACAAGGTTAAGTTTCGTTTAACTGTAGATCATTCAGCATCAAGTTATCAACATCCAACTTTGTCCTTTTTCCTTGTTTTGTTTTGGATCAAATGAAGTGCGTTACCACTCACACCAAACAACTTTCGACTTGACTGGGAGAATAGAAAAGAAAATATTCATCTTTGCAGTTTGAGTAACCAAACGAGATGACCCAGTCTTCTAATCACCGATGATAGCATCTGTGATAGAATGACCAGGAAGTATACACCAAACACATCTAGCATTCACCGAAACCCATTTTTTGGTGTTTAATGAGTTCTATTCTTGAATTCAAAATTCCAGTCTTTGATTAAAACTATATCCAGAAACATCAGAGGAAACAAAACATTTGCCGAAAACAAAGCCAGTAGTTATCCCTTCGAGTCATTTTCTCGACAAAACCCTAAAAGCAAAACCAGCTCGTCGCTCGAAAAGCAAAAAAGAAAACGTAAACTAGTTCTTGAATACAGTACAATTGATGATATACTTGAGTCCAAGTTGGGCCCAATGCACTACCAACTAGTGCAGGAACAGAGTGAAAAACAACAAATCACGCGTGGAGAGAGACGATTAGCTGCGAACACGAATCAATAACGAAATTCGGGCAGGCACATTTCATCGAACACCATATCTACAGTCCCCGTTGAGTAATACAAATTCCTTTCATAGTATTTCGTAGAAGAAAACGGTAACCGACAGTTCTTTCTTGAGAATATTGAGATGCTGAGATTACAATAATCGCAAATGCATGATGTAAAGCTGACCTCTTTGTTCCTCCGCAGAAGGCTCCGAGTTGACCCACCTAATGTTCAACCAAAGGAGAAGACAATGAGAAAGTGAGTAACAGAGAGGGGGGATTTTAGTTACCAGGGGTTTTGAAAATGTTCACCTTGGGAAGGAAGAAGTGCGCACGATAGCGAAATGGCGGAAGAAATAGCTGTTGCAACCATCTCTCTCCTCTCTCTTTCTCTCTCTCTCCTGCAAAGTTTGATACTTTGGATGTCAGGAGGGGGAAGATACAAGAAACTTACCAGACCAGGTTAATGTGGCTCTGTGACACGAATTATGATTTTGAAATTTTCACCACCAGTAATACAGGGTGCGGTGCCTGCTGCGTGAGCCCGCTCTGGTCTCACTCTCATTAATTTGAAAAAACGTTGTAGAGTAGAGTAGAACAACCATGCCATTGCCCGTGGCAAAATTTTAAACATGAAGCCAATTACTTTGGTACCCCAAAACAGGGTCATTTTGAGGCTGTCAAGGGGTTCACTATTTGTGCTGCAAGGGCCCGGTTTGGTATCCATTACAAAAATAAAGATGATTCAAATCGCAAATTATTCTTAAAATATTTTTTTATGGTTCCTGAAAAAAATTAGTTTAATCCGATAACTGTTTCAGAATTTGTAGGGTACGGCTGATTCAAAATTCAAAGGATGCCCTACAAATTAAAGGTGTGGGCTTGAAATTGTTCGTTTATAATACGAACCGAGTTGATCCAGACCGAGTCTCGAGTTGCTTGCGAATGGCTCGATTCGTTTATAGACCTACTTGTCATCCTCCACTCTATCGAACAGGGTGTGAAAAGCACAAACAAGCAATAAGCACAACGAAACAAAAACTAACGTCTAAGCCCTAAAATGAGCAGATGTCATCATCTTCCTCTGCGATAGCCCTTAGATGAAATGAAAGTAAGAGCAATTTTTTTTTTGATAAAGAAAGTATGAGCAATTCACTTATATAATATGTATGCTTGACGATTGCTTTAAAGATTCAATTCAACCAAATCCCCCTAAACGACCCTCGGATCATAACTCTCAACACCTTAGTAGCTTACTATCAAGACAGATCGACCCAAGGCTAATGTCAGTGAGGTTAGGTAATCCGACATTGAGTCACCTTAGGATGACGGAAGTCCATATCAGAGGCATCAACAAGCGCCAATGGAATCTGACAAGAAAACTGGCAAAAAGGCAGCGAATCCACACCATGGAACACTATCCAAAAATGAAGGAAAATGTAATAATCAGGACTTTAGAGCATCCACAATGTAATAATTAAAACCAAAAAGAAGTTTGATCTATTGCAGCTGTGCACAAAATATTGTTATTGGTCACTGTCTTCCCTGATTTATCTTCTACGGAGTACTAATTTGGATCTTAACATGTTCTATGAAATTTTGCTCCCGATGAACAGGGGTGAAAAGTAACTCTCTCGGAGTAATTTTCCCAACTTTTAGCACGTGAATTTAGGCATTTAGCCCCATCCTACTAACTATGGAAGAAGTCACCTCAAATAAAAAAATCAAAAAACAAAAAAAAATGTCTCTTTCCAAGCAAGGAGAGATGTAGAGTGGCAACAAATCCATGATGCTCTGATATGTAAATGCGTTGATTCACTTTAATTATATTTGTTATATAGCTTAATACACATGACCCGGTTTCTAACCGCTTAAGCTTTTAGGATAACTGGTAACTTAATAATAATTGCTTAAGCTTCTAGGATAACTGGTAAATAATAATTGCATGGATTTTCTTCAGTTAACCTAAGATAACTGGTAACTTATAATAATTGGACGATTT
>CM033791.1:29109701-29138576 GCA_019656835.1 Rhododendron ovatum | reverse complement strand
TCTTCAGTTAACTTGGGAGTTCAGTGCAAAACATGTGAAAAGAGTTCGTAGTCCCACGGTGCGACCCACAACGACTGTAGCTTTCGGCAAGATTTTCGGTCAACCGGAGAGAAGCGATTCCCAATTTCTGAATTACTATTCAATCTCTTTTGCTATTTATTATTATGGGAAGTTCAATAAGTCCATATAATGCAAACATGATCTCATATATCAAGCAAACCCAAATTACCCAAAGAGAAAAGCTGACTTTATTTCTGAAAAAATCAGGCACCAAAAACTACAGAAACCAGCACTGTTCAAATAATGAAGGAAAATCCAATTTAGCGACAAGCATGATATCGATTATTGATTTATTGTACACAGATTGAAGAGGAGTAACGAATGCCTCGAACATGAGCTATACTTTCACTTGTTTTTTTGGCTTCACGAGAGAAGAAACTAATTTCACGCACGTATCTTCAGAACTCGCCAAGAAATCAAGAAATACCCAATTATGCCCAAACTCTCATCTTCTTGGGAACGAGATCTGATGTCTTTATTTGATCTATTTTAGCAGCCACAATGAAATCATTCATACTCAACCCTCCTGCAAATTAGATAAGGAAAGTACAGGTTATTTACTTTAACTTGGAATTTGGACTCGGGTGTCGTCCAATGGAGCAACTAAAAATGCCTTCAAACTACTCATTAGACACCACCAATAAAGAAGGGGATGTCGAAATACACAAGTTCGTGAAGAAAGCATGTAATGGAAGCCAGGAAGAATTGAGTTCAAACTACAACAACAAAATCTGAAATCTCATGCGAACCTAACTAGCGAACTTCCATGCATATAGAGCTGTTGGAAAATGACGAACATATCCTTTAAACCTGAAACTGATGGAAATTATTTATTTTCGCTGAAGAAGACTACTTACAATCTTACGTGATTTACCCACTGACCCTCAACATTAAAACCCTCTACTCTACTAAGAGTTCAGCATGGCTGAATCCGAAGGCTAGAAATATAAGCTTTTTGGTCATTCTGGGCAGTTTAATAGATATAAGCTGGCTATAGTTTTCAATTTATAAACAATAAACAAGATAGCATTGGGTAAAATAAATCATTTAATTCCCATTGTCAGATTGAAAATTGGTAGGAGCCTCGAGAAGACATAAAATGGACACACCTAATCTACAAGCAATCTGCATTTATATATTTCCTGGTTTCCTTTTTATTTTTCTTTCTCCTAAGATGAGGTCTGTACTCTGTATTTCGACCAATACGGAAAAATCACAATTTCTTCTCCCAAGTGATTCAGATATAGAGGTTGGTATATGAACAAACTAAAACAATCAACAAACAATGATTTAGTTTTCAGTAAAGCCCACTCACCGATGGAAGCAGTCCATAGTTCAGCTCTCACTTGATTGGGCTGTTCCAAGTGCAGATTTGGGAAGTGACCTGTGACTTCTACGACCTCGTGTATTCTGTTGATGAGGTCAACCCCGCATTTAAAATCTCTCAGCTTCCACAGACATTGTAATCTAAGTCCCTCTTGTTCATCTAACAGTCTCCAGCCAACAACCTATAGGCCCATAATTCAGTTTTTCATGCCCTTCAGAAAAAAGAGAATCATATAACAAAATATTGGCTTAAACCTATGTGATAACTCCAAATCGAAATCATTTAGGTTACTCTAGTAAGTAGAAGCCTAAGGGGGTTTGTAATGCTTCAGCCTTGGAGACAGAATTTGAATCACTACTTGCACGACCCAAAATTCTCGTTTCATGGCTCAACTTTGACGTTTATTTTTTTTCTCGATTCCAACATAGCAATAAACATGGGTATATGCAGTGTGAGGCAACAATTTTCCCAGTCATAGAAATTCTCAGATTGCAGTTAAAAAAGAAGAAGCTAGCATGCATGAGTTATGAGAGGAAAATCGGAAGCACCACTTATAATCTTTATTCCTAATAATAGCTTTAGAGCTCAATATACAAACATAGAAAATTTTCCATTGACGGCCATTGGAGAGACCAAACACTAGTCTTAAATATAATTCTATCAGTAAAAATGCAATTTCCCGCCAGTAAGGCATGAACCCAGTGATTTTTAAGTCAACAACATTGTCTTGATGCAAAGCCTTAAAGAATGAAGCCCAATTTTTCTGAATTCATCAAAAAATGGCAATCTGGTGCATGAAGATGTGATTTTTAGAATACACAGCAAATGTCTGAGCTTTTAAAATAATAAGAAAACAAAAGATATGAAAATGGATGCTCAAACTTCTTCCTTATCAAATAAATATTCAAATGAGTTATAGTTCAATTTGCCATTCCTTTCCATTTCAACACAGACAAAAAGTTCAAGGTTAAGGAAACAGCTGGAAAAGTAAAGGGTCCTCAAGTTTTCAATTTGCATTGCTGAAAGGGTAATCCTAAAGCAAAGAACCAACAACTATACCATTGCAATGAAAACCAAAATTTGGTTCTCGAATTTCACCTTCAGCACATCTTATGACAGCTACTCCAACGATGAAATTGCTCCAACCATGCTCTAGTTCATCTTAATAGTTGGAGAACAATGTCACCATATGAACTTTTCACTACTCTTTTGCACTAAATATGTGTAACATTCCAGACATAAATCGTCGATGTCTTCTCAAACGAGACACATGTTCCTTATGTTTATAACAAGCCTAAATTATAAAACAATCTCGGGAAAGTAGAGAATGAATTTCTTTAAAATAAACATAAAAAATATGAATTTTTTCAAATAAACATAAAAAAGATATATGTGAGGTTTATGTTAATGACTAGTCCAATTCTCCAAAAGCACTTTTTCAACTGAAATTGATACTTTGAGTCTCCAAAATGGAGAATTGGGAGGTTGGCCTAGTCAAGGCTTGAGACTTACGGGTTTGTCCCCTCCTGAGTCTCAGTTCGAACCTTCTAGGTGCTATCAAATTCTTCCACACAGATTTCAGAGTTTTGCTCTGGCTTTAATTGGGACCCTGGGCGGTGGGATTGGTACCTAGGATTAGTTGAGTTGCGTGAAAGATGGCACAAACGCCTGAGTTATACATTTTTTTTGGAGAATTGGGTTGGATGTTATGTACCAAAATTTTGAATTATTCATCAACTGAAACTGCTAAAACTACTATTAGGTAAACAATTTAAGTACTAAAAAAGTCACCTTCTTTAACAGCTTCTGCGCATCCTCCCGTGAAATAGGCGGCAGCAGGGGAGAGACTGGCCCACACTCCTGCTGCGAAAGAGAAAGAGCCGATAAATTGGGGATAAGAATCTTATGCTCAGTACTACTGAAACCCAACACTTTCTCACCAAACCCACTTTCTATTTCGGCCGGAAACGGGTCTCTCCCCCCAAAATCGCCCAACAAGTCCCCCCCGCCGCGCGAATTTTGAAGGTTTTCTGGCCGCGAGGAGTTCGAAGAGAGGAGAGTGGGAGGTAGGTGGGTGAAGAGAGAGTGGAGTGAGTTGAGGAGAGAAAGGGGAGGTGAGAGAAACATGAGAGGTGGGAGGAGACGGCCATGAGAGAGAGTAGAGAAGAGAGAGGGGAGGACTGTGGTGGTGGTTCTTATCTGAGTCTGTTGAGTGGTGAGAATTCTATGGTCGAACCGTTCGTGTAACGAAACAGACAGCCAGGTCACTTATTTTGGAGCCACGGTTTGGTGGTACAATTATTGTGGTATTCTCAGATTAAAAAATTGTCAGTGACGCTTCACCTCACTCACATTCCTCTCAAAATACCACGTCTTATTTCTCACAATTTAAAAGATCGTCACCGCATCGTGCTCTTTGTCCCCTATCGGATATTTTGTCACTACGTAAATGCTTGAAAGTATCATTTAGGCAACGCAACGTAGTATTTCAAAAGCGCTAAATAATTACTTGTCTGGGTGTTGGTTCGGAAGTAATTGAATCGTTTTGGCTCAAGGTGTGTTCAACTTGTCAAATTTCGCACCCCGAATAATAGTTTGCTATTTTGTGGGGGTTTTTTTATTCATTGATATTTTTATTCTTACATTATTATGAAGAGGAGCTAATTTGTCTTTTCTAAAATTTATTTTCCTTTGGCAAACTCATTTAACGAGATTTTGGACTGAAGGGCAAAAAAAAAACAAAGAATTGTTTATCAAAAGTTTTAGAGAGACAATGGGCATGGCCGAAGTCGCTTGGCCGCTGGGTGAAAAATTGCTCTGGTAAATCTTCACTTTTCTAATACATTATCACACATTCTCTTATTGAATTTCAAAATTGCCCTTAATTATATTCACTAAAATCGGATATATTTTCATGTATTTATTGCCTCGATCATTACTTGCCTTCATACTCTCATTTTGAAGTACTCTCTTTTTTTTTTTTTTTGAAAGGCAAAGTACTCTCTTTATACTCGATCATTTAACATTTTGTATTTTTTGAATTCATATTACTAAACAAACCAAATCCTTTCTGTGAATCATTTTTTCACTATAAAGATTAAAGAGACATCTCTTCTCGTATATCCTTTTCAAAAAAAAAGAAAAAAGAAAAAGAAAAATACGTTCTGCCAAATATTGCAATTATTTGTTGCCCAATCAATCTTTGAGAGAACCCAAAACGCATCATCACAGTCACACTCCACTAGGAAAATTTTCAGTGCTGCGTGGATATCACGTGGTACCCGCTTGGCACATCTGAGCCGTTTATTGCGTTTTTTGACCGCTCCGATTTAGAGAGAAAAAAATTGAGAGAAAATGTTGGGGTCAGAGGAGAAAGAGGGTTTCAATCCGAACTGTCCAAACAAAAATGTATTGGAAGGCCTAAATATGCCGAGCGGGTACCATGTGAAATATATCCACCCAGCACTGAAAAATTTCTCCACTTCACACAATAGCAATTCCAGCAAGACTACTCCACTGCTCAACATTCAATGCTCAATATCTCACCGTCGTCTCAGCAATCAATGGTCCGGATTTTAAAAAAAAACTCTTCCCTTTTAAAAATCCGGACCGTCCAAAACACTTTTGGACAGTGAGATTGAGAGCGGTGGGAGGAGCAGTGAATGTTGAGCAGTAAGGTAGACTTTTGGCAGCAATTCAACCGCCACGTTAAAAAAGGCGCGAGAGTAAAAGATGCAACCGTTACGATCACTACCCTCCCTATAAACCGCGAGTTTCATACTTGTTTCTGCACTTTGTCCTCTCTCTTCTTTGTGTGTCTCGAACTTGTTCAACTTCTTCTCCAATGGATGAAAACAACAAGGTACAAATCCCATTCACGCAATCGCCATCAAACCCTTCACCTTCTTTACCCCTGCAGTTGTCCGGTTTCTTGAGCGGCGACACCGTTCAAGTCCAAGGAGACACCGAGGCCTTTCAATTCGCTGTTCAATTCAACATCCACCACAAACACCACCATCACAACTCGGAGACTCACGTCCAGTTTCCAAACGCAACCGAAGAAGACCGAACGTCTCTCAATACTGCCTCATCGTCGTACATGACTCCCGTTGCAACGCACAGAAATGATGAAGAAAACGAAACCCATCGGGAACCAATTCGTGAAGGAAGCAGCGGAGAAGAGAATGCGTTTGTTTTAACGAGGTTGAGAAGTGGAGTTCTGTCTCGGGTAAAGTATTTTCCTCCTCCGGGAACGACTACTGGTTCAGGGCATCGGAGTTTGTGTTCGTGGAAGAAACAGAGGGTGAGGAGAGGGAAAGGGAAAGGGATAGCGAAGGAGACAGGGGATGTGTTCGAGAGGGTGCTCAGAAGACGTTGCTTTCCGGTTAGACCGTGCAGTTCCTACACTTTCTTTGTGACGACTACTTGGGGTGTGGCAAATTCTGAATCCTTTTCATTTGGGGAGACAAGCAAGAGGTTGAGTAAGATGTGGTGCAGCCTTCCACATGATGAGAAGAAGGTATACCGACGTTCTTCTCTCTCACCCGGGGAGCGGAGTAAATTTTTTGTCCAGAAACAAGACTTCATTTAAAAACATTCAAGAATATTTTTTTCCTATTTCAAGATCAACAGATTCAATACAAGTTATTTTCCAAAAGGGGCAACAGTGTAAATCATCAAAGGGAAAAATAGAAGAAAAATAACGAGTATATGCATGCATAATATTTTTTGCTACAGTTTAGCGGTTGCAATGAACTATTTCATTAAATTTATTTTTAGGGCAGTTCTTTGAAAAACTTCCTAAACCATATATACAGAAAATAAAAAAGTAAAGCAACTTGCTCGAGCGCCATGGATACAAGTATGCTGTTATTTCTACCCAATATGGCCAACATTACTTCTATATATTCCTTATGCGTACCTTTACAATGATGTAGGTATATGAAGACATGGCTCTGAAAGATAATGCAAGGTACAAACTACAACGCAACCTATGGAAGAATCAAGTGCATAATAAGGTGAATTAGAGGAACGAAAGACGGTAGCAGTTTTGATGGTTTTAGCAAAGACGTGGATGATCAAAATGTCGAGTTTGAAATTGTATCTGTTTCTGTGTACCGATGAAATTATTAGGCGCTTTTGTTGTATAAGCAGATCTGATCTTCAGGCAATGCAGCAGCAGGGTACATGGAGTTACTGTAATTTATTTCATGTATATTTAGTGCTATATATATGTGACATATTTGAGATGTGTTTAAACTTTTACAGAAACCTGCACTTATAGCCACTGGTTGAATCATCAAGAACAAAGCTTGAGAATTTGGGAATGCGTCTAAAAATTGATATCTTAAATCCATTACTAATCAAAATCACAAGAACTAAAACAAAAACAAAAACAAAACAATGGTTTGGCCCGCCTAAACACCGCAGTCAGATATGAGTTTTCATGAATACTAACTCTCAGCAGTTATTCAACAACCAGGCAAGACCATCAATTTACTGCCAAGCACCTTATTAGAGAGATACATGGATCTAGAACTCCAATTTCATTTAATATATGTTAGTTCATCAAAGCATACAAAATTTCTAATTCTCTGCACACACCCCTGTATTATAGAGTACATGCAGAGAGATGATGGTTTACGAACCCAAGGTTCCCAAAAACGGAAAAAAATGCATGTGGATATTTGGTAAGTTAAGAAAAGCAAGTAGCTTTTACCTTCAGAGATGCAAACAATGATATATCAAAATGGACATGATTAAAAACAGGGTCATGCAATTGCACCGATGCACAACTCCCGCGAGAGTCTGGGTGACTGGGTGATGTAGTACGTAAACAGACTCAACCCCTAACATACCACGACAGCAGGGATACGTCGAGAAAGGTTAGATGTGGCAAATAAATGTCTGGAAATGAAGCAGTGATCCACGCTCTAATATACCCTTTCTAAGGTCTAAGAGTGGTTACGCCGTTCTTTGTGCATAATATCAGTGCAGGAGTACTAATTTGGGGAAAGAGAAGAGTTTTAGAATCGAGGAAAATAATGAAGCAGTAGCATTGTGACACAATATCATAAAAGACCAGCTAAAAAGCAGAACAATGAAATTTCAACCAATGGAAACGGGTTTTCCTCAAGTAACTGTACATGCCCAATCAGTTCGATAAATAGTTCAGAAGCCATGAGGTGAGCGCTTTACTATTTATAGGGAGAAATGCCTTGAATACACATCGAAAGGTTCATTAGCCGACAACTGCGGTTCCTGCAATTAAAGAGAGAAAGTTTAAGCATGACCCTCATTATTATCAAGAACAATATTTCATGTCAGAGAGCAAGATCACCCGCATTTATGGGTATTCATTAATAACAGAGCAATGCACATTTGGAAACACTGCCATAACTAACGAAAACCGTTGAAAAAGTATAAATGGATGACATCAACATTGCTTTACTAATTTGCACCCTACTTGATGAGTAATGTGCATAAGGGCATGATATAACCATTCTGTTTGACAATCTTTATAAGGACTGCATAAAAGATTATGATTTCTATGGGTAAGCTCTCGTAACATTAATGTGCAAACTATGCTGTAGGAAAGAGAATGATACCTGTCTTATCCCGAAACCTAAGCTCCCTCCTGTTAGAAGCATAGTGAGAAGTGATGTGACAACACCACCTGCAATATCAGTATCTGTATTACGGAGGTTAGACCGGATATAAGTAAGAATATTCCCGTATGTAGTTGCTTGTCCCCGTTCAATTGCCTGGATGAAAGAAAAGGTCATTGCACCAGTGGAAGTGACTTTGATAGAGCCTGTCAACATAAAGATTTACTAGGTTATTAGGATCACATGTTTTTTACCACATTCTCAGGGGCAAGAAAAAGAGAAAGAAACTAAGAAATTACTGAAGCATTACAGCTGTATCAGCAGAGGTTTGATCGTCATCACAGCCACTGAAGGAAATGACTTCCCCACCACTTGTTCCTTTCCATACACCAGACCGAGGACGATGGTCCTCCCATACATACCTCCCACTCCTGCATCCGAAACAATGCATGCATAAAATATAAGGTTATTATTAATTGGACTAATAACATCCTCTGGAGAGAAGAGGAGAGGATAACAATAACGGTATGGTCTTCTGAGAAAGTTGGAAATGAGAATACATCAAAAATCCTATGGTCGTCAAATTTTTTACTAACCTGTCCATCCTACAAAGGAATGGTAAATCTAACACAGTGCCGCTATGACAAGCATCGATAATCGCATGAAGCTTAACCCCACGTGGAAGAGGCTTGACAATTGCATCATTGATTTCATCGTCAACAATCATTCCCTGTGTTTCGAAATCCAATGGACAGAGTGTTTCATCATATCCATCTATCTCATCCCCAGTATAGTTCCTCTGCTGTGAACCATGACCAGAATAATGAAACACCAGTGAATCCCCAGGCTGACAACCTTGTACGAGCCAATACATTGCCATTCTAATGTTGTGCTTTGTTGGGCGCCTGTAAGGATCAATTTCTTCTTCTGAAATACAGCTCTCATAAATAAATTATGTTAGAAACATCTAACTGAGATAGTTCAAGAAATAGAATGCAGACAAAACATCAAAAGAGTCTTAAGTAAAAGTTCTCGGTGCTTTAGTTTCGTGCAACATATTGCTTCCTATAGAAAGGGACGAGCCCTAATGCAGGAGCTTCCAACTAGCAAGCAAAGCTATACTTCTAGACAAACTTGTGTATGACTATAACAAGACTTCTGGTTCTGTTGAACCTATTTGGCTTGATTTCATAAAACTGGATGACATGACCAAGACCAGTATACTAAACTGTTCTGGCAAAAGCAGGGTACTTCCTCTAAGCTTGAAAGGAAATGATTCAAACCTGGTATTTTACCATTTCAAAAGACTCAATATTGAAGTCCAGATTCACAATTGTCGATATCTTCCCACAACACCCATCCAAAATGCAAGTCAATTTGCACTACATTGTAAAAGCTTTAAGAATTATGGTTAAGAATTTTCCATTTTATCTCCTTAGGTAGAATTGTCATAAGTTAAACTTGAGAAATTGCATATTATTTGTCCCTTTTATTAGTTTCTATATCTGAACCATGTATAGTCGTTAGACTCATCAACTGAGGTACGGTACTTATAATTCTCTAGTCACTGAACTCCAATTTAGTAAACCAAGCGAAACAAAACGCAGTGCACACAGAATCCTATCCAAGATTCCAAGGATACATGTCACCATCATCAACTTCTAATGGGAAAAATGCAATTAAGAGCCGTATGGACTATGGCTATGTAGCATAGACAAGGATATGGACACTGACATGGATACAGGATTTCTAAAAATGGGGACACGACAAATATAAAATAAGTAATATTTATTTTATACCAATGGAAATATAGTTATCGCGTCAATATATAGAAACAAGTATCATATAAAAATCATATTACACTTTTAACCCAAAATATTTGAAGTAATACACATTCACCTAAAAAATATTTTAAAAATTGCATATTTTAATCCCTGCTGTGTTCCTGTATGTGTCCCTCACGCGTCCTCCTAAAAAAGTCAATTAAATTTAATTGACACGCCACGTGGTGTGTCCCATGTGTGTTTTGCTGTGTCCCCGTCTCCAACACGGGGACACACCGGCCTCTAGAAGTGTCGGTACTTCATAGGACTATGGAGTATGATAGTAAATAAAACTGGATAATGCAGAAAACCTAATGGGTAAGCATGAATTCGTGAAAAACACAGAGGAACGGGATTCTCATTCAGCGGCATGTTCTTGATCCTAGGTCCAAACTTTGTGAATGAGCAAGATGTAGCGATAAAGCAAGATGTAATATGGGAAGTTTAGTTTCGAATTAAGAACAAGGTGACAATGAACGGTCCGTTCTGGTAAGGAAAATAAGTACTTATATTTCAAATAAGTACTTACGTTTTGAATTAAAGGTGATGGTATTGTAAGAGAACGACTTGTCTCGTAAAGTAGAAAATAAGTACTTGAAAAATAAGAACCTTAGTGAAACAGGGCCTAAAACAATCATTCAGACGGTACTAAGGCTAACCAAGAGTTTGCAAAATCCTAACTGAGGATCTAGGCAGTCTAAATGTTGGAATAATGTTATGTATTGCTATTGGATACATTACGGTGAGTAAATTAATTAACCAATTCTGATACTGTAGTCTACTGGTGAGTGACCAATTAGAAATTCATGAGAAGTTACAATTCCGCTTGAAGACGTATAATTTATCGACTCCCCCTGACAAACCTTCAGAGAATGAGGCGATTTTTCAACACGAACCTTCAGAGAATGAGGCGATTTTTCAACACGAACCTTCAGAGAATGAGGCGATTTTTCAACACTAACCTTCAGAGAATGAGGCGATTTTTCAACCCTAACAATATTCTTTAGATGGGAATATGATTCAAGATTTAAATTAAAGAAGCGGAAAGAACAAACATTTCACTTTATGTATCATTCACTAGTACACTACGCTGTCATCAATCGCTACAGCTAAGTCCGAGAAAAATACCAAAAGTAGCATCATTGAAAGGGTGTGATAGTTAGGAAAGTGCTACAGCTCAAAATCCATTATGGGTGCACCCTGATAATCTCGTAACATCCATTTTGGATTCATAACTTTTGTCACGCAAAAACACAACTTCACCACAAAATCCCCGTTACAAAAAAATAAAACCAGCATCTAAAATTTCATAATTTAGTCATGCGATTTTGTGTTGACATTTCAGATTTATCTTACAAAAGTTGAGAATTTCATACAAATTAAGAGATTAAATTCTTTCCGGCTGCAACAGAATGGGTCCCACCGTGTGTTTGTTACCGTAATCATTCAAGGTGTAAGCCTTTCGATCATCCGTTCAAAAAACTAATTTGATTGGACGTCGATTGATATATCAAAAATTGAAGTTTATTTTATAAAGTAAACTTCAATTTATGATATGGATATATGTCCAATCAGATTTTTTGAATGGATGATCTACTCTTTCAGATTACTAGATTAATGCACTGTGGAACCCACAGTGGTCGTGGCGGAAAACCGCGTGGTTTCTGCCGCCGCCGGACAGAATTTACGCTCCACAAGACAAGCGATCAACATAAAAGGAGAGCCAAGCGAGTTACCAGTGAGCATAAGAATGGATGATTCAGGGAACTTGAACCGGTTAGTCAGCAAGTACTTCATGCACTTGGCATCGTTGATACACCCTTTCAGCTCGTGGCGTGAGTACCAGTACGAGATCCCGCAGATCACCGCTCTCTTGCGGCCGTGTACCGACGGGGGTTGACCGGGGGGCGCGTGGTTGTACGGCGACGGAGGGTAGTATTGGTTGCTGGAGGCGGCGGCGTAAGGAGGCGGAGCGCTGCTAGGAGGCTCGGCGACGCGAGTGACGGCTTGGCACACGGCGCAGCGTATCGACTTGGCTCCCGGCGGGAGCTTTAAGGGTGTCCGGCACTCTGAACAGTCCACTAGCATCAACATTCTAGAGAGAGAAAGAGATCAAAAGCTTGATGATGGAGTCAATTTTTCTTGAAAGAAAGGGAGTTGGATTTGGCGGAAGGAGACAGAGGTAAAGACTCGGAAAGCGAGGGAAAGGGAAAGGAAAAAAAGCAAAGTGTAATTTCACGGAGATTTCCGTATCTGTCTGTTTTTCACGTAGAACCCCTTGCGTCTAAAACCGTCCAAACAAATTCCAATCTGAAAGGGGATACAGACTAGAGGAGTATGTATGTATGTATTGAACAACAAGGGCATTTTGTCAAGTTGTATGACATTTTTCGTTGATACTTAACGGCATTTTGATGGAAGGATATTCATTGGTTAACAAATAGATGGGATGTCTGTTTAGACGATTTTAAATATTACAGATTTTATGTGAGAATCATACATAGATGAGGGGTCTCGGTAATGAGTTGTGCTATCTCCACACCCAAGTGCGCACCCACACACACAAGTGTGTGGGTGCGCACTTGGGTGTGTTCCTAGAATGTCCGCTCCGTAATTTCACAAAAAAAAAAAAAGGTACTTGACTGGGGAAAGCTCATCTCTTGGGTAAAATGTGAGTACAGGTTTTTCATGACGTATGTATACAATGATAGCGATTTTCACTACTGATTTTGCTATTTTCTTTTTTGTTAATATTATTTCTTTTTATTTCTCTATTAGATGATTTATTTTGTAAAAGAAGATGAGTGATATTAGCAAAAAAATGAGTAGCAAAATCAATTCTCTTTTTATATATTCCAATAAATTAAGGAAAATGATAATGCAACTTGTTGGTGCCAAAACTCCAATGCATAAAAGACTTGAACCAGACTTTTATATATTAGAGTTTTGACACCAATAAAAATGGTTTTGACATTATCACTATCCCAAATTAAATGTATGAAAATGCTTACATCAGCCATAAACTTATTTAGATTTAGGCGTGTTCTGCTAAGGTTTTTATAACTACTTATTTTTTGTATGAGATATGTCATTCAATTATAATACATTACTTTTAATTTAAAAAATAAATACTTATTACATTTAATGGTATGGAACCATAATAAGTCAATTATTGAATCACATCAATCTTGATAACAAAATCTGTAGGTTTTACCACCAAATGGTTGGTTCAATGCGTATATAAGTATTTAAACTTCCTTACTTCATGCTTGGGCTCAACTCTTCATAATCACTTAGGCTGTGTTTAGATGAGTTTTTGAGAAATTTTATAGAGTTATAAGCGAAGAAATAAATGAGAGTAATGATTGGATGTAAACGTAATAATTGGAGAGAAATATAGAAAGAAATGAGAAGAATGATTGAAGATAGGGGTGAGAAATTTTGGAACGGTTCTATCCACACAGACTATTTCTACACATACTTTGCATAGATTTTTTGTAGGGCCCATTATGGGGTCCTACAAAATGATCCGAGCCGTTCATTAATTTTAAAATATTTTTTAAGGAACTTCGTAAAAAATCAGTTCAATTAGATACATGTAAGTGCTTGAACCAATCTTACAACTTTTCATTCTCCGGAATTCTGAATGAAAAGTTATAAGATTGGTTCAAGCATTTACATGTATCTGATTGAACTGATTTTTTACGAGATTTCTTAAAAAAATATTTCAAAATTAATGAAAGGCTCAGATCATTTTGTAGGGCCCCATAGTGGGTCCCACAAAAAATCTGTGCAATGTATGTGTAGAAATAGTCTGTGTTCGGAAGTGTTTTCCGAAATTTTGTAGCATTTTTGTTGAAAATAGGGGTAATAATGGGGCTAAACATAAGTACTTTTTTGAGTTAAATTTTTTTTTTTTCAAACAAAGCATTAATGGGGCTAAACATACTCTTTTATCACCGGTACCTCGTGAAATTTTATCTTCGGTCTAGATATCAGTGCAGTGTGAAGTAGCATAGCATATCTATTTCTGCAGAAAAAGCTCAATTAAGTTCCGACCATGTGCCATTCACGAGAAAATTTTCAGTGGCGAGCGGGTACCACATGGTACCGTTCGATATATTTGGGTCGTTCATTTCGGTTTTGAACAGTTTAGATTTGAAGAGAAAGAGGAGAGAGTGTGTGGGGGTGAGAGGAGAGAGGAGAGAGAGTATTTTAATCTAAGCCATTCAACATTTTTGGATGGCTCAAATATGCCCGCTCGAACACCACATCAGCCGTGGTAATCACCCCGCACTGAAAATTTTCTCGCCATTCACAGAAGCAGTGAGAGATGCTGTGGGTTTTTATAATGGCAGAAGTCACTAAAAGTTGTATTACTTTTTTTTTTTGGTAATTTGGTGTTCCACTTTCTAAAAAATAATTTTTTTGAAAAAAGAAAGTAATTTCAAACTCAAATATAATGAAAATAAAAAATATTTTTTTAATTTTTTTTGCACCATTTAAAAGATCTTAATGAGATCTATCGAACAAGATCCATATTGATAGAAAAATTATTTTCGTAAACACATAATTTTTGAGTTTGAAATTGTCATCTTTTTCAAAAAATTATTTTTCCACAAAAGTGGAACACCATAAAAGTTGTACTACTTTCTTTTTCTTTTTTTTATAATTACAAATTGAACTATTTGCTTGGAATTAAAACAAAGAGAATAAATTCTCTCGGTCAGGGTTGGAAAACCCCAGTTTTCCTCCAAACCAATACTCCAATATTTTGCCACATCATCAACCAAGAAATGGAAGAACCACGTGCTGTTTGGTTCGGACCTCTAACTTGGGTTACTCAACAGTACTACTCCTCCTGCAAGCCAAAATATCCAATCAAAAAGTTTTTTTTATTTATTTTTACAGTAACCGATCAAAAAAGTTTGAGTATGATAACCTTTTTTTTTTTCTAACGGCCCAAAGGTGTTTGGGTCAGTTTACGTGCACCTCAACTATTTCTCTTTTCAGTCTGATCAAAGACAGATCATTTACGCCGGAATTACGGGATAAAAAAAAACCTTTGTTCATGTTATATAATTATAGAGCAAATACCTGATTATGAAAGTCTTAGAAACAACTAATTATTTATGACCCTCAGGTTAAAATGATAAAAAAAAGAAGATGTTCGCACTAGTTTAAATAGATTAAACATTGGAGCATTTAAATTTTTTAGACTGTTTATATATTAAAAAATATAGTTAAAAAATTAAGTGTTCTAATTTTAATTTGTTTGAACCGGTGAGAAGATATTAATTTTTTAATCATTTTATCCTAAATAATCATAATTAATTTTTATCTATAAAGTTCTTATTGTAAAGACCTGATATTTTTTTTAAAAAAAATTTAATAATAGTTATAGAAAAAAATTTGAAAAATTATTTTTGTCATCACACTAAATTTTATTCTGTAATCGATCATGTGCGCACGTACCCGACGAGTGATTTTACTAGTGTGTGCGTGTGTGTTCCAGAACAAACCGAGAAAAATAATTTTTGTCATCACACTAAATTTTATTCCTTAATCGATCATGTGCGCACGTACCCGACGAGTGATTTTACTAGTGTGTGCGTGTGTGTTCCGGAAGAAACCCTTCCCCACCTTTTTTTAAAATTTTTTTTGGGCTGAGAGAGGGAGAGACACAATCCCCCATTTCCTCCCTAAATCCCTCTCCTTTCAACAAATCATTTTTGCGCTTCGGTTTTTCTTGTAGAAATTTTATATCCATTTCAAAATCAATTAGCAATAAGTGGAGATGTCCCAGATGTTATTAAATGATTACCTATTCCACTCCTAGGCAATGTGAGACTCTATTTCCTTAACATTTCCCCTCACGTGCAGCCGCGTTTTGAGGTCTGTCACGTGTGGCTGTTTTTGGGTCCTATCATCGTGCAGCCTTTTTGTTGGTCTGTCATCGTAGGGTGTGGATTGTAAATTTTTTAAAATGTTGGGTGGAACGGGCCCCACTCTGTACCATATAAAAACTTTATATCCATTTCAAAATCAATTGGCAATGAGTTGAGAGATCTCACATGTTGGTAAATGATCACTCATTTCTACTCCCAAACAATGCGTGACTCTATTTCCTTAACATTTATCCTCCATGCAAACCCAACCCAATATATATTTCCCTTCGGATGATATTATAGTGTCCTCGGTCATTTTGAGGGCACCGTAATTTTTTGCATAACTTTACTATTATGAGTATAACTAAAACCCATTACAAGTATAACAGAACCCACATAAAACATTAAATATCCAAAAAATCAACCAAGGCATAACCAAATCCAATCAAGGCATAACAAATAAGGTATGTCTTTTTATGGTTTTGTTATGCTTGTAATGAATTTTGAATATACTCATAATTGCTAACTTTATTGTGTTCCTAAAATGACCAAGAATACCGAAGTCATTCCCTTTCCCTTCTCTCTGTGGCTAAGATCCGAGGATACACTTAGGTTAAAGAATAGTATAAAATGATTAATTGTTCTCTTCTATGTTTTGTCAATGCATTTCAATTATTGTATCTTGTTACTTGTAAGTTATGGGTTCAGGTGGGTTTTGGCTACTGAGCATCATCACTCATGGTACTACGTTGCCCTGATAACTCGAACGCCAGGTATTGAAGACGGAACAAAATGGCGTAGACAAGGAATGATTTGACATTGACCAAAGAAGATATTATCGAACTCTAGTTACACCCTTAATTGCTCTATAATTTCAATTAACTATTTTAATACTCCATTGTACAGTAAGAGAATTTGGCAAAATACTTTCATGTTGATACGTTGTGGTTTGACTGAAATTGACAGAATTTTTGGGATTTTACTTCTTCAAAATGGAAATCTATTTAGAAATCTTTTTTGATTGGGTGTCACACTCACAATTAAGTATCTGCTCTACAGAGTTTCAAATAAAGAACATACATTTAATTATGAGAGCCTTAAAGGAAAAAAAATTAATTATGATCATTTAAAATAAAATAACTAAAAAATAGGATTTTCGTGCCTGTACAAATCAATGTAGTCATACCATGAACAAAGTTTTTATTTATTTATTTATTTTAAATCTCCTAGTTTCGGTATGAATAGCCTATGTTTGATTGAACTAAAGAGAGAAATAGTCAAGATGCTTATAAACTAACCCAAATATTTTTTATTGTCGAAAAAAAGGATTATCAGTTTACACGCGTTAAGAAAAAAAACTTTTCAATTGGTTTTTGGTTTGCAGGAGTAGTACTAGGAGTACAGTAGGTTTAACCCCTGTTTAGTTTAGAGGACCGAACCATCAAGCACGTGATTCTTCCATCCTGATACAAGTTGATGATGTGACAAGATATTGGTTTGGAGGAAAATAGGAGTTTTCCAAACCTGGTGGAGAGAATTTATTCTCTAAAACAGAACCTAGAAAATCTTCCAGCCTAAGTTACAAAAAAATGGAATACTTATGGATTCGTATGGATTATAGATCACAATCTACCCACAAACCAATAGCTCTGAAACATGGCAAAGAGATGAAGAAGAGATCCACCACTGTGGTACAAAAGACAATGCAACACATGCAAGAATCAAGTGCATAATGTACCAACTACCACGACAGCTAAGGTTACATCGATCTTTTTTGAGCATAAAATCAGTGCAGAAGTACAAAATTGGGGAAAGAGATGAGTTTAGAATCGTGAAAAATAATGCAGCACTGACAGTGTAACACCATATCGTAAAAGACCAGAACAACGAAATTTTTCAAACAATGGAAACGAGTTTTCCTCGAGTAACTGTACATGCTCAATCAGCTCTTTTAATAAATCATAAGCCATGAGGCGAGAGTTCTTTACTCGTTATAGGGAGAAAGGCTTTGAATACACATCGAAAGGTTCATTAGCCGTCAGCTGCGGTTCCTGCAAAAAAAAAAAAAAATAACAGAAAAAAATTTCATGTCAGAGAGCAAGATCACATTCATTTACCGGTTTTCTTTTAAAAACAGAACGATGCACATCTTCTCCCCTTCTTGCTGGTCTCTTTCCTTGGATTAAAAAGAAGGCAAGGCCTAATGGCATCATTGTTTAAGTAGCTGAAAAGAGATCTTAATGTCTTTACTGGGTTACAGGAGATTTAGAGGTGGAAGAGCAGCTACTAGTAGGTCTTTCCTAATATCTGTCTTACAACCTTTAAGCAGGGTCCCTCGAAAGGGATGGTCTAAAGAAGAACTTTTCCGTTGGCCCTTTTTTCCGCAATTGGCGATTAGGCCTTGTTTTTCGATTGGAGATGGAATTCCAACCTAGCTTGTCCTTTGCGATGTACTAGTCCTTTCTTCTTACAGTGATGATAGTTCAGTCATTCAAAGCTCCTAAGCTCCCGATCCCATAAGTCTCCATGGAACCCACTCACTTCTTTCAATAATTCATGGATGCTTGTTCAGGTTATCCAGGGCCAATAAGTACTGGAAATCTAGTAAGGAAAAAACGGAGGGAGGCATGACCGGGAAATAATGATCTTCAATATGGGAACTTACAAGCACCAGAGATGACAACATTATACCGCAATCATATACAGCAGCTTCAATACTAGTAATCTCTCCATTGAATCACTAAACTATAATCGTAGGAAAAAATTTAGACATTTCAAAACCACAAAAGCTAATTTTTGATTTTGAGAACAAGAAGAAACTTAAATACTGCTTGCTAACTACCAATGTCATAAGTTGCAAGAGTCATTTGTTGCTTGCAATTTCAGTCAGGATCCATACAGACAGATTGAGTAGAAAGACGATGACAACTAAACCCATGGTTGCCCGTTCTGCATATTTACTATGGCATTGGGGATGACTACCGGATGAAATTTAGATATAACCGTGAATATGATGCTAAAGAAGGCTGCAAGTAGGGAAGATTAGGGTTGGAGAGCGGCCACTCTTATACTACCCAATTAGGAGCCCATTTGACTGACCCCTGTCCGTCCGACCCAACTCGATCCACCATGGTTCCAAGGCTATCAAACAACGCTTAGATCAGGTCACATTAGGAAAGGTTGGTTGGTGCGAAGTACATGAAGTTCGGAGAATGAATATTAGTGAATTTGTCATCTTCTAATTCCTCAAAGTACGGCCGTGTCGCCCTAATTCAGTTGGAAGTAGGATAACTGGCACGGACTATCAACTACTCCAGCTATGGCTGTGTCACCCTAGTTCAGCTGGAAGTAGGAAAACCCAACGGCCCGATTTGACTCAACCGCCTACCTAACCTCTTAGAACATGGAGACAACATGTCTTGGACACGATCGATACTATTGATGAAGGCAGAATTAGGATGGCTTTTGCCTAGGTAATAAGGTTACACAAAGAAATTGTGAGAATGAAAGCACCAATTTTGTATCTTTGGTATCACTGTTGAGCATGAGATCAGGGAGTAAGAAAACCCCTTCAAGGAGTTTGCTGATGATCAAGCTAAATCGCCAATAGAAAAAATGGTCAAGCTCAATCGCTAACGCACACGAGGATTATCTATTAAAGTGCCCTTCTAGGCATGGGAGTCTTTCCATATTGGCATCTGCAAGTATTACAGCACCACATTGCGGCCTTGTGAGGTGGCATGTGGGCCAGAACATATCTCCACAAGTTCCCCTCTCGGATCGTGGTATGTGACTGAGGCAAGCGTGCAAAGGTGATGTGCAAAAGTGCGTGGCATGTGGGCCGGAACATATCTCCACAAGTTCCCCTCTCGGATCGTGGTATGTGACTGAGGCAAGCGTGCAAAGGTGATGTGCAAAAGTGCATGGTAAAACCATTCCTTTTGGGAATCATTTATGAAGATTGCATAAACGGGCCGATCAAAAAAAAAAAAAAAAAAAGATTGCATAAACGGGCAAGCCTCTTAACATTAATATGCAAACTATGTTGTAGGAAATAGAATGATACCTGTCTCATCCCCATACCTAAGCTCCCTCCTGTTAGAAGCATAGTGAGAAGCGATGTGACAACACCACCTCCAACACCTGTGTCTGCATCTGCATCACGGATGGTGGATCGGATATGGGTTAGCATATTCCCGTACGTAGTTGCTTGTCCCTGTTCAATTGCCTGGATAAAAGAAAAGGTCATTGCACCTGTAGAGGTGACATGGGATAGAGCCTGAAACATGAAGATTCACTAGGTTATTCGTATTCCATGTGAGTAACATATTCAGACATTCTTAAAGGCAAGAAAAAAAGACAGAAACTATAAGAAATTACATATGTATCAGCAGAGGTTTGATCGTCATCGCAGCCACTGAAGGAAATGACTTCCCCACCACTTGTTCCTTTCCATACACCAGATCGAGGACGATGGTCCTCCCATACATACCTCCCACTCCTTCACCCCCAAACATTATTGCATGCAGAAAACATAAGGGTATTAATTGGACTACTTATACATCCGTTTGCGAGAAAGAGAAAAGTAGAACAATAACAACGGTATGGTCTTTTTAGAAAGTTGGAAACGAGAGATGCATCGAACCGTATTCAAACTTTTTACTAACCTGTCCATCCTACAAAGGAATGCTAAATCTAACACAGTGCCACTATGACAAGCATCTATAATAGCGTGAAGCTTAACCCCGCGCGGAAGAGGCCTGACGATTGCTGCATTGATTTCACTGTCAATAAGCATTCCCTGTGTTTCGAAATCCAATGGACAGAGTGTTTCATCATATCCAGTTATCTCATCCCCAGTATAGTTCCTCTGCTGCGAACCATGACCAGAATAATGAAACACAAGTGAATCCCCAGGCTGACAACCTTGTACAAGCCAATGCATTGCCATTCTAATGTTGTGCTTTGTCGGGCGCCTGTAAGGATCAATTTCTTCTTCTGAAATACAGCGCTCATAAAATAAATCATGTTAGAAGCGGCAAATGGAGACGGTTCAAGAAATACAATATGGATAAAACATCAGAAGTGTTTCACTAAAAGTTCGTGGTGATGAATAAGTGCAACCTATTGCTACTTACTAAATTAAACGAGCCCTACTGCAGAAATTGCATAGCCGAAAGAGTGTACAGGTGTGGTATCTAGCAATCAAGCAGAACCTGAGGAAGTCGTTGAAGGTTGTTCACTTTACATATCTCAACTATAAATAGTCTTCAGGGCCGACCATGATGTTTGGGTTGCCCAAGGCCGACCCTTACCTTAGTTGCCTAGTTACTCTTAAGCTGTAAAAAATTAAAAGGACATACAAGTAAAAAAGAAAAGAAAAGAAAAGAAATAATCAAGGTTACATTGCGCTTTTAGCTGAATTACATCAAAAAATTAACATCAAAATGTAACCCTGGTTATAGTGTTTTATGATTGGCACGATTCATCAATTCAAAGAAAATAACTTCTCTTGCATTTTTTGAAGCAATGTAACTTTTCTCTTAAAATTTTGCTCTGATATTTTTTTTCCGGGTTTATTTACTTTTTCTAATTATGGATCTCGACGAGCGAAACAAGAAATATATAAAAATATGAACTGAAAACTAAAAAAGTTTAGATAGGACAAGATAGTTATACATACAAGTTCATCCAACGGGTAAAATGATACCAATGTAAAAATAGTTATACGAACAAGCACGAAGCATCGATACGTATAATAAGCATCATATAGACACCATATTACATGGAGTATTTTACCCAAAAATTTCAAATAATACACATATACCTTGAGAAAGCTTTAAAAATTTATATATTTAACCCTTGCCATATTCCTGGATGTTCCCCTCTCGTTTCCCCATCTTGTCTCCCATGTCTCCCTAAAAAAGTTAATTAACTTAATAGACATGCCTCGTGGCATGTCTCATATACCTTTTTTGCCTTTTTCCATGTCATGAAGACACGCCGTCCTTTAAGTGTGTCGGTACCTTATAAATAACAATTATATACTCTGCTCAAGAAACAAAAATACTAGAGAATATTTTGAATGAGAAGGATATAGCAACAAAGCATGATATTAGAACATGGTGACATATCGATTGCGTTCTTTGAAACTTTTAAGTTTGGAACTTATTTTGATATTTTTTACTTTTCGTAACTTTTTGTATAGCTTTCGACGTAATTTTAGAGGTTAATCATTCATCTCGACAAGACGAATCAGAAAAGTATTCAACTATGGATCGATGTTGAAAAAATTCAAATAAGACAGCTCTTAAGCTCCAAAAGACAGCTGTTTGATATTTTTTCGTCCTTAGTGAATTTTTTTTTTACTTTTGATCATAATTTTGTACTTTTTAGACTCCTCTTGTCAAGACGGATGAGTAATAAATAAAAATCACGTGAATTTAACAAAAATTTAGAAAAGACGAATAAAACATACAAAATAAAAAAATAAGTTAAGTATAGAAGAACTCAGCCAACTACCGTTTCGGAACGTAAAATAGTCCTTATTTTTTAAGAAGGCAATTTCAAGCTAAAAAATAATGGGTTTATTGAAATCTAAAAATATGCAATATGGATCTTGTTTGAAAGATCTCGAGATTGAGATCTTTTATACAGTACAAAAAAAATTTAAAAATTATTTTTTATTTACACTATTTTTTAATTTAAAAATATAAAATAAATTCTTATTTTTTGAGAAAGTGTTCTGAAACGGAGCTAAAGCTAATAATCTGAAATGTCAGTTAGGCAAATTATAGTAGTACGGGACCTGCAAGATCCTAAATCATGATCTAGGTTCTAGGACATTACCTGGACAACAAAAAAAGTACTCTACACCTTTTAATTTTTTTTGTCCTCTTTCATTCTTTAGAAATCTTAAAAAATTAGTTATATCTCTTAATTTATAATATTTTTTTATATTAAATTTAAATTTTATTTGATAGATCTTAATGAATTTTTTTATATAAAATTTTTAAAATTACCTAAAAGATTATAGATTGTAAGATATAATCAATTGAAAAATGACACGTACTTTCAAAGAAGACCAACAAATTGGAATGGGGGGAGTAGTGTAAAGCGTGAGCATAGGAAAAACACCCGACTTGCATGGTTCTCTTTGTACTACATATATTTTGGCCAAAATAAGATACTTGGCTTATTTTTTTGGTTTTATTCAAATTTTTTCATATAAGTTAGTTATGCGTAATTTTTTTTTTTGAATTATTGATTTAGATCGATGAGGGCAATCGAAAAAAATAAAAAAATTGACACAAACTCAAAATTTTTGAATAGAGAAAAAATAAGCCAAAAGGACAGATTTTTTTCGGCTTATTTTTTTTTATTTAAAAAATTATAAGTTTTGATTATAATTTTTTACTTTTTTGAATCATCTCGTCGAGATAAATCAATAATTTACAAAAATTTGACCCAAAAATAACAAATGCAATTTTTTTTGAATAAAAAAAAGAAGTCATGGCTTAACATAGACCTGGGTAACAGGTCGTGTCGGGTCGTGTTTGTGTCGTGTCAGTCGGGTTCGTGTCATAAATCACCAAACCCTAACCCGACCCATTTAAAATTCGTGTTTCTCGAGTCGTGTCATTTTCGTGTTTCGTGTCAGAAATGGTCAACCCTAACCCGTTAACTTCGTGTCCGGTTCGTGTCGTGTTATCGTGTCTGTTGCCTAACTCTATATAGAATTGCAGATATACCATATATTATGTATATATGTTCGTGAAAATGGGTGACACAGATTCGTAACTGTATTGGTCATGTCAATTTCGTGTCTCACTTGTTCAACCCTAACCCGACCCATTTAGAATTCGTGTTCTCGAGTCGTGTCATTTTCGTGTTTCGTGTCAGAAATGTTCAACCCTAACCCGCTAACTTCGTGTCCGGTTTGTGTCGTGTTGTCGTGTCTTGTGTCTGTTGCCCAACTCTAGCTTAACATATATCATGCATTCAGTATGCCGCGATATAGAGCTAGAGATAACTCTAAGAAAAATATCAAAAGTCGCATCATTTCCATATTTTGGACTTTGGGGTCCTTATAGTGCAGAGATGCATTACACGTGTGTAGCGTGAGATCCAAATCGTCCATCTCAACATTTAATAGTCCAGATTCCATCTCAGTACATCTCAAACATTTAATAGTCCAGATTCCAAGCTTAAGAGTTAGCGCTGTGCTACCATCCATTTTGGATGCCAACCCCTTGCGTGCACCTGAGCTACCATCCATTTTGGATGCCGACCCCTTGGGTGCACCCTGATAAAATCATAACATCCATTTTAAATTTGTAACTTTTGCCCCATTTATAAATTCATCACATCATACCACAAAAAAAATATCCCGTAACCAAACAATAAATCCACACCTAAATATTCATCGGTACATTGGACCCATTCAAACTTATGCGATTTTGTGTCAATATTTTCTGAATCGTTCCAATTTTATCGGATATTCCAAAGGAACGATTTATTTTTTGTCGATGTTAGCATAAAATATACTAGTATAAAATAATGTGACAAAAGAGAGTGCATGCACGTGGTATGCACTCAAAGGATACTGGCGTTGACTAAAATTTTCCTAAAGCCAGCGCCTAGAATTACCAAATCAATCCAAATGCACAAATTCAGACGAGCGATCGATGAACGTAAGGGGATAGCCAATTCTGAGTTACGTACCTGTGAGCATAAGAATGGAGGACTCGGGAAACTTGAACCGGTTAATCAGCAAGTACTTCATGCACTTGGCATCGTTGATACAACCTTTCAGCTCGTGCCGCGAGTACCGGTACGAGATTCCGCAGATCACGGCCCTCTTGTGGCCGTGGGCCGATGGGGGTTGACCGGGAGGCGCATGATTGTATGGAGACGGAGAAGCCGGTGGGGGGTAGTATTGGCCGTGGCCATGGCTGGAGGCGGCAGCCGCAGCGTAAGGAGGTGGTGGAGCGCTGCGAGCCGGAGGGTCGGCGATGCGAGTGACGGCTTGGCATAGGGCGCAGCGTATGGAGCTGGCTCCTGGCGGGAGCTGTAAGGGTGTCCGGCAGTTTGTACAGTCTACTAGCATCAACATTAATTCTGTGGAGATAGAGAGAGATCAAAAACTTTTAGAGAGAGAAAGAGAGAGAGAGAGAGAGGTGACGATGAAGAGTCAGCTTTAGAAAGAATGGGAATTGGAATTGGTAATTTGGTAGGAGGAGATCGAGGGAGAAAGACTCACATATCAAAGAAAGCGGGGGAAAGAGATGGGGAAAAAATACAAAATTTTCTTAACTGGGGAAAAGCTCATCTCGGGTAACTAAGGATGTGATCAGTACAGGTTTCGATGGTGTAAGCAAATAAGGATGTGATCACCTGCTTTATGGTTATTTAATTTATTCCGTTTGAGAATAAAAAAACATACATATTCTAGTTCCACACCTGTGTTGGAGATGTGATTTAACATTACAAAATTTTTGGTCATACTAATATGGAAGTGTATATTATTGGGGTTAATTACTTGTTGACCCCTTTATCTATACACATTTTTCACTTTACCCCCTCCTACTATAGAACGCTACAACCTACCCCCTTTATCTTCTAATTCCTAACACATAAGGCCTGCTGTTAGTTTTTTTTTTTTTTTTTGATTCACTTATGCCGTTAGTCTGGGATCCAAAAAATCATCAAAGGGGCATGTGCATGTTACATGATCTGTAAAAAATAAAAAAAATTAAGTGCTTTAATTTTTAATTTGTTTGAATCGGTGCTAAAATCTTATGTCTCTGATTATTTTATCCTAAAGAATCATAATTAATTTTTGGCTCTAGAGCTCTTGTTAGTTAGTATACTCCGTATCATAATATTTGTACTGGTTCAAACAGATTAAAAATTTGAGCACTTAATTTTTAACCATATTTTTTAATATACTCCGTTTAAACTACCTATGAAAAATTAAGTGCTCCAATTTTCAATCCGTTTGAACCGGTACAAAGATCTTATTTCCATGATCATTTTATTCTAAAGAGTCATAGTTAATTTTTGACTCTAGAGCTCTCGTTAATTAGTCCTAAAAAAATAGTAGAACCAAATATCTTTTAGGGCTAACAACGAGAGCTCTAGAGCCAAAAATTAATTATGATCCTTTGGAATAAAATGATCAGAGAAATAAGATCTTCACATCGATTCAAACGAATTAAAAATTAGAACACTTAAGGCTTTGTTCGGTTATAAGTTTAGTTTTAGTTTTAGTTTTGTTCCCAATTATTACCCTACCTCTTTTTCCAATCATTACCTTATTTCTCCAATTATTACTTTCTCATCTCTCTCTATCTCTCTCCAATCATTACCTCTATTTTCAATCATTACTCTATTTCTCTCTCTACCCACTATCAAAACTAAACTAAACTAAACTCCCAACCAAACACTACCTTAATTTTTTTCTTTTTACAGATCATGTGACATGCACATGCCCTTTTGACGATTTTTTGGATTCCAGACTAACGGCAGGAGTGGATTAAAAAAAAAAAGACTTACGGCAGGCCTTATGTGTTAGGAATTGGAAGATAAAAGGGATAGGTCGTAGCGTTCTATAGTTGGAGGGGATAAAGTGAAAAATGTGTATAGATAAAGGGGGCAACAAGTAATTAACCCTATCATTGTGAGTGGTAGGAATGAGGAAAGATAAGCATTGCGTCTCGTATGCCAGCTTTAGCCTCCCGATCCAGTCTATTTCCTCCGGTGACCAATTGCAGCAGCACAAGGAAAGGAGCAGCAACGCTAGCTGGGGTCGTCACGTCTAACTATTTTTTACGTCGGAGATGTCATGTATGTCAAGCTTTAGCCTCCTGGCGCTACGGTTTCCATGGACCAGACTCGAATGTCATGCTCCGGTGAACGGTTGGGTCGTCTGTATGGCCGCATGCGTTTGGCCCAATATTTTGTCGCGGCCCGTTTGAAAATTTTAAAATGGCAGCGAAAGTTAAAAACAACTGAATGAAAAAGCAAGAAATTTCAGAAAATGGTACTAGTTATATTCTTTGATTGATCACTTTGTGAACTAATTAAGGAAAACATTAGGGAGATAAATGGTTTGTTTGGTTTCTGTTTTAAAATTTTTATTGACAATTAGCAGGAATAATAAGTTGAGAGACATAAAGAGAAATATTAGAAATAGAGGGAATCTAGGAATAATGGAATTTTTTGAAAATGGAAAAAGGAAGACGACAAGGCAAAAAATTTCCCATATGATATCACAGATGAAATCAATCTCTCTAGGCGATTTCTGTGCGATCTCTCTGTGCCATTGCTGGTCGAGCACCCGATCAACGATTTGGCTATTGGCATCGAGCGACGACTCCAGGGGGCCTCCCCTAGGCTTCTCCGTTCTTCTCGTCATAACGGTAAGTGCCCTCTCTACTCTTGTTAGGGTTTGAAATTTGGGTTTTTGCAAATCATGGGTAAACAAAAATCGGCTCAGAAATTAACTCTACGGGACTTTCACGACCAAATTGATAATGGGCATAGTTTTCTGATGTCGAAATTGTCTCTATTGATGAGGAAGATGATGATTTTTCAGTGGTGGCCACTGACAACAAAGTCTAGGAAGCGGCTATTGCGTCGATGGTTACCATGGATGTATGGCCGAAACTTGGCACAGTTGATCCTAGTCCGGGATTGAAATCCTCGGCCAAGGCAACTGAGTATGGTGGAGGAGTGATTACGACACCTCCTCAGGGTCATCTGGTTTAAGGGGGAAAATCAGAAAGTCAAGCTAATGCTTGGACAAACCGGAAGATTTTAGTAAAAAATGGAAAGCTAAGTAAACACCTTAAGAAGTTTCCAATTGTGTATGATTCCGACTAAAATTTCTGAAAATGGAGCTTTGAAATGGAAAAATGCAATTGTGGGCTGCTTTGTTGACAAATGTTTATCCTACTTCCAAGTTAGGTCATGGGCTCAACGGGTATGGAAAATTGACGTTGAGGATGTCATCACTCTAGACAATGGATTTTTCGTGTTCAACTTTAGGGACGCAGCAGCTTTGGACTACATTCTTGAGAACGGTCCATATTTCTGTGGGGGCAAACATATTGTGATTAAAAAGTGGCATATCCTGGAATGCATCTTACTAAAGGCACCTTCTCTAGTGTTCTGATATGGGTTAAACTCTACAATGTTCCCCTTGAATCATGGACCGAAGATGGTTTGAGTTATATTGCTAGTTATATCGGTAACCCCCTATGCCTTGATGAGTTCACACAAGATCATAGCCGGTTGACGTGGAGGCGGCAAAAGAGATTCCCAAGTCCTTTGTTGTAAATTTGGGTTATGGTGAGCCATATGAAATTAGAGTAGAGGTTCCTTGGAAACCTCAAGCTTGCCACATTTGCAAAATTTTTGGCCATACTACTAATGCTTGTGGAGTCAAGCCCCAAGCTCCTCCTTTTCAAGTGTGGAAAGCCAAAGAGACGGTAGGACAGGAAGTCCCCGTTGTTAAAGTGTGAATTGCCAAAGAGAAGGAAGGACAAGTAGTCCCGGTTGTTCAAGAGCGAGCTGCAAAGGAGAGAGTAGATGGAGATAAAAATGAATGGATCGAGGTGAAGAGGAAGAAAGCCAAAAGAACTCCTTTGGCCATCTCTTCTTCTTTATGTGGTTCTTCTACGGCAATGAAGTTGGCGATCTAGAGAGATGCGAGGATTCGGGTGCTTCTGCCGTTGTGAAAATAACAAACAAAGATGATGCTAGGACTGTGCCTCCTTCGGTTGTGCTTTATCCTGTATCTTGTTACACTGCTCCGGTTGTCCAAGGTCGGGGTAGCAATCAACAAGAGCTTCATCCCGTGGCTCTCTGTCGATCAACACGTTTTCGAGAGTCTCCAAGGATCCCTTTGGAAGGCGATTTCATTGGACCTCATCAGAGCTTGAATCAGGTGGTGGGTGATTCCACATCACCTACGCCTGCTAGAGGTGAAACCAAGAAGAAGCTTTGAGAGAAAATAAAGATGTTGAAGGCTTCAAGGAGTTAAGGCTTGGTTGTCATTTGTGTTGCTTTTTTGAAGTGTGCTTTGAGCGTTATTGGATATCTGCTATGTGTTATTTAGGTTTTTTAGATTTTCTTCTTTTCTTTTTTTTCTTTTTCTACTGGGG
>CM033791.1:28861926-29109601 GCA_019656835.1 Rhododendron ovatum | reverse complement strand
AAAACATAGAATAATCAAACGAGGGAGTATCAAACAAAATATATATTGCATATTTTTTGAAGTACCTATTTAAAGATATAATCATTTGAAAATGGCACAGACTTCCAAAAAGGACTAACAAACACGAACAACGGGAGTATAAAATAAGATTCATATTGCTAGAGAAATTATTTCTATAAATACATTATTTTTGAGTTTGAAATTGCCTTTTTATTAAGTACTTATGTGAGAATCTAGAATAGGCGAGAGTATCCTTAAAGAGAAAAACTTTTTTACAGTGGATCCGTGAATATACTTTACGGTACTTAGTCGCACGCGTTCAAAAGTGTTTTTGACAGTCTGAATTTTAAAAAAATTGTTCGCTAAAAATTCATTGATTGCTGAAACGAACAACTGAGATGCCACAAAGCTGTGAATAACTTGTTCTCTCATTCTTACACTATTTACAAAAGAAACGTTAGCAGACATATTCCGAAATAGCAACAGCTCCAACAGCAGACGTAATTTCCCCCGAAGCTGATGAAAATTGCGCAATGTTTTTTGTAGGGAAAATGACGGCCAATGACGTATTTTGATATTAAGTAATACCCGCCAATGATATGCTGAGAACATTTGTTAATGCTGAAAATATCCTTGACAGATATTAATTATCAAAATACATCATGGGCAGTCATTTTCCCAAATGTTTTTCTCTTAATTTCAGCACACAGCGAACCAATGTGAGATCCAAACCGGTAGCCGATAGCACGCCCTACAAAAAAGGGAAAATGACGGTCAAGGACGTGTTTTGATAATTAATATCCGTCAAGGATATTTTCAGCATTAACAAATATTCTCAGCATGACCTTTGGCGGATATTAGTTATCAAAATATGTCATTGGCTGTCATTTTCCCTAAACATTTTTAATCATGTTGACATAATGGACTACTCTTTCAATGAATGGAAACGAGGGAGGTTGTCAATTAGTAGAATGAAAAGGAATTAACCTCCCTGACCAAATAAAAATGATTTTTTTCTTTAAACGGAAATAAAAAAGACTTAGATTGATCCTGTAAAATTCCTCCTTAATTTCTCCTATTACTATATTTTTTTTGATCGACAACAAAATTATTGATTAAACTCGACAAAATGGTACATCAAAGCGACAAAAGGGTACATCGAAGAGAAACTTAACCCAAAATTGGGCTAAGCAGAGTACAGAACAGGAGAAAATTCAGGGAAATGCTGAAGGAAAAACAATAAAACAAGGTTTTCAACAACCCCAAGTAAAAAAAAAAGGTTCTCAACGGCCGAAGGGTAGAAAGGCACTATAACAAATTACACAATTCTCGACTAAAATTGCCGACTAAAAAAACTTTGGTCGCCAAATATTGACCAATTACCGACTAACTATAAAGAAGTCGGTAGAATTGTTAATTATTCCCGACTAAACATATTTTAGTAGCTAATAGTAGGTTTTTTCCGACTAAAACAAAGTTTAGTCGGGGAAAATTAATTTTTTAACTAATTTAAAAAATCAATAAATAAAATACATTTTACCGACTAATTATTGTGGTCGGTATTTATTCATATTAGCTGACTAATAATATATTTAATCGATAAAAATAATTTTTTACTAATTTAAAACTCAATAAATAAAATATATTTTTCCGACAAATTATTTTGTCGGTATTTATTGATATTAGCCGACTAATAATATGTTTAGTCTGTAAAAAATCAATTTTTTTTTATGAATTTAACAAATCAATAAATATAATACATTTTTCTGACTAACTAGTTTGGTCGGTATTTATTCATATTAGCAGACTAATAATTTGTTTAGTCGGTAAAAATAATTTTTAACTAATTTAAAAACTCAATAAATAAAATATATTTTCCCAAAAAATTATTTTGTTGGTATTTATTGATATTAGCCAACTAATAATAAGTTTAGTAGGTAAAAATCATTTTAACAATCAACAAATATAATACATTTTACCGACTAATTAGTTTGGTCAGAATTTATTCATATTAGCCGACTAATAATTTGTTAGTCGATAAATGTCTTCTTCTTTTTTCCCCTTTTTAAAAAAATTCAAGAAATGAATATTTGTTCCAACTAAATTGATTAAATGCAACTTTTCTTATCGAACTGTTCATTTTTTTTTCTTATCAATTATAAGATTCTCATAAAATTTTGGCTCAATTGGGTTAAGGAAATCCCTTTATCAAGACGTAAATTCTTAAATTAAAAAAAATTTGTTGTCCGATTAAGTGTTTATCCATATGCGATTAAATTCATTTTTAGGATGAATAATTTAATTCGTATTACGTCAAAGATAGATGGTTTTGATTGCTAAAAAAGATCTCATGTTGGGCTCGGTTAGTACAGTATAACACTAAAACGTCTCTAAATGCATAAAATGCCTTTTGATCACGAGGTTGTTGATATCAAATGATCTCCGATTTTGGTGACAGTGCTATAATCGGTAAGACATGAAATCTTAACGGTTCAGATCGAGCATGACAAATAATGGCTCGACATTTACCTTTACAATTTATACTTTTGATTTAATTGATAGTCAACTAAGTCTTATGTTGCACTTATTGTTGCAGTAGTTACACGATCGTGAGATAATCATGACGATCAAGACTGTTGATTTTGTTGCACTTGTCAAGTTATTCATTATCGTAAATTTGGGGTTCGATCAAGTTTAGGAAATTCCTTTATGGAGACATGGACTCATTAGAAAAATAGTATTTTTTGTTTGATGAGTTGTCTAATTAAAAGCGATCTCAACTATAACTCGATAAGAATGATCTAATCCATATTAAATTAAAGACGGATGGTTTTAATCTTGCAAAAAGACCTCAAGTGTTGCTCAAGTGGTGTGCTATTATACTTTAATGCTTTTGGAAGTAGTAAAACTATTCCGATCATGTGGTCATTGATACTGAATGATCTCCGATTTTAGTGATAATTCAATAATCAATATAACGTGAAATCCTAACGATTCAGATCGAGCATTATAAAAAATATTCATGGTGATAAAGTTTAGAGTTTATATGCAATGGTGGCGCAATTAAAGCTCACTGTATTTTTTCCCAAATTCTCAAAGTAGAAAATTGCTGACTAAATTAGGTTTATTAGTCAGGAAAATTGTAATTTTTTTGGAGGGTAATTGAAATTTTCTCTAAAATTAATGGCGGCAGTCTCTTTCCAAAATTCCCTCGATTATTCCCGGTAATACAAGGTTCCAAAATGCGGAATCACTGCCCCTTCACTCTCCCACCGTCCCACGATTGAAACCCCCCCCCCCCCCCCCCCCCCCTCTCTCTCCCTCCCTCTCTCTCTCTCTCTCTCTCTCTCTCTCTCTCTCTCTCGAGTTCTCAATCGATGAAGAAGTTCTTCTCCCCCTTGCCCCCTTCCACTCTCCTCCTCCTCTGTTTTTGTGTGTGGGTGTCGTGGTGAGGGAAAGATCCCGCGAGGAGCAACAACATGTGACAGATACAACAACCAGGTTTTTTCTCTCTACTTATCTCACTTTGTCTATCTCTCCCTCGTTCCCTTCCTCTCTCGCTATACATTTATGCATACAACCCCCAATTTCAGAAACCCTAGTTTTTTTTGTTGAAAAGAAACCAAATTCAAAAAACCCTTAATTTTTTTGCAGAAATTAAATCCAATTTTGAAATTCATTGGGGCTTTTGTTTATTCCGATTGTTGTTTTGTATAATTTCTTGGAGTTTCATTTGATTAAAGATCTTCTCACTGGATTCTGTGGAAGTCTGGTGTCGCTGACGTAACATTCGTGCTTTGAGATCTACAAAGGTGTGGCCTTAAAGTGTAAAATTCTTCATGAAAGGTTTGCAATTGTCCCAAATTCAAAAACCCTAGATTTTTGTTGAAAAGAAATCAAATTTGAAAACCCTCAATTTTTTCCAAAAATTAAATCCAATTTTCCAAAAATTAAAAATTTTTAAACACTAGTTCTCTTTATCCAGCCCTAAATAAACTCCTGGTTTGTATAAATCTGTATACATGGCTTGGATTTCATTATGTGCTTATGAGTAATTAACAATTTCAGGGAGGAGAATTGATACCTTGACCCATTGAGACCTTGTTTTATCCTCCGAAACATGGTACACTCCCATTCAAAGCAGTGCATTCAACATTCCAAAGTAACATTCGTGCTCTGAGAGTGAAAGTGGGGCAGATCCAAACAGTCCTAGAGAGAGTATTGGTAGTAGTGACCTCGAGAGCTCTTTGGAGATGGAGATGAGCTGTATGATTTAGGTGACAATATTAGAACTAAACAGGTGAGTGAGACCTTCAACATGGGAAGTGGGAGTGGAGAGGGTCCATCAAACCTATTACCTCCTGACATACAAGAGGTGGAGGAGGATGACCTAAATACTCCAATGAATTCTGATGAGGAGGGTAAAGTGGAGTTTCCTGAGTTCTTTGAGTCCTTTGAGGATAGGGACATAGAAAGGCCAGACGTAGAAAAGAGGATGATGTTTGCCAATGCAATTGTTTTTCAGAAAGTCTGCTTGCACAGCAGCCGTGCATAGACCAGTTTTGCGCCCGTCTCGGGTCTCGCAAAGATGATCGGAGCCGCTCATTTTGTTCAAAATACTTCGTTTATGGTCCCTGTAAAAAATCACCTCAATCCGATATCGGGAAAGGTATTTACAAATCATCTAACTTTGCTTCAAAATTTAGCCAAATTAGCGGCTCCGATCATCTTTGTAAGGACCCGTATTTTTCGGTTATTATTTAAACGTTTCAAAAATATTTGAAATTTAGAAAAATGTGAAATTGATTGAGTTTATTTTATTTGGGGTCAATGTGTTAGAATTGATAATAGAGGGAGTGCAAGTGTGATATTTGTGGGTGTTGGTATAAAAGGGTGTGTATGTGTGTAGGAGATTAAAGTTCTCCCCTCTCTCTCTCTTTCCTCTCCCGATCTCTCTCTCTCTCGGCTCTCTCTCTCTCTCTCTCGGCACACTCTCTCTCTCCCTCTCCAACCCGGACTCAAAACCCATGGTAAATAACCTCCAAACCTTCATCCATTCACGTTGTTGAGCTTGAAATTTCGTGGGTTTCGCTCAGAGGAGGAGATTCGGTTGATTTTGAAGTTTTTGGAGTCTAGGGCTTGATCAATCGCTTGGGTTTCGATCGAATCACTTGAGGTAGGGAATTCTACCTCTCTTTATATGTTTTATGAGTGATTTGGTGCATAAATCGTGCTTGTAATGTCGTGTTTAAGTTTGGATTGAAAATTCGTAGTTGCTGTCAGAATTATCTGTTCTTCTTGGATTCCTATCGGTAGGCCTGTCCTTTCTACCGGTAGAACGTTGTTACTTTACAAAAAAAATCGATTCCCTACCGGTAGGAGTTCTTTCCCTACCGGTAGAACAAGTGAGAAATTCTTAGTAACCAGCTCAAACGTATAGCAGCAGCTTAAAAGCTGCTCAACGTATCGAACTTCTACCGGTAGGACTTGCTTGCCTACCGGTAGGTTACGTGAATTGGAGTTTCTACCGGTAGGACTTGTTCACCTACCGGTAGGTTTAGGTTCTACCAGAATGTTGGCCTTTCTGTCTTCAACCGGTAGGACTTGTTCACCTACCGGTAGGTCTAGGTTCTACCAGAATGTTGGCCTTTCTGTCTTCAAGTTCTACCGGTAGGACTTGCCTGCCTACCGGTAGGAGACTAGGAGTTTGAGCTGCTTTCAGCTGCTTCTTTGAGCTGCTGCAGTATCTTTCAGCTGCTTCCCTATATCCTTCAACTTACATGTCGAAGCTTTTCATTGACTCTAATGAGTTTGTTTACGTATCCTTCCAAATGTTTTAGTGAGTATTACTCGTTTCTCACTTAGAGTGGCATCCGATGGACTAGAGTGAACATGTCTAGGGATTTGATGAGTAGTATTGCAATCCGTTCTCTCTCTCGACTCGTAAAATTCTTAGATTCCTTTAGTGCATGCTTTTACAGACTCCGAGTATAGAAACTAGATAATCGGGCATCGTAGAGTTTAGTCGTGGGTTGATATGTGGTATGAGAAGGTACGGGGGTGTACTTAGGGATACGGTGAGGACGTGTGTATTTGAGTATATGCGATATGGTAGATTGTTGGTCTTATAATACCATGCGATTGATTAAATGGTCTTTGGATTTAATTGAATGAAAGTGAATAACTAATGGACAGAGTATTGTAGGAATTTATGTATGGGCTTAGTACGTCATGTAAGATGCGGGTATGTGAACAAAAGAGGAGGCATAAATGTGAACATTTGTGGAGTTGCGTAACGATTAATTAAAATTCAGTGGTATAACCGTCAAATGGATGATGAAATTGTTTATGAAATGATATCGATTGTGAAAAGTGTGAAAGGTGACCCAAGTGGTCGTTATTGAGGGAAAAGACTCGGGGTGACCCTGCGCTCGAGGGAACTAGACCCGAGGTGACCCAACTGATTCATATTATTGGAGGAAAAGACTTGGGGTGACCCTGCGCTCGAGGGAACTAGACCCAAGGTGACCCCACCTGATTATTATTATTAAGGGAAAAGACTCGGGGTGACCCTGCGCTCGAGGGAACTAGACCCGAGGTGACCCTAGTGATTATTGATGGGAAATACTGGATTAAAGGAAAAGAAAGGTTTGAAATAAAGGGATTTAATGAAGATCAATGTGGACACAAGAAAGATTGTACTACCGTACGAAGAATAATAAGATGTTTTGATTTGATTATAGACAAATGTGGAATGACGTGAGTTTAATAATATAACTAGTTAAGGAAATAAATGGCTAGTGACATTGATGTGAAGTCTAGGACCCTTAGGCGATAATTTGCAGCTTGTTGGTAGTCACTTGTATGATAGGCGTATCTGTCCATACTCATTCATTCTCGGTGCATGATTCATTCAAACTACATATAGCTTGGGCTTAGAATTCTCTACTGGGCTAGTGTAGCTCAACCAAATCTTTCTCTTCAGGTTCTGATGCCGGGCAATAGATTGCATGCATTGTGTGCTTGACAGTAAAAGACTTTTGGAAGCTGACATCACGGATTGTTTCGTCATCGTTGTGAAGATCTCATTTTGTTAAAGATGATTTTGTAATTAATTACTACTGAATTTTCTTTTGACCAAAGTTGTAATTATCTAAACTTAAGGATTTGTTTGTAAATTAAACAGGTGGGAAACTCTTTTGGGTAACGTATATGATATGCAAGGTTTCTCTTTTATTGAAATGTATTATTTAATTATGTTAAAAATCGAGGGCGTGACAACTTGGTATCAGAGCATAAGTTTAGAATACCTTGAGACCGTGGGGAGACTTTTAGTCTCATGGGTTCAAAAATCGATGCATCTTTTTACAAAAATCACATGTGTGCTTGCATGAAGAGTCAGTGTATCGATGTGACATTGCATAAATATATCACGATAGAGTGGCGCAAAGTTGTTGACTTTGGTTGGAAAGGTTGGATAACTGTAGCATATAATTAGGTGGCTAATATTGATGATTTCATTTCTTATGCTTCCATAGTAGGATGTCTTCGAGACGTGTAGATAGGTGTGGTGAGACCGGGGATCGTGAGCACCAGGGCTGTAGTGCAAACGGGGAGAATGAAGTGAGTCAATGTACCAGGGATGAAGCGATGTTTCCTGAGATTGTTCAGTGCGGGAAAGGTGTTGAGACACTGGAAGGTGCGCAAGGCGGTGTGAATGTGGGAGAAACTAGGCATCGAGTCGTTAGCACAAGATCGTCTTCAGAGAGTGTTGAGAGTTCAGGAAGGAAGAAACCTAGAGTATCAAATCATTTTATTCAGGACCAGCAGGGCTTTAAGCCACCTCTTTATATCGGGACTCCAAGAGCTCTTCTCAAGTGTCAGACTATGTGTTATCGATGTCGTCAGTTTGGTCATATACGTTCTCGATGCCCATGGCGTGGGGGATCTTGTTATACTTGCGGTGAACGTGGCCACATGGCAAGGAATTGTCCTCGGGGATTGGGAGTACATGGTGAGTCGAGCTCAATGCAGCAGGAAACACATACATCGAAACAACAACAGATGCAGTTCCGTAGCTAAACTACCACTTCGTACTATTCACTAGCTCTTAGAAGCGTCACTTGTTTGAGGTATCATTTATTCCTAGTTGTTCTACTCATTCTCTACAATACTTTTGATTTGGAAGCATTTCACTCATTGAGAATCCTATTCTTGTCCACGTTTGGAATAGAAAATAAGAAATTTTAGTCCACGTGTGTTGAGAAATGTCGATAGATCATATTTGCCGAGATTCGGGGTTAATCATTCCATGTTGAAGTGTTGTCATTGACCTCTTTAAACTGCTTATATCGAGATTTGATTTGATTTGGACAGGGATTGGTTGTATCTATGATGATTGGTGACATCTCAAATGTGATTTTCGAAGAGTTATTTCTTTATTTACCATCTCTCATTGGCCAAGCTGGATATTGTTAGAATTGTATCGTAATTTATTCTTCCGTGAAATCCAGTGGGTGGATGACCCGTTATGATTCTCAGTATTTGAGTCAATTGTCATGCGATCCCTTCCTAATTTTTTTTTCTTGGGCATATTTAAATTTTTGTAGCGAAGTATCTTGTGACACTGTTGCAATCCAATTTGACGAGTGTTTCTTGTTCCCTATTCAAGGTCTTATTTTGACATCATCCTGCTTGATATAAATTTTCATTAGTCAGTTTAGATTTCCTTGATGTGATTATCATTTTCGTCGTTGCTTGTAACCGTTATTCCATATGAGTATTTAATTCGCAACATCAATCTATTGACCCCAACCTTTGGCTATGTACCGTATGAAATACAAATTTGTTAGCACTATCAAAATTTAGACCTTGTTTCCATTTTTTCCTGCTTGGGCCATCATCCATTTTGATCCCATGACTAAGAAGTCATATGATTTGAACTCATATCCGCTTTGTATCTATTTGTTTGCCCTTGCTTATTCGGTTGGTTCAAATTTTCATTGTTGGAGTCAATCTTGTGGTGACATATCTATTGATGTCTATTCAATGACACCTTTCAATACAAATTCAATTGTGGAAATTACTTTCAGTGGTATTTTACTCTGTCGTGGTTCCTCAATTCTGGAGGCACATGATTTATCTCGTAATGCTTAGTCTCAAATTGTTGAAAGTTCTACTCATTTCTAGTATGGGAAATTTCCTATTTTAGATCAATTGGTTTGCGAGAGATCAGTCTCATTACCTAGTACTTATTCTTAATATCAAAATCTTTCGTTTGAGAAACGTTATCCGTTGACTCCCGTGACTTGCAGAGCAATAAGAGAGTTATGATCTGTCACTTCAATTTTCTTGGGTTATCATAAAAAGATATTTTGAATTGTTGCCAAACCGCCTTGAAGATTTCACGTGTTCTTTGAATTTCGGATGCCTCGTTACCATTCTTCCAATTCTTGATTAACATTACTTGAGTTTTGTAGCTTATTCGTTTCGTTTGAGATGACAAATCGAATCCTTCTCGAAATATAGAATGACCCAACTTAAAGTGAACATTTGGTGCAACTCTTAGAAGAATTAGCTTGTGTTATGGACCTGCTAATACGATGAATTCGATTCGCCAACGATATTTGGAAGCTCGAGGGAGAATGACCGAAAAGAGAAAGGTAGAGATCGTCAAAGATTGCTAACTGCGGAGGGCCGACCAAAGGATTGTATTGACCGTTGATGTCACCCAACGTTATTTGAAGAAGGGAAATCATGAATTTCGTAAAGCGTACTTGCGTTGGGGTTTGTCTCGTTTTGGGCAGAAAGGAAGCGTTCACCGTAAGAAAGATAGTTTAAGTGTCGGACACTATGTGCGTGTTTTGGGATACCCAGGCGACAACCGGTGAAATCCACTTGGAAGAGGCGCTTGATCACCGCCCATTCTAGATGGAAGTCTCGGGAAGTCAATTGGACTATCGAGTTACGTTTAGAGGTAAGACCTTTGTGCTTGGATAGATAATTGTATATGGAAATTTTGCAATAAATAGAGGCTTCGAAATTGAGTACCGTTTGGCATTGCTGCTAAAAATTTTCAGGTATTAGTGATTTGTGATTTGCTCTATGTGTAGATATTAAGGAGTTACGAATCAAATCCATTGCATATGTTAGAACGGTCCGAATTTGAGTTGGAAACTGGCGTGTCCCATGGTGAGAATCCGACACGTGTCTTAAATTGCGCGGTCAAGTGTTAAGAGGTAAGCCGATGCCGTTAGCGCGAGTTGGCATGGGAAGGGAGAACGAAGTTTGAAAGATACACTCGTGCTTGTTGTTGTTTGACTTATATGAATCATTGATGTAGATATTCTTGATTATCAAATTGTTCCATGATGAATACTGTTACGATTGAGGCGTGTCTATGTGTTGCTTGTTTGATCGAGCTAGGTTTAGCAAATTTCGAGGACGAAATTTCTTTAAGGAGGGAAGGGTGTAAGGACCCGTATTTTTCGGTTATTATTTAAACGTTTCAAAAATATTTGAAATTTAGAAAAATGTGAAATTGATTGAGTTTATTTTATTTGGGGTCAATGTGTTAGAATTGATAATAGAGGGAGTGCAAGTGTGATATTTGTGGGTGTTGGTATAAAAGGGTGTGTATGTGTGTAGGAGATTAAAGTTCTCCCCTCTCTCTCTCTTTCCTCTCCCGATCTCTCTCTCTCTCGGCTCTCTCTCTCTCTCTCTCGGCACACTCTCTCTCTCCCTCTCCAACCCGGACTCAAAACCCATGGTAAATAACCTCCAAACCTTCATCCATTCACGTTGTTGAGCTTGAAATTTCGTGGGTTTCGCTCGGAGGAGGAGATTCGGTTGATTTTGAAGTTTTTGGAGTCTAGGGCTTGATCAATCGCTTGGGTTTCGATCGAATCACTTGAGGTAGGGAATTCTACCTCTCTTTATATGTTTTATGAGTGATTTGGTGCATAAATCGTGCTTGTAATGTCATGTTTAAGTTTGGATTGAAAATTCGTAGTTGCTGTCAGAATTATCTGTTCTTCTTGGATTCCTATCGGTAGGCCTGTCCTTTCTACCGGTAGAACGTTGTTACTTTACAAAAAAAATCGATTCCCTACCGGTAGGAGTTTTTTCCCTACCGGTAGAACAAGTGAGAAATTCTTAGTAACCAGCTCAAACGTATAGCAGCAGCTCAAAAGCTGCTCAACGTATCGAACTTCTACCGGTAGGACTTGCTTGCCTACCGGTAGGTTACGTGAATTGGAGTTTCTACCGGTAGGACTTGTTCACCTACCGGTAGGTCTAGGTTCTACCAGAATGTTGGCCTTTCTGTCTTCAACCGGTAGGACTTGTTCACCTACCGGTAGGTCTAGGTTCTACCAGAATGTTGGCCTTTCTGTCTTCAAGTTCTACCGGTAGGACTTGCCTGCCTACCGGTAGGAGACTAGGAGTTTGAGCTGCTTTCAGCTGCTTCTTTGAGCTGCTGCAGTATCTTTCAGCTGCTTCCCTATATCCTTCAACTTACATGTCGAAGCTTTTCATTGACTCTAATGAGTTTGTTTACGTATCCTTCCAAATGTTTTAGTGAGTATTACTCGTTTCTCACTTAGAGTGGCATCCGATGGACTAGAGTGAACATGTCTAGGGATTTGATGAGTAGTATTGCAATCCGTTCTCTCTCTCGACTCGTAAAATTCTTAGATTCCTTTAGTGCATGCTTTTACAGACTCCGAGTATAGAAACTAGATAATCGGGCATCGTAGAGTTTAGTCGTGGGTTGATATGTGGTATGAGAAGGTACGGGGGTGTACTTAGGGATACGGTGAGGACGTGTGTATTTGAGTATATGCGATATGGTAGATTGTTGGTCTTATAATACCATGCGATTGATTAAATGGTCTTTGGATTTAATTGAATGAAAGTGAATAACTAATGGACAGAGTATTGTAGGAATTTATGTATGGGCTTAGTACGTCATGTAAGATGCGGGTATGTGAACAAAAGAGGAGGCATAAATGTGAACATTTGTGGAGTTGCGTAACGATTAATTAAAATTCAGTGGTATAACCGTCAAATGGATGATGAAATTGTTTATGAAATGATATCGATTGTGAAAAGTGTGAAAGGTGACCCAAGTGGTCGTTATTGAGGGAAAAGACTCGGGGTGACCCTGCGCTCGAGGGAACTAGACCCGAGGTGACCCAACTGATTCATATTATTGGAGGAAAAGACTTGGGGTGACCCTGCGCTCGAGGGAACTAGACCCAAGGTGACCCCACCTGATTATTATTATTAAGGGAAAAGACTCGGGGTGACCCTGCGCTCGAGGGAACTAGACCCGAGGTGACCCTAGTGATTATTGATGGGAAATACTGGATTAAAGGAAAAGAAAGGTTTGAAATAAAGGGATTTAATGAAGATCAATGTGGACACAAGAAAGATTGTACTACCGTACGAAGAATAATAAGATGTTTTGATTTGATTATAGACAAATGTGGAATGACGTGAGTTTAATAATATAACTAGTTAAGGAAATAAATGGCTAGTGACATTGATGTGAAGTCTAGGACCCTTAGGCGATAATTTGCAGCTTGTTGGTAGTCACTTGTATGATAGGCGTATCTGTCCATACTCATTCATTCTCGGTGCATGATTCATTCAAACTACATATAGCTTGGGCTTAGAATTCTCTACTGGGCTAGTGTAGCTCAACCAAATCTTTCTCTTCAGGTTCTGATGCCGGGCAATAGATTGCATGCATTGTGTGCTTGACAGTAAAAGACTTTTGGAAGCTGACATCACGGATTGTTTCGTCATCGTTGTGAAGATCTCATTTTGTTAAAGATGATTTTGTAATTAATTACTACTGAATTTTCTTTTGACCAAAGTTGTAATTATCTAAACTTAAGGATTTGTTTGTAAATTAAACAGGTGGGAAACTCTTTTGGGTAACGTATATGATATGCAAGGTTTCTCTTTTATTGAAATGTATTATTTAATTATGTTAAAAATCGAGGGCGTGACAATCTTTGCGAGACCCAAGACGGGCGCAAAACTGGTCTGTGCACGGCTGCCGTGCAGCCTTTGCTGTGCAAGTAGCAGCATTCATTGTTTTTAGGGCTGCTCTTAGAAAGCATGCCCGCAAAAATGGGACAGAGTTTGTGTTTTTGAAGAATGAGGGTGATAGGGTGACAGTGAAATGTAAAATGAATGTGGTTGGAGAGTGCATGCTAGTTTTTTTTGGCTAGTTTATTGCTATCTAAGTCCGTGGACAAGTTTATGGCCATCTAAGTTTATGGACCAATTTATGGCTATCTAAGTTTGTTTGCTGCCAACTTATTTCTGGTGTGTCTTGATCATTTGGGAACACTTATGTAACAAATTATGATATGATATGCAAAATGTTGGCATTTTTTGAGACACAAGGTTGCAAATTTTTTGAGACACATATGTACAGGTGCATAGTGATTGTTCTTGGCAGATTAATTTCGGTACTCCCTGTTTCTTTTTGTGAATGTGTATTTCTTTTGTGTATCTGTTTTTTCTGTATGAGTATTTGTTGGGTTTTTTGCTCATAAAAATAGGTCCAATTTTGTTTGGCCCAAAAAGACTGTGCTTGTGTGTGAGTGCTGCAAAGGTAGAAACAGAGAAGAGGTGGTGCACTGTGGGTTGGTGCTCTCAGTGGAAAAGAGGAAACCGTGTGTGCAGTGTGTTCTCGGTGAAAAGGGAAAGCTTCAAGTGCAGTCTTTGATCCTAATTTGCAGTAGTTTATTCACAACATTTGGGACTATTTTGATCTCTCGTGGATGTTCCCTGGTTCTCTTTATGTCTTGTTTCTTGCGTGTTTAAATTTTTCGATTACGCTTCCGTTTGCGAGTGGATTAAATAATTTTAAATAAATTTCCAACAATATTATCTTTGGCTCTAATCTTATAGTTATTTCTGTATGCATAATTATGTTGAGGTAATTTTTCGTCTGGGCTTCTAATTAGTTAGTATTTACCATGTTCATCCTTTGTGCATTGGGATACACTAGTTTATAAATACTAATGATGGATTGTTCTTTTTTTTGGTTTTTTACAGAGACGGCGTTTTAATGGAGTATCGTGCAGGATGTTGGTTATTGACTACGAAGATCGAAATTGGATTTTGGTTGTGGACGTGCTAGGATTTTTTTTTGGTTATCCGTTTGTTGAAGTTGAGTGTCCACGAGGTTTGGATACATTTTGTTACTGAGCTTAGATTCCCCCCCACTCGTGGTGGATGTGTTATTTTGCACTCTAGGAATTTGGCTACAAGTTGTTTTTTAACTATTTGGTGGACACCTCTATTTATGGAAATTTGTATTTATTTCTTGAAATTTTTATTTTGTATTAATTGCATTAGGTTGGCAATTTTGTGGATTTAATGATTGTTGGCTGAAATTTATAGGGAATAATAATGTGGAAAAAATTCGTAGAAAATTATGAAATGAGAAATTGGTATGGAACATTTCCCGACTAAAGTTTAGTTGCCAATAGGCCACAAATGATGATTTGTATATATTTTTACCAACTAAATAATTAGTCGGTGGTAGTAAAAATACATTTCTCGACTAAAGTTTAGTCGCCAATAGACCACAAATTAGTTGATTTGAAAAGACATTTACCGACTAAACTATTAGTCGGTGATAATTAAAACACATTCTCCGACTAAATCATTAGTCGGCAAATAGGTTATACATCCCCGACTAAACAATTAGTTGGCCAATAGTAGCATATTCGCCGACTAAAACGTTAGTCGGCAAATGATCCGATATTTACCAACTAAACTTTTTTTAGTCGGCAACAACCTTTGCCGACCCTCTTCCACCGACTAATGTGCCGACCAAAATTTTTAGTCGGGGAAGACTTTTGCCCACTAAAATGCCTACAATTGCCGACTAAACCGTTAGTCAGGAATGGTATTTTTTCTTGTAGTGAGAGTACACATCACAGCTTGTCAGAACTTTTTTTTTTTTTTTTTTGATCCGCAGCTTGTCAGAACTTAAAAGTAATTTAATTTCTCCTCTTTACTATTTGGAAGGGGACTATATAGAGCATCTCCAACCTTTGCTTCAAATTTGAAGATGTCAGTCTTTTTTAATGCTAATGTGATATATTTGACACCCTTAAATTTGACGCCCTTAACATTTTTCCTCCAACCATGTTGTCAAATTTTTGATCTCATGATTTAAAAGTAAAATCCAAAATGTTGTTTTCGGTAATCTAAAAGGCCAGTTTTACATAATTTGACACTTGATGGCAATTTTGCAGCAAATTGGTTGCCTTCAAATCCATATAGGATTTGACTATTACTTGAATGTAAGGTTGTATGGTACCGTACAGTAGTGCTACAGGTACAGAAAGCTCCATACATACAGTAGCCGTGTACAGATCTATTTTGTGCTTTTGTGCCCATCTCGGATCCTACAAAGATGATCAGAGTCACTCATTTTGTTCAAAATAAATTGTTTAGGGTCCTTGTAAATACGTTTACAAATCATTCAACTTTTCTTCAGAAATTTAGGCCAAATTCTGAACCAAAGTTATATGATTCATAAATACTCTTATTGATATCGGATTTAGATAATTTTTTACAGGGACCTTAAACAAAATATTTTAAACAAAATGAGCGGCTCCGATCATTTTTGTAGAATTCGAGACGAGCGTAAAATAGATCTATGTGCAGCTGCTGTACAAGGTTTGTTGTACCCCTAACATTTCTGGGTACCGTAAGGGTGTTTTGGTACTACATGGTACTGTAAGGGTGTTTTGGTAGAGAGGACTATGATGCCAATTTTGACTATTACTTATTAGTGATTCAAGCCGTTCATATCATTTGTAGATCTTTGTCCTTTGTAAAAATTAAAAATTATGTCAACTTGAAATTCTGTAAAAAATATTTACGTTAACTAGTTACCATTTGAACGTATAATTAGTTATATTTGGATGCTCGATGGATCCTATTTGTCTCTCAGGCACGGGCAGCTATACTACAATATGTTCAAAAGGTTCAAGACAACTTGGTTTTGCTTTAATTTATGCACTGAATCAGTCATATCAAGAAAAAATGAATGAAAAACACACATAAATCAGTGAGTTAGTAGATCATAGAAATAAAATACTAAGACCATACTGGAAACCTCTGAATAATCCTCAATTGTTTCTCGAATTTGTACAAGCTATGTGCTCTGACCATTTAAATGCCGACGTCTCATTGGCAGATAACTTCTTAGCCCTCTTCCAGTCATGGATCACAGTCGTTAGGTCAGCTAACTTGGCACTTATAGTAGTACAACAATTTGCATGAACAGTCACCACAAGCCCAACATCTCTACTATTTTCACAAAAGCCACTAAAATAAATTGTATCCAAAAACCTTACATTGAGTCCTAAGTCCTGAAACAACCCATTTTGCATGAGCTGCACAAGAACGTGCTGCTCATTCCTTCCAACATATTCTTTTCTTTTCGAGTACCAAATATCATACATTGAAATTGTCTTGTTGTTTGATCTGACAATGGAAAAACCGTTGTTGATTGTGAAGGTTTCCTTCCCTTGGTAAGAATCGCAAGCCATTTGAAAGTCAAACGTTTCGTTTGCGCTCATAATGGAAAATGGGTTCCTAAGCCATAATATATCGGTGTCCTGCATTTAGTGAAATAATTGATCAGGTGTTTAAAAAACAAATAAATACTTCATCCGTATCAAAAATTGTCCACTATTCATAACGATAAGTGCCAAAAATGCGTACATATAAAAGAGTTAAGTAGCACAATGTGTTGTTCAGTAAGTTAGGCAACATGCATATATATGTCACATTGTATTATTGGTAAGTGAATGCTTTATAACTAATCTCAGTCACGAATCAAATAATGTCGTAAAAACATGAGGTAGACCAAATCGCAACAATTTTCCTTTGAAAAATTGCAGAAGCTACACTAGAATTCCAAGGGCTCTTGCATTGGGATCGATCTAGGGCCAGAAAGGAGAGACTTCAAACTAGAAGGAGCGGCGATGAAGATGTAAATTCCACCGCGGAGCAAGAGTGACAATATTGTGAATCCGTAAAGCTCGATTCTTTCGTCGTAGAAGAAGTCACTTAATTCAATTGTTGGCAAGGGGGGAAACTCCACAGTACTCGAGAAGCTCTTCATCTCTTTTCTTTTTCTTTTTTTGAAATGCAAAAAAGATTTATTTATCTTTGAAAACAGAGAAGCTCTTCATCTCTGGTTTGTGGTCCGTACTAATCCGAAGTATCGGGATGGACACCCTAGACTTTATTAACAAGTAGTAGTATTAGTTGTGATCTAGCTTTGGCTTGTAAAAAAGGTAAAAGGGTAGTAGTAATAGTATCGGGATGGACACCCTAGATGTTATACTAGCCTATAGGCCTCTACCTCAGAATTTTATATACACATCTCGAACCGACCTTTTGTGAGATAGAGATAAATTTGTTTGGTTATTTCAATTTTTTATTTTTGGGCACAAATAATTTATACCTCAAGTCTAATAGTTGATTATGCGAATCCTGTTTCTTTTGTTAATGTCTTCGAATGATAGAGCAGCTGCCCCAATTGTCGATCAGAACACAACACAATTTTACTTCTTTCTGCCTTCCCTCTTCTTGGAACAGGATTAGTTCTGGTAGCACAATATGTTGTAGAATGAGTTTAGCAAACGTGTGTGTGTGTTTGTCGCATTGTAAGCAGAATATTGCTGTGTGAGGAATCTTGTGAAAATGCTCTTAATCTGGGTTGATCTTGGAAAAGGAAACTAAAAGTCAACTTAATTTCTATTTTTCGGATGTTGAACTTGTTTGGCAGTTCCTAGACTGTGCCAGTCCAAGCATTTTTTTAGTTGAATAGTTTAGAAAAATGCAATGAACGCACAATGGACCCACAATTGACAATATGGTAAAAACCTCGTGGGTATTCTACCTAACCATTTCTACCACCCATTGTGGCTCCCATGGTGTTTGCAGAAGCACGAAGCGAAATTTACGTGTAGAAGTTAGGTTTTTGCTTTGTTATAAAAAAGAAGAAGGGAATAAACTTGGTTCAAACTATATTTAACTATTTAAATGAAAGTCATGAGGATTTTATTTTTATGTTCTAACCGTTTATTATGAACAACAATTTTATGGACATAGAAATTGCCCACGGAAACAAGATAGATGCATGGCATGAAATAAGAGTAGGTGAAAATCGATCTTAATGAATAATAAATGAAATCGTAAGTGTCGGACCGTTTTTCCACCATCTCTCCTAAAACCAATTGGTTGTAGAAAGAGTTTCAATTAAGTCTTTTGTAGCATTCGATATCGCACCCGCAAGTCTGTTTTTAGAGCGGTCGCAGGGAGTGACATTGTGGTTCGATCGGACAATGGTAAAACTGTTGTTGATTTTGAAAGATTCTTTCCCTTGGTAAGTTTCGCAAGCCATTTGAAGGTCAAATGTTTCGTTTGGGCTCATAACAGAAAATGGGTTCCTAAGCCATAATATATCAGTGTCCTGCATTCAGTGAAAATGTGAAATGAATGATCGAGTTTAGATATTAGGCGAGGAAATAACAAATAAATATTCCTTCCATGCATACCAAAAATATCAGCCCACTATGCTGAACGATAATTACAATAACATATGCTTTGTCAGAAAAACGCAAATTCTTTTTCGTAACTTGGTTAAAGAATTTTGGTTTTTCTTTCGACAAAAATATTTTTTTGTTTTCCAAGTTTTCATACTACGCAGTGGATATTTTTTATAGAACGGAGGGAGTATAAGATGGCTAATTAATTATGAAAAACAAAGTCACCTTTAAACATCCCAAACAAAAGAATTACATAGCTTGCTAGTATGAGATCATTTCTATAAGAAAAGAAAGAAAAATAATCTCTTTATGCCCTGTGTCATGATAAGATTAGTGATCATTAACAACCTCACAGAGATCGACAACATACGGTAGGTTCACGACGGTCTTTGGTGCTTCGCGGTAGCGGCGGTTACGGAGTCCGGATTCCAGATTTTCACTTTAGGGTTTGGGTGTGTCTTGGGCTTTAATTGCTGAGTTTATCCCTTGTATTTGGGCTTTTAGGCCTTTTTAGATGTTTGGGCTGCGCACAATGTGCGTTTTATTATTTTATCTGGGCATTAAGGCCTTTTGGGTGCTGAGCTTTGTCCCTTGGATTTTTCCTTTGGTTGGCATCTTGCCAATCAAGGACTTGGGTCTCAGATGGGCACTTGTTACCCTTCTCCTTGCCCCCTTTAGTCTTTGTTTTCACATTAAAGATTAATAAAATTCTATTGCTGAGAAATTTTTAAAAAAAAACCCCTCACAGGGATAATGCATCTGATACGTACTATAAAAGAGTGGGTTTTTTTTTTTTAACTGACCTATAAAAGAGTTAAGTAGCACAATATATTCTACGAATCAAATAACATCGTCTAACCTAATGTAGGCCAAACCGCAACAATTTTTTTGACACACTCACAAGAGGTAACACTAAAATTTTAGGGCCTCCTTTGGGAAGAAAATTTGGGAACCGAAAGTGTTTGCGTCATGGTCCTACAGGCCATTTTCATAGGTTCTCCCACTTGGGAGGTCAAGGGATTCATGGTCTTTTCTAGGACAGGCCGTTTTCATAGGTTCTCCCACTTGGGAGGTCAAGGGATCGAACGGAATCGAACCTCGACAAGTGAGAGAATTTTAATCGCACCTCTTCGTTTGCTTTCCTAGCCTTTCCTCTCTCCCTGGCCTTCTATACATGCTATTGTATATTCTCATGAATGTGTCTAAACAAAATCGAGTTTCCAAGCAACCAAACAAACATACCGTAAAGATGAAGTTGTAGCCCCGCTTGAGAACATCCCCAAGGAACAAAGTCCGCCTCCACATCATCTTGACATAATCTTCAGACATGAACGCCTGCTCCCCAGTAAAATCTACACCCTCTGTTTCGAGCTTGTAGCAATGAAGCCGAAGAAACTTGCACCGGTTGTAGGATACTGGATCAGTGGCCACAATTAAAATGTGATTTACTAACCCCTGAGTATCGTTGCCGATCCAGAATCCATCCAAGAATAGATCAAGCATTGACTTGTCCCCTTCCACATAGGCTTTGTTTACCACAGCGATAATTACAGTCTTGTTTTCCATTGATGTTTCGGCTAAAACCTCATCGAGTTCATCTTGGTAAACAACCATTTTATACTGTAGAAAAAGTAAGTAGTTTGCATCAATAACGTGGTCACATTTGGGGTAATAACGTACAACTATCTACATTTGAATCTCGTTAGTATTTATTAATTCTCAAATTTATATTGGTTAATAGTTGACAATATTAATAAAATATTACTTTTGTTGATAAAAAAAATACAGTAGTTGACAATAATTGGTTACTGCATCAAGAAAAAAAAACAACTAAGAGCTGTAAAATATTGATTAAACCATATACATACACGTAAAAGCATCACATCTGAAATAACTGATAAATACTTGAAAACGAACGCGTATAAAAATCGTTATGATAATAGATACTAGTATGTGGTTGTATATGGTTTTAAAAAAAAAAATGCTTACTGATTCCAAGTACTTGGTCGAGTGAAAGCACACTTTTAAGCGATCTATTCCTCAGAGCTTACAAATTTGACTCTCCCCAGCAGGAAAAAACTATTAATTGGAGCCACCCAGTGACACCCGTTGGAACTAAAAGGCAAAGGGGGACCAAGAAAGGAAAGGAAATGAAAGAAAGATGCTAACCATGGTTGAGCAATTGCATTGGGGTATAGGGTTTGAAAGGAGAGGCTTCAGACCGGAGGGAGTAGAGATGAAGATGAAAAGTACACCGAGGAGCAAGAGTGACAGTATTGTGAAATCAAAAGCTCGATTCTTCGTCGTGGAAGAAGTCATTTGATTCGATTCCACAGTAGTAGAGGAGCTCCTCATCTCTCTGAGCTAGTTCTGGTTTGTGGGTATGTATGCATATGCAGTGCAGGAGTTTTCTAACTTGAGATTATTGACTAGGTACAGGGAGGGACTCATGCACCTAGACTTTATATAAAATAAGTAGAAGTTCTACGACTTCTGAACATTTTCCATTTATAAAACTCCTATTCCTATATATATATAGGCTTCTAGCTCAAAATTTTATATGCACATCTAGAACCCACTCTCTCTCAGATCTAGAATGGTATACTGTCGAACTTTATTTTCTTTCGAGATAATCTGGCTTATATATTTATAGACAAGTTAGAAGAATCTGTTGGAATTCATACTTCTTGCTTGATATTTCAAACTTTCAAGCATTTTTTTTAGGATTCTTGTCACAATGCTAGCTCTTGATCTAGTTATGTTAGAATAGGGAACTAGAAGTCAACTTTCTATTAGGTATAGTAGTAGTATACCCAAGTGCCAGTCTAGAACAATTCTTTAGTATGGGTCTTTCACACGTCAAATAAAAATTTGAGGCGCTTCAAATTTAAATATTTTGATGGTAATCATGTCATTCCATTTTTAAGAGTCCTTATGAAAATAAACTCATTTGAATATGGGCAAGAGTTTAAGCGATTTTCGTCCCTGAATTTGCTGAACAAACCTCTTTAGAAATTCATTCGCTTCTCAAATAGAGGAACCGGGTCGCAACCCTCTACACGGGCCACATAAAGGATTGACCTCTGTTCGAAAATTAGGGAAAATGGGAGAAAGGAAAAGAAAAGAAAATGGGAGGGAAATGAGAGAAAAAAGCGAGAAAAAGTTTACCATTCGCAAAACTTAAAATTATTATTTTCTTCTCTCTTTTTCTTCCAACCAAACACAAGAAGGGAACATTTTTTAATTTTCGTTTCTAGCCCTCAACAATCATAGAAAGAGAACTACTAGTAGGTTAGTGGAAAAGTAGATAATTCCAATGGAGAGAGATGTGTATACACAGAGCGAGCTCTCTGGCAGCACGGAGGCTGCAAAACCTCCCAGTCTTGTCAATTTTGGGGAGAAATTCTGTCGAAGGCATAAGAAGGCGATGATGGTTTAGACGAATGAGCATTTCCCGAATGGGCGAAAACTCTGAGGGAGGAAACCAACAAATGGGCATTTCCCGAATGGAGACGAAGAGGGTTTAGATGAATTCAAAACCAACTGGGGTTTCGAAGAGCTCAGCTGCACAGAGATTGCTGCCTCCATGTTCGTTGTGGAAAGCAGATCCGATTTCTAACTTAGGAAAATTCCTTATGGAAAAAATCACGCGTTTCTGGGACTTGAAAGGGACTTTTGACCCAGTCGATCTGGGATTGGGTTTCTACCAAATCAGATTCGAAACGAAAGCAGATTCAGGTGTTATCCCTATAGGAGTGATGCTTTGTCCCATTTGGATGTACTTTCCAACTCTTGTTGGAATCCCTTCTCTCCCTTAATAAAATGTTACTTTTACCGATCGGGAAAAAAAAAATCCGAAGCGGTAGCGGTCCAAAGTCACAAGTTTCTTGAGGGACGAAAATCAATCAAGCACTTGCCTATATTTGAAAGAGTTGATTTTTTAAAGAAACTCAGGAATATATATATATATATATATATATATATATATATATATATATATATATACGGAACGGTTCAATGGACACCCTAAAAAAACACCCAAAAAAACACCCATAATCTCATTCTCATAGTTTTCGATCAAATTTTTATGATCCGAACCGTTCAATGTGTGCAGAATGTGATTTTAAGGGTGCCCGCGAGAAATTAGCCAAAAAAATGACCGGGAAAGGTTTGATTTAAGCAGTTTTTATTTGAACCGTTCAATAAAAAACCGTTCGAAACTGTTCGGATCAAGCCCTTCCCGGTCATTTTTTTTGCTGATTTCTTGCGGGTACCCTTAAAATCACGTTCTGATCACATTGAGCGGCTCGGATCATCAAAATTTGATCGGGAGCTATGGGGTGTTTTTTTAGGTGTTTTTTTAGGTGTCCCCGGAACCGCCCCGATATATATATATATATATATATATATATATATATATATATATATATATATATATATATATATATATATATATATATATATATATATAACCCAACAAAATGGGCTACGACCATTCGAAGAAATTCTCTTAAACAAACCCTTATCTTCGAAGTGCTTCCAACTTGCCACCCACCACCGCCACCACAGATCTGACAGCTAACAGCCACCAAAACGCCGAGCAAACCATCCATCCATCACCCGGCCGCCACAAGCCATCCCACAAAGGAGCTTCCCGGCACACAAAACAAATAGACGTTGTCGCGGTTGCTCACCCTACCCGTTAGGTAAAACCCCAAGAAACCCAACAAAGCCCGCGATGGGAGCCAGGCCGCCCATGCCACCCGAACCTCCTTGCCGTTAGGCAAAAAATCGGAACCCCAGGAGGCAAACCGACCGGAGTTCGAGTAAGAAAAAAGAGGCCAATGAGGTGAGAGGCACCGGAGAGAAAAAAATCAAAGGAAAAAGGATCTGGGTTCGGAAATAATAGGAGAGGAGAGGGAGAGAGACAAAGGATCGAGAAACCTTACCGCAAGATCCATAACTTGGCACGACCACCCGCACCGCCGCCTTGTTACAGTTGCCGATCGAGTCTTGAGATAACAGAGAAAAAGAGCAGATCAGAAAACGGGAGGAAGAGGGGGGGAAAAAGAGGGAGGAGGTGAAGAGGAGAGAAGAAACAAAACTGTTGGATAAAATCGTAAAAACATCACTTTTAAATGAAGGTAAACCAAAAAAGAAAACCAACTTTAAAACGTCCATGCAATGTACGTGCTACTGTTGAATGCATTTCATGAGCTCGAATGATCAAGTAGTACTTAGATAATGAAGCTTATTTGTTGCTCTTGACTAGTTAAATCTCAATTATTATAAGATCGTGTTTGGTAGAGTGTGTGCTAAATCACAATCACAGAGAATTGCTTCAGCTCTTGTACAGCATCAATACACCAACAACATAAAAGGCCATAAATAGGACTATATATGACATAATTAATTTTCCAAAAGCGTCATTATGGGTCCAATAACTTACATATCGTACTTCCATGTGATGATACAAGCATACTAACCATTAGTGACCTTTCCAAAACCATTCATTCCCACGATTGCCTGAACCTTCTGAAATGAAAAAAGAAGGAAGAAATATTAAAATCCAAGTTAGATACTTGGTCGAAATTACTACTTCTCAACGCCTACACAAATAAATGAAATAGCAGTCTATATTGTGTCCAAGAAAAAAAGCAAAAAAGATATAATTCCTAAGAGAATATACTATCCCATATGTATTAATGGTGGTTATTATCAGCAAATTACTGGAAGATGGTTTTGAAGGATGGGATCTCATTTACCTTGTTCATCCTCGGGAGGTTTAAGCCTGAAGGATTCCACCTTCACCTCACCTACCGTCCACCAAACCACAGCTTGATAGATCTTAATCGTCTCTCCATCAGCAAAATCCTTGGCCTCGAAGGTTTTACACGATGAAATTGCATGGATGAGATAGTGCCATTAAAACCTTCACAAACTCCAGCTCACTATTTGAGCCCTGAACAGCACAAGATGTCATCGTGAGGTCATATTCATCTAATTGACAACATGGTTTGAGCCCAACCGATGACGAAGCTAGAAGCTCCCCCGGTAGTGTTTTTTTCCCCTTTTTATACATAGATATATACTTTCACAAAATGGCATGGGACAATTGGAGTAACACTGCCAAAACACGCTTAGAATCTTAGTTGCATGAAGCAGGTGCGGAAGCGAGGGAATATAGAAGCTCAGGAGCGTGTACATATATTATGAAAATAATATAGCATAGAGTACTCACTTTAAAAAGTACAATAATTTAGGAAGTAAAAATATGAACCAAGAGTGGATTAGGAAATTGCTAAAGCTGAGGGATACTTGCCAAGAGTGGATTAGGTATGTCATTGGTAATGGTTCAGACACTTTCTTATGGACAGATTATTGGCATCCTATTGGGGCTTTATACAAGAGATTTGGAGAGACTGTGGTAGCTCATAGGGGAAGAGCATTACAGGCCAAGGTCTCTTCTATCATTGATGAGGGGGTTTGGAAGTGGCCTAGGCAACGTAACAAGGCTATTATGAAAAATTATGAGGGAAACTCCTGATGGGTTTCTGCCATCTCCATCTGCTAGGGACATGGTTATATGGACTCTGACTGCAAATGGTAAATATTCTGCCAAATCTACTTGGGAGGCGCGTAGGCACTGAAATCCCATTCAACCTTCGCATGCTATTGTGTGGTTTGGTTATGGAGTTCCTACGTGGAGCTTTATTGAGTGGCTGACTGTTTTGGGGAGATTGCCTTCTCGAGATAGGTTGGTGAGTTGGGGTATGGTGGTGTCCCCTCAGTGTGTCCTGTGTTTGTCTGGCATGGAGTCTCACACTCATCTATTTTTTGACTGTCATTTTTCTTCCTCAACTTGGCAACAAATACTATCTAGGAATGGTATTACCCAATCTATATTGCCCCTGTCTCAGGAATTGGAGTGGGCAATCCAGAATAGACAGGGAAAAGGACTCTGGAATTCTCTCTATAAGCTCTCTTTAGCAGCCTCCATTTATTATATTTGGGGGGAGCGCAACCTGAGAATTTTTCAAGGCAGATCTAGAGATGTGGCTGCAGTTTATCTAATCATCTTTAATTCAATTCGAGCTAAGGCTAACTCTTGGGCAACGGTGAAGTTCTCGGCCCAGAACCGAGGTCTTTGTGATGCTTGGCTCCAGGACTCTAGAATTTTTGCTGTTAACAATTGTTGATAGGATGTTGTTTTCCTGTTTTGAGTTGGTTTTTTGCCCACTGTTGGGGCTTTTGATGTATTAGTTTCCAAGGGGATGCCCCTATTGCTTTGTGTAGCTTTTTGGCCCTGTTTGTTGGCATAAAATTTCCAATTACCAAAAAAAAAAAGTGTAACAAATGGGCTAATGGTACAATATATGATTTTCTTTTCAAGATATCATGACTTAGGCTAGATATATGAGTTCATCAAAGACCAATTGATAAAGCCAAGTGAAAAATCCCTGTTTTTCTATACAAAAGCTCCCATCTTCATAAGGATCGAGCTCCCATCTCGATGGGAACCCGGAGCGGGCTCCCATTAATTAAGCTCCTTAGTTGGGAGCGCAAAAGAGGGCTCCCAAGGTGGGAGCGACACTACTTTAGGAGCTCCCTGCAACTAAGCTTAGAATGCTTAAAGAAAGCACTAGCATTGCTATCTTCGCATAAACCGTTGAAAGTGCTCTGAAAAGATATCTACAACTATTTTTAAGTAATGATAAATGGATAATTATATTAATCAAGTAATAAAAGATTAAAAAAAGGAAGCAGCCCTTGAGACCATCTGAGTAGTGACAAGTTTATTATAGCTTTAGCTTTATGCACATAGATTGAAACCAAGATTTATCTTTGAAATCCATAACCCATAGCATAATTATACTGCATTTGTTCTATCATAATTTGGACGATCATTTGATACTTCCGAGCTAAGCAGCACGGACATGGATACGGGATATGGACTCGACACAGACACACGTATAAGTCATTTCTTTGAAAATTAGGACATGGACACGTCACAGACACATCAAATGTAAAATGTATTTTTATTATAGAGGTATATTACGATTTAACAAAAACGTCAGGAGACATTTTTAGGTGTCCTTATGTTCCAAAATCCAAAAGTGTTGCCAACGTGTCCTAGACTATCCACGATATGTGTCTACCTAAAATAATTACATCAAAATCATTAGATAAGTATTTAGGCATGTCCAATACGTGTCCAAAGGGTGTCATATCATATATGTGACCGACGCGTGTCGGACACGGATACGTGAGTCCAATAGCCGTGTCTGTGCTTCTTAACTTCCCCGCATATATTTTTATAGATGTTTTAAAATTCAAAGAAATCAAGAAATTGAAAATTTTATCTCATATTCTATTTTTTGTAACTTGAATGTGGTCTGACCATGTGCTTTTCTGATAACGGATCAACTGATACTTTGCGTGGCCAAAGAGGGCCCAGAATGTTCCCCAATTTGATAAAAATAGACGACAATCCATTCTCCAAGAAATAAAAGTGCAATGTGCCTCTCTTAGGGTGTGTTTGGAGTTGGAAACAAAAGAAAAGAAACTCTTTACTCCTAATCACTTGTTTGGAATTTGGATAAGAATAGGAAAGAAAGGGAGGGAAATGGAGGGATAGAGTTTTCCCCTAAACCCTCATTTTTCTAGTAAGGTTACTCATTTTGCAAAATACCCAAATTGCCCATCTAAAAATTTTAGGAATAAAAAAAGACTCACACTTTTAAGGTTAGTTTCGTAAAATAGCATTGGACACTTTTCTTTTCTCTCCTACTCATCCAAACAAGAATGAGAGAAAACACAATCCTTTCTTTACTTTTCTTTCCTAAGTTACCAAACAGACCCTCAGAACTCCAGAGGCATAAGTTCCTCAGCAATACCATATATCTACATACCAAATTTACAAAACACTATGGGAAACAGAAACAAAGTTATGGGTACTTTATATTTTGGGGATATTAACACAGTATTCTATAGGAAATGTTTTTATGAGAAACAGAAACAAAGTTATGGGTAATGTACTGTGCGGTGGGTATACTAGTATATGTTATAAGCATTTTCAAAAAGTTTTATGCCTTAAAAAGTCAGGGTAATCCATAAAACAGGAACGAAAGCAAACTGGAAAACAGGAACAAAAGCAAACTGGAAGACTGCAGGAACAAAGAACAATGCAAAACAGAAACAAAGACCTTGAAGCGACGATTGTGTTCCTCCACCGCAACCTGCGAGAACATGTCGTAATCCAAGCATATGGTCTTTTTGCTTATGTCCATCCGATAGGTATTGCAGACATCAAACCCCTGAAAACAACGGAAAACAAAATGGGGATCGAAGAAGAGTATCATCAGGGGCCGCTTTGTGAAGTTTTGTTTTGTTACTTACATGGCTCTTCTCAACTGGTACGGTATGTTCATCGTCACAGCCACTATCATCATCACTCCACGAATACGCCCTTGGGGATGCTAATGGAGTCAACTCCACGTATGGTTTTTGGTCCCCAAACAACCTAACGAAGCCAAACTCATCGTCGCATGAATCTGAATCTGAATCGAAATCTGAATATGGAAAATCCCAATCAAGCAATGCGTCCCACATTTTCGAGAAACCCACGCTGCAATAAATAACAGAGAAAACCCTAGTCACCAAGCCTCGCCCTAAAATCCTCAGAAAAAATGCACGACCGTGGCTTGATTCCCACGGCCAATCCTTTTATCCCACGGTCGCATGTCCTTTTTGACATGTGCAATAGAGCCGCGTCTTTATTTCCGCACGGGCGTCATGGCAGCGTAGAGCAGAGGTGTCGAATGCGCTGTGCCATACCAGCCCAGCCCAGCCCAGCCCATTTATTCTCATGTCTAGCGTGCTTCATGCCATGCCCGGCCCATTTACTAATGGTGCCATATCGTGCCCTGCTTTTTTAGAATATCTTTAGCCCAACCACAGCTCACGACCCACTACAATTCGTGTACTGTGGTGTCGTGCCGATTTTTGTGTTCATGCACAATCGAGTCTTGTGAAGCTAAAAATACTAGAACTACCAGCTAGCACTAATGGTAGGTTCTTGTGCCCCCACCGTGGAGGCCAATATTCGAGCCTCACGAAGAGCGGAATTTGGGGTTTCATTGCTATGGATAGCCTCTGGGTTCTGTTGATTAACATTTCACAAACCCACACTAACTATATTGGAAAAAAAAAGTTAAAAAATAATTTTTAAAAATTGCCATTATTATTTTTTAAATTGATAATTACATCAAAAATTAACACGTTTAATCTAAAAAATACAAAATATTTTATGGATAATTAAACCCTAATCCCCGTCAAACTCATATTGTCACTTGAAACCGTTCAGGTTCTCCGTCGTCCGAAAGTAAGGAACCTTGTAGTTGATATTGTAATACAGAGTCTTGCATCAAAAGTCTACATAGATGACCTTGGACATATAACAAATCTTGTATGCGACTCTCTCCGTTCCTTTTTAAGTATCATGTTTCGTAATTCCAACTTATTAAAAAGATATCATCATTACACTTTTCACATCAATTTTTTCCTCAACTTTCCCTAGTTACCCATCATCATTACACTTTTACTTACTAACTTTTTAAAATAAAATATAATTTTCGGGACAAAATAGACAATACACCAACTTTTATCCCTCAATTTTACAAAATGGACACTTATTAAGGGACAACTCAAAATGAAATATTAGACACTAAATAAGAGACGGAGGGAGTACTACTAGTACCTTGGACTTAAACATTTTGGCCATGTAGTGTGACTTGTGGATCAAAGTTAAGATACTGAGCCAGTGGTCTACATAGGCATCACAAAATTGTATCAGAGCAATCCGTATACACGATCATGTGGGCCTTGGACTTTGGTTTGATTTGGTTGTTGGTTTGGTGATCTTAAGGCTCAATCCCTCGCGAGAGCACAAGGCTATATAAAGGTGGAGAGATTGTAATGCCCCGTTGCTTAGCCTCTTAACTTCACCTTCGAATAAGGTTGAAAACTCCAAGCGTAGGGCTAGATCGTCGGTAGCATAATAAACCGGTAAGACCGGGATCGTACCACAGGAAATTCGCAAGAAAGCTTAAACGGATTGTAGTTTGAAAAGGTAGAATGCAGCGTTCAAGATAGCCAACTAGGTTTTGCTTAGAAACGGTGAAAATTGCCCAGGCAAAAGACTAGGAAATACTTAATTAACTTATAAGAGGCAAGTCTAAGGATCTTCTAACCCTTGACAAAGGAGGTTACCGATTCTCAAAATAACTCAGGCGAGAGTCACAACCGCGTGCTCACGCCCGGAGATTTCAACTTTAATGACTACATTTAATGAAAGATGTGATTAAACGGAGGCGAACCAACTTGTTTGATAAATTTATCGAATACATAAGAGGCCACGAGCCCTCGGGGAGCCACTTGCCAAGACCGCTTGACAAACGCCTTACCAAGTAGTTAACACCCCTTGCTTAGACCAAAATGGCTAGGTTAATCCAATTCCGAAAACCATGATTTTAAGCCGGAAGTTTTGAGAACCAAATAACCGCCTAGATCTTTAGGATAGATTAGCCCAAGACATAGCCAAAAGACTACTCACACCTAGCTAAAAGACTAGACATGGTAAGAAAATGGAGCGAAAGATTTAACCGAAGAAAACGAAAATAAACTTGATTTATGCAAAGATCCGAAGCGTAGCTACAACATTAATAAACGAGAAATTAACATAAAACAAATACTTACTTGAGTTCTTGAAGAAATTAACACAAAAACTTGAAGACACAACAATGGAGTTCTCTCGGAAAAAGAAAGACTTAGACCTAAATCTGACTAAAATGGCCATTCCTTCCATATATGGCATATAAGCCTATTTATAGGGCCCTAAAGTTAAGTTACAAAGGACTAAAAAGTCCCCAAAATATCCCAAAAATATTTCATAAGTGAAAACTTTCCATAAATGGAAGGTTGAAAAAGTAGCAAAAACGTGAATATTTTTTACAGGATGAATCGGTACTGGCCAAATCCTAGTACCGGTACAAGGCCTTCAATAATGCTGAAAAACACCAACTCTGGACAGCATGAACCGGTACTGGGAAATCCCCAGTACCGGTACAAGATTGACAGATTTTTTGGGCAAATTCGCAGGCACGCTCCGGACACTCCCGAACTCGGATTTAGGCGTTCTTTGAACCGTTGAAAAGCTTGTCGAGCCTACTTTCTAACCCAAGTGGTTTGGATCAAAAATAATTTGTACATCAAAAGTTATGACAATTCTACCCTCAGCACGTCGGAAGATGAGTAGTTTTAGTAAAATCATCACTTCTTCTTCAATTCCCTTGACTCTTGGGCGACCCGAGCAACCTCCAAACCATCTTTCGAGCACCACAATGGGGTGGCACATAGCCTTGAGTACTTGGGTGCACCTGGAGCATTTCTTGATGATCAAACGCACCTTATTTATACAAATTGCCTGAAATACACAAAAACACACCTTACGTGCAATATCGCATAAAAACGACAACATATATGTACAAACACAACATACTAGAAGACTTAAGCACCAAGAATATGCATTATTGGGTGCTTATCACACACCCCAACTTGAACTTTGCTAGTCCCTAGCAAACTAAATCAAAATGTATTAAACTAAGCTAAGCAATCTCCTTGAAATTCAAGACACAAAAACTATGCTCAACTATTTCAATTAGGCAAGGGTCCAAAAACATTCGTTCAAATCCGATCACGTGCAATCCATGTACACGATCATGTGGGCCTTGAACTTTGGTTTGATTTGGTTATTGGTTTGGTGATCTTAAGGCTCAATCCCTCGCTAGAGCACGAGGCTATATAAAGGTGAGGAGATTGTAACGACCCGTCCCATCGGAAGTCTATATGGATGATTTTGGGCATTATAACAAATCTTGTGGGCTACTAATAGTATCTTTGGCTTAAGCATTTAGGGCATGTGGTGTGGCTTGTGGATCAAAATTGCGGTACTGGGCCAGTGATCTACATAGGGCATCACAAATACCATCAAGGAACCTTCGTTCGGAATTTTTCACAATCAATGATGTTCTCATCACTACCTTCCATCCACATTTGCATCTTTCATCTTCATTGTGATGTGAGTAGTTTTTGGTATAACTAGAGCTACTACTCAAAGTGTATGTGGGGAATTCGAATTTTTGGGTTCAAGTTGGAGATGCGGGTGCTGTGTGGAGTAGAGGAGAGGAGATGTGGAACTGTGTGGAGTACAGGAAAGGAAAGGAGATGAGAGAAAGAAAAACCAGGTATGAGGGGGCCAAGGAGAGGAGATGACAGAAATGGAAGAGAAAGGATGGAATGGCAGATCTTGTGGTGGAGTTGAGGGAGAAGGGTAGGATTGGGTAAAGAGGGAGAGGAGATCGAATGGGTCTAGGTAAGGGGCATAATTAAATGCTACCCCAAGGGCTAATTCTTCGGCCAATGCGAAAGGCATTTTGATCCCGTTCGTTTTGAGATTTTGGATTTGGATTTGTAGGTAATGAATGTAGAGAGAAATAAAGTAATGATTGAAAATATAGGTAATAATTGAAGAGAAATAGAGAGAAAAATGAGAGTGATGATTAGAGGAAAATAAAATAATGATTAGAGTCCAAATCCAAAACCCTTAGGTTTAGAATTTCATTTCCTGCCCAAATTATCAATTTTCGTCCAAAACGTTAATATTAGCTAACAGATTTGGACAAATGGGGTGATGTTACTTGGTTTTGATAATTGGAGGTAATGCTGAAAAAATATGATAGTTAAGAGGGTGTTCTTGAAATTAAGCCGGAACTAAAATCAACTTTCTATTTGGAGAAGCTCTTGAGCTGGAGTCAACTCCAAGTCTCCAATATACAAGGAAATTAAAAGTCCAATTATTCATCGGATAGTAGGTTGTACTCCAGTTGGCACTTTTTAAATGTGTCTTTCACACGTTGTCCTATAAATAAAGACCATAATATAAAAATATAAAACTAATCTAGAAATTAAGATCACGACTTGTTTTTTTTTCTTCTCCAAGCTACTCTTCTAATGGATGTCTAATTTATGATCGTTGTTTAATACACGGATTAAGACCTATTTTAGTGAGAAATATTGTTGGCAACTTAATTGATGAAACGAACTTAGAATATGTTAGTATAGTAAACAGTGTTTACTAAACACTACTTGTTATGGCCCAGAGTACACTTATGGATTTGATTACACAATATAATTCCCTGCGACGTCTCTAAATACAGACTTGCGTGTGTGATGTCGAATGTCATAAAAAATACTTCAATTGAAATCTTTTATAACACTAATTGGTTTTAGGAGAAATTGTGAAAAAACGGTCTGACAAGTGGTATTAGAGCCAGAAAGTCATTGTTAGGCCCGGAGTGCCCCCATAGATTTGTTTTACACTGTCACTCCCTGCGGCTCTTTCAAAAACAGATTTATGAGTGTGATGTCGAACGACATAAAAAAAATACTTAATTGAAACTTTTCCTAACACCAATAGATTTTAGGACAGATAGTATATTGAACTCAAACATCAAATTGCATAAACCATGGGAAGTGGGGATGTCGTGAGGCGAGACACGCTATGACTTAAGCTAGCCATACTATGTCTTGGGTCGTGCTCTGTCTTGTGGGGTGACACTACTTAGACCTATGGACCGTATGCACCGATACATGTGTGTTACGTTTATTGCGGTACAATGTTACGCCTCTTTGTGGTGACATGTTTGACCTCTTTATGATGAAGAGTACATTATGCCTCTTTTCAATTCAAAATGTTACAGCTTCTCCTTTTTGTGATAACACGTTATGTCTCTTTATGGTTAATGTCACAGATCTTTTTGACATGTTATGGGGTGCAGGGTGCATATAGTAACCTTGACCCAAATATACCAAGGAAGAAAAATGTACGTATATCACATCTCGATCGCGGCAATGGAGTCTACAGTGGATCGAAGAGTACAAATTTGATTATTTATTTACGAACGTATACAAAATATGAACAACGATTTTTGTGGAATTTTGGTCGTTCTTGCAATTCATAAATGAAATCCTAAGATCACACAATTTTTTGAAATTTTTGAATACTTACCGATTTTTTGTGGAATTTATACAAGTTGTGTGCTCTGACCATTCAAATGTTAGACGTCTCATTGGCATGGAATAAGAGTTGGTGAAACTCGTTCTTAATGAATAATAAATGAAATCGTAAGATCATACAATTTAAGGAAACATTGGAATAATTGTCAATTTTTCCTCTTACAAGCTTTGTGCTCTGACCATTTAAACGTTGACGTCTCATTGGTAGATAACTTCTTAGCCCTCTCCCAATCATGAATCACAGTCGTTAGATCAGCCAACTTGGCATTTATAGTAAAACAACAATTAGCATGAACAGTCACCACAGACCCAATATCTCTACTATTTTGACAAAAGCCACTAAAATAAAGTGTGTCCAAAAACCTAACATTGAGTCCTAAGTCTCTAAACAAACCATCTCGTATGAGATACCCCACAACGGCCTGCTCATTCTTTCCGACGTAGACTTTTCTTTTTTCATACCAAGTATCATACAGTGAAATTGTCTTGTTGTTCGATCTAACAATGGAAAAACCGTTGTTGACAGAACAGGGCTTGTTCCCATGGTAACGATCGCAAGCGATTTGAAAGTCAAATGTTTCGTTTGGGCTCAGAATGGAAAATGGGTTCCTAAGCCATAATATATCAGTGTCCTGCAATCATTTAAATAATTGATCAAATTTAAATACTAAGTAAATAAAAACAAATAAATACTGCTTTTGTGTCAGAAAGATTGTTCACTATGTAGAAGGATAAGTACAAAAATATGAGTTTGTTAAAAGAATTGCAAACTTTGTTTTGCAAGTTATTAGATATCAACGAGTATTTTGTTAGTAATCACTAAACAACCTCAACGGGAAAAGAATATTTTGAGCGGATTGACAGGTTTGACACTGGAGTTGACTTTCGGCTTTTCTTGTTTCATTTTGTTATATTTTTTGTTTCTTTATTTGTATTTTGTTTTGTTGTTTTCAGGCCTGTGAGCCGCACAATTTGTATATGATTTTATCAATACAAGTTGTGTTTCTGTTTCCCTTGGAAAATAAAATCGTACCGTGAAGATGAAGTTGTAGCCACGCTTGAGAATATCCCCAAGAAACTGAGTCCGCCTCCACATCATCTTTAAATAATTTGTAGAACCGTATATCTCCTCATGAACAAAATCTAAACCTTCTGTTTCAAGCTTGTAGCAATGAAGCCGAAGAAACTTGCACCGGTTGTAGGATACTGGATCGGTGGCCACAATTAGAATGTGATTTATTAACCCCTGAGTACCATCGCCGAGCCAAAAACCATCCAAGAATAGATCAAGCATCGACTTGTCCCCTTCCACATAGGCTTTATTGACCACAACGATAATTACAGTCTTATTTTCTGTGGATGTTTCGGCTAAAACCTCGTCAAGTTCATCTTGGTAATTAACCATTTTATACTGTAGATCATGTAATCAAATAGACTGTATCAATAAAAGGAACACATTTGGGTTTGTAACGTACAACTATCTATAATTGATACTATAGTAACTATATCTTCTAAATAGCGGTACCTGATTTTTGAAATCTCACTTTTTCTATTATTTCTTGAGTTTATTACTCCTATATCAGTTGATAACTGACAATATTGGTTACTACATTTTAAGAAATAACAATTCTGAGTTGAAAATTTGTGATAGCGTTAGCTTGATACAACTAAAATTGTAAAATCATCACATCCATAATAACTGAAACCGAATATGTAAAAAAATCATGATAACAATACTAGTATAACGTATATGCCATATGTGCTTGTGTATCGTAAGAAAAACACTAATCGATTCCAAGTAGTTGATCGAGTAAAAGTAGGCAACCACATGTAAGTCATATTCCTTAAGCTCACAAGTACGAATCTCTCCACCCAAAAAAAAAAAAAAAAACATTAATGGAGCCACCCAGTGACGTATTCCCACAACTCAACTGATCATCAATGGCAAATGGGTACCAAGAAAGAAAAAGAAAAGAAAAGAAGCTTACCGGGGTTGAGCAATTGCATTGGGATCTGGGGCTGGAAAGGAGAGACTTGAAACTAGAAGGAGAGGCGACGAAGATGTAAAATACATCGACGAGCAAGAGTGACAATATTATGAATTCAAAAGTTCGATTCTTCTTTGTGGTAGAAGAAGAATCGAGTTTCGATTGTTGGCAAGGGGGAAAATACTCCTGAGTACTAGAGGAGCTCTTCATCGATCTCTGAGTTTTGGTTTGTGGGTATGGGTATTAGATACAGGAGCAGTACGAATCCAAAGTATCCTTTTTATTCCTAGACTAGATAGATACTAGAAAAGATGGAGTAGTCCAGAGTGTCTACCAAATAAAATAAAATAACTTGTTGAAAACGACGTTACATATTCATAGGCAAGTTGGGTACATAAAAATATAATATTTTGGTTTTTAACGCTAAGGGAAAATTAATTATTAGTAAATTTCAAGTGAGGGAATGTAAATTAGAAGGGTGACTTAAAATTAGGGCGCCGCTATTCGCAGCCTTTTATTTTCTTCCATAGCCCACTACATTTTGGAAAATGGTTAATGAAAATCATAAATAACATTTCTGTAAATTGCTGTTGAAAACAAGATTATAATTTGGTAACTACATGTCGAAAATATGTTCAACTTTCAGTAAACAACTGCCGAACATACATTTTCGGTAAATATCTGTTGAAAAAAATATTATATTTCGGTAATTGGATGCTGAAAATATATCTTAATTTCTGTAACTAACTGTCGAGTATAATTGAAAATTTTTAACGGACTATAGGAGAAAATAGAGGACTGTGAATAGCGGCGCCCTTCTTATCGGTGGTTTACGGAATCTACAAACGGGAGCACATATTTCTCACTTGATCCCTTAAGTTTTCTGAATATGCTGTTTGAGAAATCTGTGGAAGATTCTCTTTGGCAAGTTGATATTATTAAGAAGGGAAACTGGTTGCGTTCTTTTTAACTTATATAAGTCCGGAACTTTTTTAAATTTTTTTAATTTTTAGTAACTTTTTGTTTAGTTTTTCGTCGTAATTTTTAGAATTAATCGTTCGTCTCTCAAAAAGTATAAGAGTATAGACCGATATTGAAAGAATTTAAATAAGACGACACTTTAGACAAACAAGACAGTTGGTTGATACTATTTTTCGTCTTTAGCGAATAAATTCTACTTTCGCTAATAATTTTGTGCTTTATAAACTCCTATCGTTAAGACGGATGATTAATCCAAAAAATATCACGCGAATCTAACAAAATTCAAAAAAAAAAAACAAAATACGCAAAACGAAAAAAAAATTAAGTTAAATAGAATGCACATAGACTTTCAATTAATGGAGATGCTCTTTAGCTGTAGTCAACTTCAATAATACACAGAAATTAAAAGTCCACTTATATTCATCGTACGTTTTATTCTTTTTATTTTTTTATTTTTTATTTTGGATCCGTAGGATTTACTCTAAGTTGGCGCGCACTTTTTAAACCAAAATACTGCCAGTCTTTCACATGTTGTCCTGTCCTATAAAGACTATAAAAATATAAAACTAATCTCGAAATTAAGATCACGACTTCTTTTTTTTTCCTTTTGATCATCACCGAGCTACTCTTCTAAATAATGGATGTTTAATGATCATCGTTGTTAATAGACGGATTAAGACCTATTTCAGTGCAACTTGATGAAACAAACTTGGAATATGTTAGATCATGTAATCAAATAGACTGTATCAATAATACGATCACATTTGGGTTTGTAACGTACAATTATCTATAATTTATATATATATATCTTATAGTGGTACCTGATTTTTGAAATCTCGCTTTTTGTATTCTTTCTTGAATTTATTATATCAATTAATAACTGACAATATTGGTTACTACGTTAAGAAATAACAATTCAGAGTTGTAAAATTGTGATAGCGTTAGCTTGATACGACTAAAATTGAACCATACACGTAAAATCATCACATCCATAATAACTAATGAATAATTGCAACCGAATTTGGAAAGAAATCATGATATCAATACAAGTATAACGTATATGCCATATGTGCTTGTGTATCGTAAGAAAAACACTTATTGATTCCAAGTAGTTGGTCGAGTAGGATCACATGTAAGTGATATTCCTTGAGCTCATAAGTACGACTCTCTCCACCCAAAAATAACCATTGGAGACACCAAGAAAGACAAAGAAAAGAAAAGAAGCTTACCGTGGTTGCGCAATTGCATTGGGACCTAGGGCTGGCAAGGAGAGGCTTGAAACTAGAAGGAGTGGCGACGAAGATGTAAAGTACACCGAGGAGCAAGAGTGACAATATTGTGAATTCAAATGCTTGATTCTTCTTCGTCACAGAAGGAGAATCAAGTTTCGATTGTTGGCAAGGGGGAAACTCCCAGAGTACTAGAGGAGCTCTTCATCGATCTCTTAGTTGTGGTTTGTGCTGGGTAGGGGTATTAGCAACAGGAATAGTAATTCGTACGAATCCAAAGTATCCTTTTTATACCGAGAAAGATGGAGTTGGTACTTGGTCGACTCCATGGACTTTATACACAGGTTATGGAAACCGTAAAGTTATTGAGAAATCTGCCTATAACCAACACAGAATGTGCAACAAACAATAAAAAAATAAGAATAGCAATGTTATGTCGCAGGGGCGACTACAGGATTTTAACTCAGTGGAGACAAAAATATAAACAAATCAATAAAGGTAATCATTTTGGTTTTAAAAAAGAATTTCAAGCTGAGTTTATTTTATTTTGTCCGTTGAGATATATGATCTACTTACTCACATGTTCAACTAAATTTAAAGATGTGGCTTCGTTGGGCTAATTCAGACTAGATAATATGAAAGAAATCAAATTATACACAAACGAAATAAACATATACAGTACAAAATTTTAGTCTATTTTTTGAACCAAAGGGTTCGCTTAAGGACCCTTAGAGCATCTCCAGTCTTGACCCATTTTAAGACTCAAACCAAAATTTTGGGTAAAATCATCAAAAACTCATTTCCAATCATGACCCAAACCCTTCCCCATTTTTGGGTTTTACCCATTTTCTTTCCCAAATTTGAGACAAACCAGACTCATATCCATTTTTCCGCCTCTCTCTCTCTCTCTCTCTCTCTCTCTCTCTCTCTCTCTCTCTCTCTCTCTCTCTCTCTCTCTCATTGTAGATACAAATTCACATCCACACCTCATTGTATATTCATGTCTCGAAACCTAGTCCTGCCCGAGCTCTTTCGATTCGCTCCATGACGCTCTCAAGCTCAACGACGCCTACATCTCCCTCTGCTACGACTCATCGAAAAACGGCCCGAACGACTTCCACCTCATCTCTTCCAACCTGCACGTGAGACGTTCGGAGCTTTGCCGGAGTGGAGCTAGTGATCTGAGGATTCTCTCCTATCTTATTTACATGAATGCCATTGGATATTTAAAAAATGATAAATTTGGGTCAAAATAGGGTTTTGCTATTAGAGATGCTTCTACCCAAAATGAATTTTTTCTCAAAATTTGACCCAAATTTGAAGAAGGGAAAGGGTAAGGACCGGAGATGCTCTTAAAACCTTAGTGGAGTAGACCTTACTTTGGTGGCCACATTTGGTTATCATGTTTAGAATACCATGTTTATAGTAATTTTTACTTTTTAAACTTTTCTCCTCAAAACGAATTGAAAAAGTATGCGAAACTAACAAACTCTAGAAAAATTTTTTTTTTTAAAAAACCTCGAAATGTAACCACAAATTAAGTCGAAACCAATCACTGCCTACATACAATTTGTTTAGAAGCCCAATTGTAATAAAAGAAAAACAAGTGAAAGAAAGAAACACGAGAAAATATTTTTTTATCGTTCATTAGGCAGTTAGGTTCATGTTAGAGCTGCCTGTTTGGTTCCTTGTAGTTGGGTCCTCCCTTTGTTTTGGTTGGTTTGCTTTATAAATGGATTAGTTTCCCAAAATAAAAAATAAAAAAAAATAACTCGTTGAAAACAACGTTACATATTCATAGGCAAGTTGGGTACATAAAAATATGTATTTTGGTGTTCGATGCTAAGGGACAATTATTAAATTTGAAGTGGGAGAATGTAAATTAGAAGGGTTGACTTAAAATTATTGGTGGTTTACGGAATCTACAAACGGGAGCACATATTTCTCACTTGATCCCTTAAGGGTGTTCGGAATGAACAGTAAAAGGAATTTTAGGAAAATAAAGGTTTTTCAAGTTTAAAATTCATGTATTTACGCAAATAATTTTTCTATCAATATGAATCTTATTTGATAGATCTCATTGAGATCTTTTAAACAATGCAAAAAAAATCAAAAAATTATTTTTCATTTTTATAATACGTGAATTCGAAAAACTTTCATTTTCTTAAAATTCTTTTTACCGCGCATTCGAAACGGCACCTAAGCTTTCTGAATATAATGGAAATGCTCTCTAGCTGTAGTCAACTTCAATAATACACAGAAATTAAAAGGAGTGGTGCTACAGTTCCCGACGATCGGAATCCCGACACCCCGCCAGGCACACCCAGGCCACCGGACGGCCGATCCGAGCCGTCCAAAATTTCTATAAAAAAAACCGAGTGGGCCTAACCAAGAATAAATGGCATCCGACATGTGTAGGTGGCCGATCCAAGAACTCTATTTTTGGCCGATCCAAACACTCCATTTTTGGCCGATCCAAACACAAAAATGGATTGTTTGGATCGGCCATCTACACACGTCGGATGCCATTTATTCCCACTTGAGCCCACTCGGTTTTTTTTTATAGAATTTTTGGACGGCTCGGATCGGTCATCCGGTGGCCAGAGTGTGCCCAACGGGGCGTTGGGATTCCGATCGGGATTTTGGATCGATAAGCTTAGACTTTCCGAATTAAAATTTCACTTATATTCATCGTAGGTTTTACTCTCTCTCTCTCTCTCTCTCTCTCTCTCTTCTTTTTTCTTTTGATCCGTACGTAGGTTTTACTCTATGTTGGCACTTTTTATAGCAGTGCTACAGTCACCGATCGGGAGGATCGGTGACCAGCCACTGACCCCGTGTGGGGTCCACTCCGGACCCCGCATGAATGATCCGAGCCGCTCAATAATTTTTTTTTAAAAAACCGAGTGGGCCGCATGTGAAAAAAGCTCAATCCGATGTGTGTACGTGCTCGTTCCAAACTTTTATTTTTGAACGGCTCGGATCATCTGATTTTGGAACGGCTCGGATCGAGCACGTACACACATTGGATTGAGCTTATTTCACACGTTGGCCACTCGGTTTTTTTTTTTTAAATTATTGAGCGGCTCAGATTATTCGTGCGGGGCCCGTAGTGGACCCCACAAGGAGTCGGTGACTGCAGTGTTTCTGCACTTTTTAAACCAAAAATACTGCCAGTCCAAATCCAAAACAATATTTTAGAATGTGTCTTTCACACGTTGTCCTATATATAATAAAGACTATGAAAATATAAAACTAATCTCGAAATTAAGATCACAACTTCTTTTTTTTCCCTTTCTTTTTTGATCATCACCGAGCTACTACTCTTCTAATTAATGGATGTTTAATGATATCATCGTTGTTAATAGACGGATTAAGACCTATTTTAGTGAACTTGATTAAACAAACTTGGAATATGTTAGCGAACACTACTTGTTGGCCCAAAATTAATGTCTCTATGGATTTGGTTATAAAATGTCACTTATGTTCTAGAAACATATTTGCGTGTGCGGTGCCAAACTCCAATAAAAAAGACTTAATTGAAATCCTTCCTAATATCAATTGATTTTAGGAGAGATGGTGGAAAAGTGGTCTGATAAGTGGTATCAAAATCAGGAAGTCATGAATTCAAGTCATGGGAGCGTCATCGTGAGAGAGGGATTGTTCGGCCTGAGTGTCCCTGTAACGCCCCCAATTTTGGGTACGTTAAATAGGCAATTTCATTGAAAATTTAAATAGAGTCTGGCTCAATATTACAGAATAATCTCAAAAGAGTAATCTTATTCAACAAAAGGAGGGTAGACTAGGATTCCTATCTACTGCTTCACTTCTTCCTCCATCCTGGCCAGCTCCTCGGTTCCAAAAGCCTCCAAGGTGTAGAGTTCACCCTGTTCGTCTATAGAATCTGACACATTATACCGGCGTCGCCACCAATATAATATGTCAGGGTTACTAAAGGTAACACCGTGAGCTACAAAGCTCAATAGAATAATCCTATACCCACCAACCCTTAACTTACAATTAGCAGGTCATAGATATAGCACACAACTCATGATTGTCACATAACTCATGCATAAATGGATAACAATGACACATCCACATTTGTTATCTTCCTATCGTTGGTATCCATGATTTTCTGAGTTTCTCCTACGCGACTCATCGTAGACCGTGTCACCATTTTTCATTATTTCAAAAATCCGTTTTCAACACACCCAACCTCGGTTCCGCTGTTCCGGGTTCCCGAGTATCCTCACAATGGTTCCGCCGCACCGGGTTCCCATTGGCACACAAAACTTGCATTGGCTCCTCTCCGCGGATAACCAAGCCACATTACCAATGAGGCTGCCACGTCCGGCCCTATTGGCAATCTTCACAATGGGCTACCAAGTCCGGCCACATTGAGGTTTTCACAAATCCACTTAATGGGCTACCAAGTCCAGCCACATTGCGGGTTTTCATTCACACAACGGGCTACCAAGTCCGGCCACGTTGCGGTTTTCACAATCCATACGACGGGCTACCAAGTCCGGCCTCATCGCGGGTTTTCATACACACAATGGGCTACCAAGTCCGGCCACATTGCGGTTTCAAAACACATCTCATCATTATCCACACCCTAGGTGTTACATTTCTATTTTCTCGATTTTCGTGTCTCGTTCTCATGCATAGACTCCGCGGTAGGACTTGTTACAAACATAAATCATTCATTGTAATCTTGAAACTAAACTAGCAAAATCATCCAATTCTATGTTAATAATCATGCTCATAAACATCAAAATACGAATACTTATATTCAAGTGTCAAATTCCATCTTTCGAAAGCCGTTCTTTCTTTCTTTTTGAGAAATTCAATACAACATATGTTTATTTAAAACCAAGTCATTTATCTAACATGCTCATACCTCCATTAGTGAGATGAACTTATCGACAATCATGCATTTTAAACGATAACCTTATCTACTTGAAACCAAACAATAGATAATCTTATCTACGATATCGATACTTTGAATCAAGAACATTCTACTTTCTAACGTACGATTCTATATTATACGTAGAGTTATTGGACTAGGATTCCCACTTATACTTTAGGGAAGTGAGTAGAGAAAATCTACCTTGATCCGAAACTTAGTCGGGGCCGAATGAGCTAGTTGGAAGATTTCTACGGGCAGTAAAACTTGCAAATCTGGACCAAACTTTGGATGGCAGTAACTCGGTCAATATTTGGCTGAATAAGATCGTTCTTGGGTCGAAATTGAAGCTCTCGAAGTGCTCTACAACTTTCGTGAAGGAAGTTGGTCCTAGAAACTACTTTAGGTAGGAGAAAAATGGTGATAAAGAAGAAGACAGTATGCTGTCTGGAAATAGGAATCCGAGATTTTTACTGAATTTCGGATGTCGATATCTTTGTCATTTCTTCACCGATTTGGATGCTTCTTGAGTCTAACTTGAAGGTTTTGAAGTGCTCTACAACTTTTCCGAAGGGAGTTGGTCCTAAAAACTACTTTAAGCAGGAGAAAAATGGAGATTCGTGGAGGGCAGTAAGCTGTCTGGAAATGGAAATGATTTCTAGAGAGAAGTGAGAGCAAAGGAGTGAAGGTGTGAGTTGAAACTTGAAGTGGGCTTGCTATTTATAGCCAACACTTGAGCTCCTCCTCCCTCCTCTTTGGCCAGCCATATCTCTCTCTCTCTCTCTCTCCCATGGATTTGCTCCATTGAGTGGTCATTTCAAGTCTTAAATCAAATCTTAGCCTTCCTTCACTTGTCATTTCCATCCTAAGCCAAATCTTAGGCCATCATGAAAGGTTTTTGACTTGTCAAATCTATGGGGAGGTTGCTTGCAAGAAAGAATAAAATCATTGTACTTTGGAAGACTAGAAATGGGTTGGCATGGTCAAAAATAGGCTTAAGGCTATAAAGGTTGCTTGTGTAAGTAATCAAAACACAAGCACACACTCCACCTCACTCTCTCACTCTCTCTCTCTCTCTCTCTTGTTCTATGTATAGACATATATAGGTATATATATAAGTACATGTATATATTCATCTAGGAAAGTAAAACCTAAGATAATTAGGCTTAAGGCTATAACATAGGTGTGCATGCTTGGCAAGGCTAGTCTTGCTTCCTTTAGAAGCAAAATGATGAGATTCCATGTATGACTTGTCTTGTCATGCATTTTTGCAAGTCAAAGGTCTAATAACCAAGAGACAAAAATTTTCCTAACAATTATGGACCTATGGGTAAAGGAATATTGGTAATAATTTGATATGACTAGTCATGGGAATCTATTGTCCAAGAGATAATATTTTTCCTAATAATTATGGACCAAAGGTTAAAGTTTTTTCTTGCCTTTATTATACAATAGGTGGGATAAGTAATGATGCTAGGTAAAGTGAAATGACTAAACATAAGAATAAAATGATTACTCCTATAGTCTAATGATTCAATAGGCTTCGGAGGGTTTCATAAGGCTCAAAGACGGTCAAAAAGGTCCATCTCGGGTTAGGAAATTGTAACTGGATTGAAACGGTAATTAGGGTTTTCTAACGAATTGGTTGGAAACTAATTCTACTTGCCAAGTAGGATTTCTAACTAAGAAATATAATTTAAAGATTTTATTTAACTCACTAGAAAAAAAAATACAAGTGCTTCTACAATCATACTTGTCTTTAGAAAATGACTAGATTGCTCGGCGTGAAAATATATAATTTTATAAATCTCAAATCTAATTATGACGGATTATTAAAATTAAAAAAAAAATTTAGTAGCAAATCCAAGTAATTAAAATAAAATTTAAATATTTAACGAAATTTTTATTTATCAAAAATTAGGATCGTTACAGTTCCCTTGGATTTGTTTATTCAATATCACTCCTTATGACCCCTCTAATAGACGTGTGTTACTTTTTGCGCTTACGGGGCTTATTGAGTATTATAAAATTATCATAGCGCTATTTCATGCATTGGGGTGAATGGTGGTATTCTTTTTGGATCCGGCTTCTCTGCAATCCAACTGCAGAGAGCTCATGCAGTTATATCACAGTCATTCATCTTTGTATTCAACGGTCCAGATTTAAAAAAAAATTCTTCGGAAAAGTTTTTTTTGTTAATCTTCACCGGTAAAAATATCATCCGACGGTTGTGAACACTCCAACCGCACCTCTGCAGTCCAAACGTGACTGCAAACAAGCCTTGTGCTTCTTTTTTTTTTTTTTGCACTGACATTTCACACCAGGTGTAAATTAATGGAGTTGAGATCAACTAGAGGACTAAGGGGTCGATGGAACCTCGGGTTTATCCGTAGAATGGAGCCGCCTTTCTGTAAATTTTTTTTTTTTGTTAACTCTGTTTAATGTTTTTATTTCAAGAAAATATATTTCATTAACCCACGAGTTATAATAATGTAACTTTAATTTCCGAGCCACACTTTATCTTTAGTGAAATAGCTGAAATTATTTCGTTTTTTTTGTTAAATTCCTTCTATAACAAATCAAATTTTCACGGCGTTATAGCAAGAATGTGACAGTTTAATTTGCGTCACCCCAACCCCTCAGGAAACAAAAATAGATGAAATTTTAGTCTCATACAACTTAAGCGGATTTCTCAATAATTCCAGTTGTTTCAGTTATTTCTACCAGCTACGTGCTTTTACAATAGATCCAAATTTTGAACCCTTGTAGATGGATAAGACCTTGGCCCTTAATTCTAATCATGAAAAATGAAACTACGAGATCAGCCCCTGGCTCTTATGCTACAACTCTCAATTACAGTAGCATGAACAATCACCATAACCCTCAACATCTCTTCTATTTTTCAAAAAAGCCACTAAATTGAAGTGTGTCCAAAAAAACTAACCTTGAATCCTAAAAGTCTCTAAACAAAACCATTATTCATGACTGTCTGTAAAACGTTTTGCTCTTTCATCCACCGGAGTTATCTTTCTTCACATACCAAGAATCAAACATTGAAATTGTCTTATTGTGTAGAAACCAGTGTTGACGTGGTTAGCTAGCTTCAAACCACTCGTCGACGTGGTTAGATTCAAACCAATCGTCGCCTTTGAATTTATCTGTAGTGATTTGAAGGTTTATGGTTTCATTTGGGCAGCACGCGCCTGTGTGGCAAGTAGGTCGAAGTTCCATACCCTCTTCCCTATTAAACATGACCATGTTCATTTCAATATTTTGGTTTTGGATTTTGGGTAATGAGTGAAAGAAATGGAGAGAGAAATGAGAGTAATAATTGAGAAAAAAATTATTGAAGACTGTGTGCAGAGAGAAAAGTCCAAAACCAAAATTCTAAGGGATTTGGGCCTTTATGTTCAACTTGGGTTAAATATATCCATCAAAATTTACAACTTTAAGCAATATAGGATGGGGTTGACTTTTCACCTTTAACCACGCTCATTTTGACAAATAATTTCTCATTTATCGTTTAATATTATTTATTTATTAGGAAGACACCATAAAAATTTAATTTACATGTGCATCGCGTACGTGTGCCCGTGATCCAGTAAATAACGAAGTTATATTCTTCCCTCTCTAACAACATAAGCATTTGGGAATTTGTTGGGGAGTGAAAAAGCAGAAAAGCTACGTGCACAGCAGCTGTGCACAGACCCCGTTTTCTCCCGCCTCAGATCGCGCAAAGATAATCGGAGCCGCTCATTTTGTTTAGATTCTGAAGTGATTTTGGGTGTTTTGTTAAGGCCTCTAACGATATCGAACGAAGCTCATTTTTTACGGAGACCTTAAACGACATATTTTGAACAAAATGAGCGGCTCTGATTATCTTTGCGCGACCCGAGGCGGGAGAAAACAGGGTCTGTGCACAGCTGCTGTGTAGCAGCTGCTGTGCACGTAGCACAGCTCGTGAAAAGTCTGGAATGAATGAGTGAGGCTCGGGGTGGCCCCTGGTCGTGTGGTCCCAGCACACTTGTACGCTGGTTGCCCTGAGATGGTTTTCTTCTTCCTTTTTTCCAACTTTTGATGAAGAGATGGTTTGGGTTTCTACAGTAGAAAAGTGAATAAAGTAGTAGTACTAATCAATGAAAATAATCTCCGTCACAACGGAACATACTGCACTCGATTTACCTGCGGTAGAGCCGAATATAACATTTCGAGAGTTCAAAGCGAACGTCGAAGAAATTTCGGTGTACAGGTACAACAACATATGTGTGTTCTTACTTCTTCGATCTCTCTCTCTCTCCGAAGGCAAAACAATGCCTACATAGCTTCACATAAGGAGGACTACAATTTCATTGCGAACCTAAAAATGAACAATGATTTCATGGACATAGAAATCGCCCACAGAAACAAGATGCATATGTTAGAAATTCCACAACTACAAGCCCCAATATCTTGCTACAATCCATGACATATGAAATAAACTTGAGATTCAAGCACATACCTGCGAGAAATGGAGCTGCCATGTTCTTAAATAAAAGAGTCAAGCCCTTATTTCTGCTGCAAGCTAATCGATCAGATTAGAACAGAAGAAGAATAACATTCTTCGCCTTTTGTGGAGAGAGAAGAAGGTGTTTTACACTTTTATTACTCTCTCTCCTAAGTGTTCAAAAGTATGTGTTTTAGTGGGCCAAACACACACACACAGAGGATGAGAGCATGATACTCCTCTTGTGCCTAATAAATGACCCAGTCTATTATGGGTACAAATATACACAAAAGCACAAGCCCACACTTAACCCAAATATACTACAAAAATTAGGTGCCACCAAAATGACCCATTATCTAAATGGTGATCACTAACCAAAATAGGTCCCAAACAAATACTCCATAATATTTGATAGTCAAAATAATCCAGAACTTTTTAACATAAATGAATATGTTGGTCCACAAATTGGAATAAATCCAACAGCATATATATGGCATGAAATAAGAGTTGGCAAAACTCGATATTAACAAATTCTTCGTCATCTTTGCACTTTTACAATCCGTAAATTATCTGTAAGAATGATTTATCCATTTTCCATCACCAAGGATTTGTGTAATTCTTCCAGGAATCTATACAAGCTACGTGCTCTGGCCATCGAAATGTTAACATCTCGTTGGCCGATAACTTCTTAGCCCTCTTCCAATGGTGAATTACAGTTGTTAGATCAGCGACCTTGACACTTATAGTACGGCAGCAATTACCATGAACAGTTACCACAACCCCAACATCTTTGCTCTTTTCACAAAAGCCACTGAAATAAAGTGTGTCCAAGAACCTGAAAGTGAGTCCTAAGTCTTTAAACAAACCATTTTTCATGAGCGTCACCAACACAAACTGCTCAGTACATCCACCGTAGTCTTTTCTTTGTGCATACCAGTAATCAAACAATGAGATTGTCTTGTTGTTCGATCTGACAATTGAAAAACCATTGTTGAGGTGGTCGGAATTGGACCCGTTGAAAAAATCGGTGGCGATTTGAAAGTCCATCGTTTCGTTTGAGCTCAAAATGGAAATTGGGTTCCTAAGCCATAATATATCGGTGTCCTACAATCAATGAAATAATTGATCAAGTTAAATATTAAGTAAAGAAAGAAAGGAAAAAGGAGGGAAAAAAAAAAAAAACTCCTTTCATGTCAAACAGATTGTCCAGCATGTAGACCAATAAGTGCAAAAAAATATGCTAAGTGCGAGAAATGTAACCACATGCTAGTGTATATTCTCATTTGGAGAATATAAATAATAAAGTTTTCTTTTGCTTTAATAACTTAAGCTTTTAGATAGTTATTAGAAAAAAAAAAACTTAAGTTTTTAGATGAATTGATAGTTAACAATCTAATATATATGGTATCAGCGCGGGCAGTGGCGTAGCCAGAAAACTATGTAAGTGGGGGCACCTTTTAAACACATTTCAACCATAAAATTTCGTTTTAAGCAACGTTAAACCTAACATAATTTTCTAATATAGTAAATTACATAGAATATAAAACAATTGAATTACTTGAATTGTCTCAGCGGATCAAGTCTAAGAGCAATTCACTACACAATATTTAGCATTATTGCTCCCATTGTTAATAATTACTAAAGTATAAAATATATAACCCATGGTTTAGGCATTTTTGAATTTTGGACATTATGCATTAGAGAGTTTCAAATAGTAAGTGGCGGCTATTTTTCACACTAAACATCTCATTTTGCCGGTATAATGACAATGTTCAAATATGAGGAAAAGAAATTGAGAATGAAATGATATTGACTAGAGAAAATATAATTATGAAATACAATTAACTAGAGAAAATACAAAATATACATTTTAAAATCTTAAATTTAAATAATAATAAAAAAAGAAATTGAGTGGGGGAAGCGTGCCCCCGCTCGTCCTATTCTCCCTCCGCCACTGAGCGCAGGCAATAGATCTTGTATTTGAACCTCACAGCCTATCTAATGATTAAGACTTACACATGTTTAGCTTGCTTATTATGAAGAAGAACTCGGCTACACATGAGGAGCGTGTTGAGAATATAAATAATAAAATTTTGCATCTCTCTAATAGTTTAAGTATTTAGATGAGTTGGTGATACATAATCTAATATTCACTTATAAATATGTTTTAAAAAAAGTCTAAGTTCCCATGAAACCAAAGAAACGTACTGTGAAGATGAAGTTGTAGCCACGCTTAAGAACATCACCAAGAAACTGAGTTCGCCTCCACATCATTTCGAGATAATCTTTAGTCATGTATAACTGCTCCTCAGCAAAATCTACACCATCTGTTTCAAGCCTGTAGCAATGACGCTGGAGAAACTTGCATCGTTGGTAGGATACTTCATCCGTGGCCACAATTAGAAGGTGATTTATTAACCCCTGAGTACCGTCGCCAAGCCAAAAACTATCCAAGAATAGATCAAGAATCGACTTGTCCCCTTCCACATAGGCTTTGTTTACCATAGCGATAATTACAGTCTTGTTTTCCATCGATGTTTCCGCCAACACCTCATCGAGTTCGTCTTGGTGAATAATCATTTTCATCTGTAGAATGCGTAAATAGTCTGTATCAATAAAACGGTCACATTTCGGGGAATATGAGCAATTATGACGGATGTATATATCTTTCAAATAGAGGTGCAGCCGTGCAGGAATTCTGAACTCTCGATTTTTATTTTTGTTTTACAAGAGTTCCGAACTCTCTTTAGTACTATCTACTAATTCTGATTGAAGCTCTCTCAATACATTCCTCTTCCTACCGTACGCATTTCTACTCTTATCTTCGTGATATATGAAACAATTGTTGTACAACCAGAAACTTTTAATGGGGTGTTTCCGGTACGAAATAAGTTAAGAAGAAGATGTTGTTGACAAGTTGTTAGAAGAAATAACTGTTCACAGTCGTAAAAATTGTTATAACATTATATAGCTGCTTCTTTTTTTTAACTGATTGTAGCATTAGTAAACCATGATCACATCCATAATAACTGATAAATCGTCGAAACCGAATATGTGTAAATCAGCGATATAGGTACTACTATAAGCAGATGCCAGATGGGAGGTTGTGTTATATGGCAAGAAAAATGCTTATTGATGCCAAGTGGTTGATCTGAATTAACCACTTTCAAGTGATTTTTATTATACATCTCTCGAGCTTACAAGTTTGACTCTCTTTCACCCCCAAGAAACTCTTGGAGCCATTATATATGTTTCAGTGATTAATTCCCACCTCAACTCGTTATTAATATGGGCCAATGGGGGGATCAGCCAAGAAAGAAAAAGGAAAAAGAAAGAAGCTAATTACCATGGGTGTTGAGGACTTGCATTCGGGATTAGAGCTGGAAAAGAGGGTCTTGAGACTGGAGGGATTGGAGAAGATGAAGATGAAAAGGAAACCCAGGAACAAGAGTGACAGTACTGTGAAATCGAAAGCTCGTTCCTTCATCTTGTGGGTCATAATATGATTCGATTGCGTGTAATATAACCCGCGGTAGAGGATCTCTTCATCTCTCTGTTCTGGTTGCTAGATTGTGATTTACGGTAACTCTTGCGAATCCAAAAGGGTCTTATTTCTAAGGATCCCTCCCGCGGGGCCTGCACACTCACTTTAGGGTGTACGTAGTGAGTTTGCATTGAAAAATTGCAGTCGTCCAAAGATATTTTCTAACGGTTCGGATTTAAAAGAAATTCTTTCCGGAAAAATCGAGTTCTCTCTCTAGAAAGAATTTCTTTTAAATCTACATCGTTAATTACTAAAATAGACAGCTACAATTATTTAGGGACCGTTCGGCTAAATAAACCACTTGGCTTATTTTTTTGTTCTTATTCAATTTTTTTTCGCATTTGTTAGTTTTTTGTCAATTTTTGGGGGATTATTTCATTTTCATGACTAAAGGAATCTAAAAAGTAAAAAATTACGATCGACATCCAATTTTTTTAATAAAGACGAAAAAAATAGCTTATTTTTATCTTTATTCAAAAAAATTAAGTTTCGATCATAATTTTTTACTTTTTAGATTCTTTTCGTCATAACGAAACAATAATCTCCAAAAATTTGACGAAAAACTAAAAATACAAAAAAAAATTTAAATAAAAACAAAAAAATAAACCACTTAACTTATTTAGCCCAACGATCCCCTACTATACCGTGCCGTGAGTCTCTGATTCCTATTTCTACCTTGAGATTTACACAGGCCGCGGACTTTATAGTACTCCCTCCGTTCCATATTGATGGTCCAGTTCGGTCTCCAATGCGAAATTTAAATTGTTAATATCTTTTAATCTACAATGTTTTTAAAGATTTTAAAAACTTTGTATAATAGAACTAATTGAGATCTATCATATAAGATCCATATTGCACATAAAAATCATTGTAGATTGAAAGATATTAACAATTTAAATTTTGCATTGGAGACCGAACCGGACCTTCAATTTGGAACGGATGGAGTAGTACGGATCTTTGCAGTTTTTATAAAAAAGGAGTAGAAGTTAATTTTAGGTCCACAAATCTAGGCTTACAGCTCATAAAATTAAGAAGTGGAATAGATCATATGCACATCTCCCAAAGATGCTTTTCTGGAACCCACTCTTTCTCAGGAGAAGTTTATGGGTGTCGGGAGGATATCACACACGTGGTACTCTATCGGCAATTTTAGTCGTTTCAAGCATATTTTGGATGGTTTGGATTTTAGAGGTAGAAAAGGAGGAGAGAGAGTTGCACGGTGAGGGAAGAGAGGAAATAAATCTAGATCGTCTAAAACACATTTGGACAATTGAAATTGTCGACAGATATTGCTATGTGGTAGCCTCTCGGCATCCAAAAATTTCCCCTTTCTCAGACCTAGCTAGGATGGTATACGGGTCAACATTTTTGTTTTACTCCCGAGATAAATTTATTTTTCTAGTTAAGCTTTTCTGCACAGAGTACAATTTTTTAGATCAAAGTCTACTAATTGAAGGGATTATATAGATGTTTCGATAAATGGGGATTCTCAAAATTCAAAAAAGTTAAAGCTATTGGGATACGGCCGAACTAACACACATAATGCATGCAAAAAGATTGATTGAAAGATACTAATTGTTATGCCACTGAGTCGATTTCCCTAGCATCATGCTGGTTTGATAATGGATTTGCGATCGAATCTGGAAAAATATGTGATTCTGTTCTGTTTGGATTTCAATAAAGGTTTTTAAGAATAACAAGTGAAGAGAGATAAATAAATAAATAAAATTTATTGAAAACCGTGCGCAGAGATTTTGAGACCCTCAAATGAACAAACTTGAATTTTTTATATTCTTTGATCTATACAGTTGATAATGGATTCGAGAGGATTCTGCCTTCCTTTTTCTCTTCTTGTGTTATTCAACTTTTGTTCTTGCTTTTTGCTAGCTGCTACTGCTTTTCCCTTATGTATCTGTATGGATTCGTATTAGTATATTTTTTCTTTTGCTGATTAAAAAAAAAAAGGTGAGAAAAATACAACAAATGATGTAACTAGTTTACTATACTGACATGACTTTTCAAATATAATTTCATTTTGCATTTGTTATAGTAGGCTTAGTAGCATCCTTGGAGATACTCTTACTATGGAAATGCCAAACGGGGTGCTGTTGAATGGGTGTGGTTGTACCAAAACGATGTCATTTCAGAGGCCCTTAGGAAAAACAGAATCCCGAATTTGTGAAACTTGATTTTATTCTTGCACTTTTCGAGTAACATTACAATGTAACAATTTTGCATCACCAACCCCGCTTTAAACAACACTAGATGAATTCATAGAATCATACAAGCTAATTAGGCTGATGATAAAAACAAAAAAACAAAAAAAAAAGTCCAAGTTAAGTTGAAGTCTTATTAACTTTCTTGCGAGAATTTCAACAGGCTATGTGATTTGACCATCGAAATGTCGAGGTCTCATTAGCAAATAAATCCTTAGCCCTCTTCCAATCATGAATTACAACTATTAGATCTGCCACTTTCGCAGTAATATTAAAACAACAATTAGCATGAACAGTCACTACAACGCCAACATCTCTACTATTTTGACAAAAATCACTAAAATAAAGTGTGTCCAAATATCTAACATTGAGTCCTAAGTCTCCAAACAAACCATTGTTCATGAGCGTCTCCAAAGTCCTGCTCTTTCATTCCTACGGAGTCGTCTTTTTTTGCGTACCAATAATCAAACAATGAAATTGTCTTGTTGTTCAATCTAATCATGTAGAAACCGGTGTTGATGCAATTGGATTTGGGCCATCTGAATCTATCGGTACTAAATTTGAAAGTCTATCTTTTCATTTGAGAATGGAAAATAGGTTCCTAAACCATAATACATCAATGTCCTGCACTCAGTGAAATAGATAATCAGATTCAAATATTAAGTAATGAAAACACAAATAAATACTCCAGTTGTATAAAAAAATAAAAAAAGAAGTTTTATACAGAGAAGAACAATTTTCCTTCCTCTTTCCCATTTTGAGAGGCAACCGTGGTGTCGGTTCCGGTAGATGGTGTTTGGGGGTTTTATAGGTGTTTGCTGGGGGCATTTTTTGCTCCATCTGAGAGTGTGGTTGAGGCGTTTGTGGCGGGGGTGGGATGACTGGAGGTTTCTTGGCGGAGGTGTTTTTGGTGCCGGTTGGAGGTGGAGAAATTTGTGGAGGCAGTGCGGCTGTCTCTAACTCACACTATAGATGAGACTATCATGCATTGATTTCAACATATGAAAAATCGTGGAGGTCAAGTTTTGAATTGCATAGTATGATTACATATCTACATTTTTCTATAGCAGTGTAGAGTATTATTTTTCAATTGTCAAGTAAGAAAAATAAATCATACATGATATAGATAATTGAACCTACTGTCAATAAATCTTGACTCCGCCTCTGTTAGAAGTGAGCAAAGCCCTAGCCCCTTTGGATTGAGCGATTTTCACACGAAAATAAATAAATGGATATAGTTTCTAGCTAAACCACTCATTTGGATTGAGTATATATCTTGGAGTGAGAAATGGAGAGAGAAAAGTGAAAAAAATTAAAAATTTTGATTGGCCCTTCTCCTTTTTGACAAAAAATAGTGAGTTTTGGATGAGAAATGGTTCCCCTTTCTTATCTAACTCCTTCTAAAAATCCAAAGAGGCTGATACAACGAAATCCTAGACGATCAAAAAAAAAAATCAACTAAATCCTAGAGAACGAATGCAGAACTTACCTATTCGAAGAAATCTATCTCCCGCTTCCTCTAGATTTCCGTCTGCTATTCGGAGCTGTTCAATCGCCGAAAGAACAAACAATTCCGTGAAAGCCAGAAAAAGGAAAGGATCATCTTCATCATGGGCTCATCTCGGCCTATTGTTAAACGGATCTACGGCCCATTAAGGCCGGCGGATAGTTTAGCCCACACTTACCAAAGATGGCTACAAATGACCAAAGTGGAAAGGGGTTCTTCCCATCCGGTCCTATCTGAGTGGATCGTGTCGCACTAGGTTCTTACGCACAAATGCATACAATTTAATTTTCCACAAGGTCCTGTCCCCAGCGCGCGCCTCCCTTCCCTCTTTTTTCGGCACATTTCTGTCTCTCTCCTTTCTCTTAGCTCACTTTACACACGCACACACACCCCATCATTGCACACACACACCCCATCTTTTACCGTTCCAATTCATACACCAATAAGTCTAGGTACACTATATCCAACCATTACACCATCTATTATATTTTTTATAGGGTCCACCCCGGATTTCAAAAAAATACAGAAAAATATTAATAAATTTTAAAATAATATATTATGGGGTCATGTAAAAAATCAGCTCCAACAAATATCAGTAAGTATTATTTCTTGATTCGTAGGGGCGAAACTGTGCAATTGAGCAGTTTCGTCCCTACAAATCAAGAAATAACACTTACCAATATTGGAGCTGATTTTTTGCAAGGCCCTATAAAATATTATTCTAAAATTTATGTACATTTTTCTGTATTTTTTTAGAATCCAGAATGAGCCCCATAAAAAATGTAGTGAATGGGTGGAAGTGTACGCAACATCTATGATTGTATGACAGAACCTAGGCAATAGGCATCTGTGTTTGACAACTCACTCAATCTCTCTCTCTCTCACTTATCTCTCTCCTTTTTATTTAAAGAAGACAACTTTTTAACGGTGCCTCCCGTAAATAAAATTTACAATGCTCTATCTCGCACGTTCAAAATTGTATTTGGATGGTTCGGATTAAAAATAAACTATTATCATTAATAGACATTTATTACCGGTAATATTTTAAAAATATATCTCGATCATTGATTGTAAAAACGGATGGCTGAGATTGCGCGGAGACATAAATTACTTACTCATGGCTCTTATTTTAAATATTAAAATGTTTAAAAACTTTTATTGCGCACATTTTTCTTAAAAGTTATTTTTTGAATTTTTTTTGTAAAGATCTACAAAATGAGACCTAAGGTCATCCACAGTGGTATAATTAAAAGCCAATTGTTTTTAAAGTTAATAATATTTGTGCAAAAGATGGCTCACAATGATATAATCAAATTTAGCAACATCCTTAGAAATAATCAAATTTTAGGTTTTGAATAATCAAAACTAGCAACATTTTTCAATAATCAAAATTTGTCGACACATAAGTTAACTAGTTCTAAAATTTATATACACGCATGTTTCACTCGGTATTTTCTTCTTCTCTTCTTCGCCAACTCTATACCTTCTCTACTTTACCCACAAACTATTTCTCTTTCTTTACATCCAAAAGTGAAGTTCATCTACCATTCAACCTATTATCGCCGGATTAAGATATTTCACTCTTCTTTTCTATTTCTATTTTTCAAAAAAAAAAATCATAATAGGAGGAAAGGAAGTCATCGATTTTCTCCCAAAATTAAGGGAGAAAATCGATATATTTTTACCCAAAAAAACGTAAAATAAAGATAAGTGAATGACGGAAAATAGAGGGCGAGAGAAAGAGTGAAATTGTTGTGGACCCCTTATTTTGGTTATAGATTAGAAGCGACCATTGTGAACCTCAACATTGGTAAGCTTAGCAACCTCTTAAATGAATAATCAAAAACTAATGTGTCAATTTTTAGTTATTCATTTTTTATTATACCACTGTGGATGGCCTAAGACTTGTTATATTTGGGAAAGTGTCCAAAAAAGAGTGTTAATTTTTGTCTAAAATTCAAAATTAACAGTGTTAAATAGATAATTTGCAGTACAAATTTACATTTAACAGTGTTAATTAACAGTGTTAAATTAGCAATTAAGAGAATAAATTCATAAATTAATTTAATTGTTTGCTAACTGAAGAGAGCTACGTTTGATGATTCAATTCTTTTGTAGTAGTGTGAGTCCACGAAGCCTTTTTTCAATTTAGGGTATTTTGGCCAGCTTACTTGCACCACAACTACTTATTATAAATTAATTTAATTGTTTGCTAACTGAAGATCCAGTTAAAGTCTATGGATTAGCCCTACAAAAATTAACAGCGCCCCTGAGGTTTCAAACACTTATAAAACTAAGATCTTGACTACCGAATGTACAATCTAAAAATTTAAGCATTTTTCTTAATTACAATTATGGGAATAATGGAAACCGTGGACTTTGTATTAATTTTTTTTTCATATCTCTAAGTAACTAAAAAAATTACAATAAATCGCACTTCTTATATTATATTGACATCTTTTGAAGTAGCTTAATTTGTAAAAAAAAATACAAATATTTTTTGTAACAGAAAGGAAAAAGGGAGGTAAGATATATACTACCATCTATATTATAAAACAGAGCGGTTTTCTTTAAAAATGTCTAGGCATACAAACATATATGCATCTGCAGCCGTTCGATTGTACTTAGTAATAAGGTTATAACCACTGGATCAAAGGAATGAGACTCTCTCTCTCTCTCTCTCTCTCTCTCTCTCTCTCTCTCTCTCTCTCTCTCTCTCTCTCTCTCTCTCTCTCTCTCTCTCTCTCTCTCTCTCTCCATAAATTACTCTCATTAAGGCATTGTATTCAAAATCACCCATTAAGGCATTATTCAAATGAAAACCAAAATCATATATAACCTTTGTATAAAACCGAAATTAAAGCCACCGAGATTACCGAAATCAAAGCCAACGTTCCTTTTCATATTCGAAAAACTCTATGGATACCGACCCGAGCACACCGACCATGGCCACCGACGGTACACGGTGCCCACTCCGGGCCCTACATAGATGATCCGACCTGTTCAATAATTTTAAAAAATAACAACAAGTGGGCCCATGAAAAATCAGCTCCATCCGATATGTGTAAGTGCTTGATCAAATCTTCCATTTTTGAAAAATCGAAAAAAATTTGGAAAGATTGGATGAAAAATGAGAAGATTGGATCGAGTATTTATACATATCGAATGGAGCTGATTTTTCACATACCCACTTGGTTTCTATTTTAAAATTATTGAACGGCTCGGATCATTCATGCGGGTCCGAAATGGGCCCAGCGAATGGTCGATATGTACGATTTGTGTACTTGGGTCGGTATCCGTAGCATCCTCTTTTCCTATTTCTAGGCTATCAAACGTACATCATGAAAATCACCAAAAATAGAGTTTTCTATACATCATTCATATGATTTTCACATTTTTCTTCTTTACTTTATTTACCTCTCCCCTCCTCTCTCTCTTGGGAAGTTCAATACCACCAAAATCTACTTCACCGAAACCACCGAGGTGAGTTCTTCTATTATTTTTGTATATTTGCTACCCATTTTCTTTTCATTAAGATTATGATGTTTATCAATTGATATGTTGCGTTATTGTTTATAGCATAGTTGAATTTGCTGGACATGGGTTGGTATATTGCACACAAGTTTAGTATTAATTTGTGTGTTGTGATTGTTTGAGCTGTATATTGCACGCGAGTTCAGTATTTATTTTTGTGTGTTGATTATTCGAGCCGTGTCTTTAGGCACGGGCATACGCTACTAAGAATATAATGTGATAATAACACCACTTTGTACTTTGTGAGATTTGAATTATAGAACTTCCAAACTGAGAGCTTATATAGAATGTAATATGTATTATCTAACGACTTCAAGTATGATGGTCTCTAAAATAGCTTGGGAACCGCCACGCACCAAAACCAGAATCTTTAATTAGGTTTCCTTCGAAACTTAAAAAAAAAAAATCTCTTTCATTATTTGGCTCGGAAAGAAAAAGGAGAGACATAGCACATCCAAATTTTGTGCAGACTAAAATTTTCCTCCCACTTCTTTTTTTCCCTTTAATTTCTCTCATTTTCATGAGGCTCCAAACACAATTCAGCCCCCCACTTAATAAAAAAGGCAGTTGATTTTGCCATTTTTTCTTGTTAACGCATTCCTTCCTCCTCCTCGTCCTGGATCTTGAGATTTTTCATATCTCCGTGAACGTTGGCCCTTCCCATCTCTTCCTCCTTCCTCTTCTCTATTCCATCAAGAATTTTATTGATCACAATGTGGTAGTACTACAAGTCAATGGATATTTTCACAGGTTCTTCCTTAATTATTCTCCTCCCTCCTCACCGTGAAGTGGATGCACTTGGGCGCAGGATCGATATTGCCCTCTCTCTTTTTTATCTTCCAATTTTTCTCACTTGAGCGATCTCTTCGGGTGACGCCACCGTTCGAAATTAAAAAGATCACAATCTTCATCCTCGTCGTCGTTAAAACAGGGGTCACCCTCAAAGTACTCGTCGTCCAAACAGGCCAGGTCTTCTTCAGTAAACGACTTTGGTCGTGCAGGACCGGCCGCCGGTATCCACATGCACTTGCGTTGTGATTCCATCGTACAAGTAGTGTACTGACTGAGCTTGTGTTTAAATAGGAAGAGGATCCTCCTAGGGTGTATCTTTTTAGGCTTCTTATTAGGCTTATTAACATTTTTGATCCCAAAGTATTCAAAAAATCCTAATTTAGTCCCCAATGTAATAATTGGAGTGATTTCGTCCCTAACATTTCAATTTTGTTCCAGTGTAGTCCCCCAGTCAAACGCGGTTACCCCAAACCGTCAAAACCAGGGGCAGCCAAGACATTTCACACCACCCATTATTATGAATATGAATTTCTTTTATTTCTCAACCAAAAAAACCAACCTTTTTTTTGGAATTCGGATCCTCTCCACACATTCCTCTCCCCACATTTACCACAGCTTTCCACCAAATGCTGCCAACACATTAATGAACTCATCCAACGGCCCAGATTAAACCAAAGCCCCACGTTTTCAATCCCTAAACTACACGACACTGTTTCCAACATTTTCCCCAAACCGCAACTGACGCTGCTCCGTTTGCTCCCTCTCTCTCCTCCACCCCCCCCCCCCCCCCCCCCGCCCCGCTCTCTCTCCCTAAACCCAAATACACTACCGACTCCGGCAATTTGTTTCTGCCCAAACCCAAATACGAACTCAATCCCACTGAAATTGCCCTCCATTAATCGTACCAATCTCTCTCTCTGGTCCTTTGTTACTTTAGAAATTTCTGTGGAAAGAATTCAAATCCATCTCCTAATAATAGTTCATGACTTTGAAACCATTTTCTTCAATTCTCCTGCAATGATTTCACTCTTCACAGTTTACTCTTGGAATACACAGGGTGCGAATAGTAGATTAAACCTTCTCTGTAAGAACACGAAGATTTAAACTTATAAAATTTTGAAAAATCAAATCAGAATACAGTACAAGCAAAACCCTATTTTTTACCGGAACAAAAACAAATCAAACCAAACGAAGAGTGGGAGAGGTCAACATCTACCGGTGTCGAGATTCAAAGAAGCTTCATCAAGGAGGTCAGTTTCACTCGCCCGAACACACGTGAGTGGCCAGAGCCCGCGCTGATCTCATCGGAGGGACTGAAATCACAGAGTTCGTAACTGGGTTTAGAGAGAGAGAAGATGAGGGACAAACGGCGTAGCAGTTGCCGTTTGGGGAAATTTTTTGAAACGGTGTCGTGTAATTTAGGGGCTGAAAACGTGGGGCTTTGGCTTAATCTGGGCCGTCGGATGAGTTCATTAATGTGTTGGCAGCATTTGGTGGAAAGCTGTGGTAGATGTGGGGAGAGAGATGTGTGAAGAGGATACGGATCCTTTTTTCAGTCAGGGTAAGGGAGACTTTTTCTTCTCCGGGTCAGCCCCCGCCTCAAGCCCCTCCAACAGGTCCACGCCCACCGGCTTCCACCGCACCCTCTCTCTCATCACCAAGCTCACCCTCTTATCCTGCGCCGCCTACACTCGCCTCATCTTCCTCTCCATTCCAAACCCCGATCCCCTCTTCAGCTCCCTCATCACTTTCTTCTCCAAAAACCGCTTCCCAAACAACGCCGTCCTCCTCTTCCGCTGCATGCTCGTTACCGTCCGCTCGCTATACCCGTCAAGCTACGTTTTCATGGCCCTGATCAAATCTTGCGGCTAGTTATCGACTCTGAGAGTTGACAGAGTTGCTCACTCTCACACTTTGGTTCGTGGGTACTGGTTGGATTTGTACATTGAGGCTGCTCTCGTTGCTTTCTATGCAAAATGTGGTGATTTGGTTTGCGCGCGAAAGGTGTTCGATGAAATGCCGGAGAGAATCGTTGTCGTGTGGAACTCAATGGTTCTAGGTACGAGCAGAATGGGTTTTCTGAGAAGGCAATTCGTTGTTTCACCGGATGCGGGATTCAGGTGTTAGGTTTGATTCAACTACTTTGGTGACTGTCTTGTCTTGTTCTCAGGTGGGAGCTCATGAACTGGGTTGTTGTTCTTCGGGGGAATTACGATTCAGTGGAGAGTGGGGCAAATAAGTCCCACCACATGGGACACTTTTTGAGAATTAAAAACCCATGGAAAGTGGAAAAATAATGCCCAACTCATGGTATTCATAATTTACTCAGACAAAAATATCCCTCTCTATTGTAACACACATTCAGGGAGCAATGTACACATACTCAGTGAGCAGTATTATACGATTGAAAGAGCAATATAATTTAATTAAAAGTGCAATATTATGTGATTAAAAGAGCAGTGAAGCTTCGTCCACCGATTCCCAAGTCGCTGAACTTCCACCGATACCTTAAACACGACGCCGTTTTGGATTATTATTTTTTTGGTGTTGAAACATTTGGTTTTATCTTTCTCTTAGGACTCTTCAACGAGAGCCCTTGACCTAAAAATTAATTATGATCCTTTTAGATAAAATGATCAGAAAAATAATATCTTTGTAATGATTCAAACGGATTGAAAATCGGAACGCTTAATTTTTTTCATTTGGTTTTATGGTTCTCTTAGGGCTTTTCAACGAGAGCCCTAGAATTAAAAATTAATTATGATTCTTTAAGATAAAATGATAAGAAAAATAAGATCTTTGCACCAATTTAAAATGATTGAAAAATTAGAACACTAATTTTTTTTCATTTGGTTTTATGATTTTCTCAAGGCTCTTCAACCAGAACCCTAGAGTTAAAAATTAATTATGATCATTGAAGAGAAAATGATTAGAAAAATAAAACTAATTTTTTTTAAATAATCATAATTAATTTTTAGCTCTAGGGCTCTCGTTGAAAAACCCTAAGAGAACCACAAAACCAAATGCAAAAATCTTATTTTTCTAATTATTTTATCAAAAATGATCATATAATTAATTTTTAACTCTACGGCTCTCATTGAAGAGTCCAAGAGAAGGATAAAACTAAATGTTTAAACAAAAAAAAAAATCCAAACCCATATTCAACTTAGATCCATAGAAGGAACAACTTAGATTTATAGAATGAGCAATTTAGATCCAAACCCAAATTCAACTACATATCGACTCATGATCTCATACAATGAACAAATTAGGTTCATAGAAGGGGCAACTTAGGTCCAAACCCATATTTAATTTAGGCCCATAGAAGGGGCAACTTAAATTCATAGAAAGAGCAATTTAGGTGTAAACCCAGATTTAACTACATATCGACTCATGATCTCATAGAAGGAGCAAATTAGGTTCATAGAAGGGGCAACCTAGGTTCATAGAAGGGGCAACTTAAGTTGTAACGCCCCGAATTTTGGGTACGTTAAATAAATAATTTTATTGAAAATAAACTGAGTCAGGCTCTTTATTACAACAAAACTTAAAAAGAAGTACTTTTATTACAAACGGAAGGGAACTAAGGTTCCTAACTACAGCTCCGCTTGTTATTCATCACAGCTAGCTCCTCGGCTCCGAAGGCCTCCAAAGTATAAAGCTCGCCCTGCTCATCTATGAGATCTGACATATTATACCCGTGTCGCCATCAATATAATATGTCAGGGTCACCAAAAAGGCAACACCGTGAGCTACAACGCTCAATAGAGTAATCCAAACCCTCTAACCCTTAACTTAAAAACGAAAGATTATAATAACAACAATTCCACTTAGATCATGCATATAGTCCAAACAAGTATTCAAATTCACATTCCTTACTCAACTAACGTTTGGTTCATTATTTAGACTCATCGTAGGCCGTGTTATTACTCCACTTTCCTTTTCACCAAAAACTCTCTTTTAACTCACCCAACCTCGGTTTCGCCGCGCCGGTCTCCCGAGTATCCTCACAATGGTTCCGCCGTGCCGGGTTCCCATAGGCACACAACCGCATTGGCTCCGTACCGCGGATAACCAAGCTACACACCCAAACTCGGTTCCGCCGCGCCGGTCTTCCGAGTATCCTCACAATGGTTCCGCCGCGCCAGGTTCCCATTGGCATACAACACATACACATAACTCACATAATGCACCCAAAACCGGTCATTATGTAGTTTCAAAATATTTCCTCCATCGGATACACACATTTTCATCTTCGTTAACACAACCTAGGTGCCATGTCTCTACTTTCTTGATTCTTGTGTCACATTATTATGCATAGACTCCGTGGTGTAGGACTTTCCACACAAACGAGCATTTATCAATTTCCAAATGAATCCAACAAGATTATCCAACTCTAGATTACATAACATGCTTGAATCATAATAACGAACATCATGCATTTCATACGTTCTCAACAAAAGATAACTTTATCTACTTTAAATATAATGATCAAAGTTACTTTCTAATGAACTTATATTTAGAGTTATGATACAAAACTACTTTATATTTGAGATGGTAGGTAAGGATAACTACCGTTCTTCTTGGAGGTGGTCGGCTACGAAGATTCAGTCGTCGGTTTTGGATTTCGGCGGCGTAACGGCGTCGGTTTGCTTCGAAAGGAAAATAGATGTTCTTTCTTTTCCTAGAAACAACTTTACTAACCAACTAAGCTACTTTAAAAGATCTAAAGGTGGTTTTGGGAGGTGGTTTGGTGGTATTGCTCAAGAACACTCAAGAACACAAGAAAACAAGAACTTTGGAAGCAAGAACTTTTGGAATTTCTAGAGAGAAGTTGGAGCAAAGCTTGAAGGTGTGAGTTTGAAACTTGGAGTGAGCTTCTATTTATAGGCAAACTCTCCCTCCCTCTCTCCTTGGCCGGCCCCCCTCTCTCTCTCTAAGTCTCACTTTTCTTTCACATGTCAAGGTTTTGATTGAAAGGTTGGAGGCTAATTGGTAGGCTTGCATGGCTAAATGGTGTACCTTGGATGGATTATGGAAGATTTGTTGGAAGATTTGGAGACAATGGTACAAGATTCTTAGTTAAACAATTGAAAGTTGTACAAAGGAGGACAATAGTGGTAGATATGGAAGATATTCATCTTCCAAGTTTGAAAAGATGAAGAATATCAAGGTACAAGTCCCATCCTTCTTCTTCTTCCTTCTTCCTTCCCTCTCTCTCTCTCTCTCCCTCTCCCTCTCCCTCTTTCTCTCTCTCGGCCTCTCTCCTCTCTCTCTCTCTCTCACGGCTCTCTCTCTCCTCTCTCTCTCTCTTATGTACTAGTTATATACATATATATATGTATGTACAATGAAAGACTAATACTAATAATAAATAAGTAAGTACATAGGTACTAAGATCCTAGGGTTAAAAAGGGTCAAGATTTTCTCAATAAACAATAAAAAGGTACTAGTTCTTTAATTAATATAATAATATACTTTGTACTTTCGGGAATCTTAACAAAATATTAGTTTAATGGGTCAAGTACTTAGTTGGAAGATGAACCTATTACCCGATGGATAATAAAATTCCTAACGGTTATTAACCAAGGGATAACAAAGGACGAGTACTTTCAAATCATAAATTAAGTCTTTTAAAAAGACTAGATGTCCTTTTGAAATACACATATGTGTGTGTGTGTGTGTGTGTGTATATATATATATATATATGTATGTATATATGTACTTAACCAAATATAATAAAGGAAAGGCTATTGACCAATGGGTAAAGATTACCCTAACGGTTATTGTCCAATGGACCAAAGTTACTTGGGTACTTTTATTATAATTGTCATTTCTTTAAAAGATCAAAGTACTTGTTCAAATCTTTCAAAAATTCTTTTAATATAAAGAATTGGGTTTCTATTATCCAATGGATAATAGTTCCCCTAACATTTATCGTCCAAAGAATAAAGAACAATTACTAGTCTAGGGTTTGAAAAGGTTCAAAAGGTTCAAGATGGGCAAAACGGTCCATCTATGGTTAGAGAAAAGTAACTAGGTGTCTTTCTAGTTTGGTTACTCCATCAAGCCGATTAGAAGCTAACTAAGCTTGCTAAGTAGGGCTTAAAAGTCAAGAAACATTCCTTGAGGGGCTAAAGTGTAATTTAGGGTTTCTAGTCGAGGAATAAGATGATAAGGCGATCAATTGTTTGAAGACAAACTGCTAAAGAATTAATACGAAAATCATCGAGCGTTTAAGAGAAATTTCAAATAACAACGAGATTTTTATTGAACGAAAAATCGAAGTTGTTACATAAGTACACAGAATTGGCAACTTAAGTCCAAAACTAGATTCAACTAAGGTCCATAGAAGGGGCAACTTAAATTTATAGAAAGGGCAACTTAGTTCCAAACCCAGATTTAATTACATATCAACTCATGATATCATACAAGGGGTAATTTAGGTTCATAAAAGGGACAACTTAGATTTATAGAAGGGACAACTTAAGTCCATAGAAGGGCAACTTAGATTTTTAGGGTTTTAAATGGGACGCGGAGGCTCTGCTGTGCTTCATGGCACAGTAACCCCTACCGCACCAAAAAAGGGTATTGTTTTTGGAGGGAAAAAAATTTTAGTCTTCTTATTTGCAATCCTATGGAGCAGAAACGTGATTATAAGAGTCTTAGAGATAAAATTTAATCATGTCTCTTTAAAATAATATAATCAGAATAATAAGATCTTCACACTGCTACAAACGGATTGAAAATTGAAGCAGATAATTTTTTAAACTGATTTTTAATATATAAACAGTCTAAAAAAATTAAGTGCTCCAATTTTTAATTCGTTTGAACAAGTACAAATATCTTATTATTCTGAACATATTATTCTAAAAAGATATAATTAACTTTTGTCTTTAAGGCTCTAATAATCATGCTTCTACTCCACAGGATTCTAAGTAAAGAGCAGATACTTAATTATGAGAGTTCTAGAAACAAAAATTAATTACGATCCTTTAGAATAATATGTTCAGAATAATAAGATATTTGCACTTATTCAAACGGATTAAAAATTGAAGCACTTAATTTTTTTAAACTGTTTATATATTAAAAATACAGTTTGAAAAATTATCTGCTCCAATTTTCAATCCGTTTAAACCAGTGTGAAAATCTTATTATTCTGATCATATTATTCTAAAGAGACATAATTAAATTTTATCTCTAAGGCTTTTATAATTACGTTTCTGCTTCATAGGATTACAAATAGGAAGCTTAAAATTTTTTTTCCTCCAAAAATGATACCCTTTTTTGGTGTGGGTCCGTGTGCCACGAGCCACACTAGAGCCCTGCGTCCTTTTCAAATGTGTATGGATTATATTAGTCTTTTTACATCATCTTTCCATGTATGAGGAATTGTTTTTTACTGTTTCATATTGGGGCAATTTCCAGAAAACCAGTTCATGGGTTGAGAATTTTTTTCCCATAGTTCCACTGAACACGAATTCCCCCTTGTTCTAATGGTTATGATATGAATGTGGTTATTGGTAACTTCTTTGATTATCATGTATGCTAGGTGTGGAAATGTAAGTAGAGCGTGGGAAGTTTTCAAATTAATTAGTGATTGAAACGTCGTCTCATGAACATTTCACTATCGGATTCTTCAAATTTCAGTCCAAACATGCGATTTTCAGATATTGGGAGTTGAGAAATTGGTAAGGCAGATCCCTTGGTGTACCAATTGGCTTCAACGGTGTTTGGATGGTGTGAAATGTCTTGGTTGCCCCTGGTTTTGACTGTTCAGGGTAACGGCGTTTGACTGAATTGGGATTTTTTGAATACTTTAGGACCAAAAAAGTTAGTAAGCCCTCCCCTTCTGGCTTGTTTACCTCACCGTCTCTCTCTCTCCACATGAAGAATGCTGCATCCAAATCCATAAACCCCTGCGACAGCCGTGCCGTGGCCAACTTTTACTCAACCCAGCTCCAGCTATGCTGCCCGCACAGCCCTACCTCGTACCCCCACGCCCGTCGCGTCCACGCCCACATGACCACTTCTGGCTTCAAACCCCGTGGTCACATCCTCAACCGCCTCATTGACGTCTACTGCAAATCCTCCCACCTCGTCTCCGCCCACCAACTGTTCGACAAAATTCACCTGCCGGACATTGTCGCAAGAACCACAATGCTCGCCGCATACTCTGCTTCTAGAAAACCAGACGTGGCCCTGGAGATATTTAACACGACCCCGTTGCGGATGAGGGACACCGTCTTCTACAATGCCATGATCACGGCCCACTGCCATGACGAGGACGGTCACGCTGCTATCAAACTCTTTCGTGACATGAGGCGGAAGGGTTTCCCGCCCGATAACTTCACTTTTACTACCGTCCTGTCCGCGTTGGCCCTCGTAGCGGATCGAGAAACCCATTGCCAGCAGTTGCATTGTGCAGTTGTGAAGTCAGGAACTGGGTTGGTGACTTCGGTCGTGAATGCGCTTATATCGGTTTACGTGAAATGTGCATCTTCTCCGTTAGTGTCTTTGTCTTTGTTGATGGGTGCTGCTAGGAAGCTTTTTGATGAGATGCCCATGAGAGATGAATTAACATGGACTACAATCATTACGGGTTACGTCAGGAATGGTGACCTAGATACAGCTCGTCGAGTTTTTGAAGGGATGGAAGAGAAGTTAGTGGTTGCTTGGAATGCCATGATTTCGGGTTACGTGCATAATGGCTTTGTGAGTGAGGCGTTGGAAATGTTTAGAAGGATGAATTTATCGGGAATAAAGCTCGATGACTTTACATACACTAGCGTTCTTAGCGCTTGTGCTAGTGCTGGATTGTTCCTCTTTAGGAAGCAAGTGCATGCGTACATTCTACGAATGGAAGACAAACTTTCGCTGGACTTTTCATTGTCTGCTGATAATGCACTTATTACCTTGTACTGGAAATGTGGCAAAGTTGATGAAGCACGTATGATTTTTAATAACATGCCCGTAAGAGACCTTGTTTCGTGGAATGCAATTTTATCAACGTATGTGAGTGCTGGGCGAATTAATGAAGCTAGGTCCTTTTTCATTGAGATGCCAGAGAGGAACCTTTTGACATGGACAGTTATCATATCAGGAATGGCCCAGAATGGGTTGGGGGAAGAAGGTCTGAAGTTGTTTAACCAGATGAAGTTAGAGGGATTAAAGCCATGCGACTATGCATTTGCAGGAGCTATTTCTTCTTGTGCTGTGCTTGCAGCATTGGAGCATGGACGCCAGCTCCATGCGCAGCTTGTCCGATTAGGGTTTGATTCAAGCCTCTCAGCTGGCAATGCGCTAATAACTATGTACGCTAGATGCGGTGTTTGTGAGGCTGCACACTGTTTGTTTCTGACAATGCCTTTTGTGGATTCAGTTTCTTGGAATGCCATGATTGCTGCTTTAGGGCAACACGGGCATGGTGCTCAAGCTCTAGAGCTTTTTGAACAGATGTTGGAGGAAGAAATATTACCTGATCGGATAACCTTCCTCACTATTCTCTCTGCTTGTAGCCATGCAGGTTTAGTTAACCAAGGACGTAGTTATTTCGATGCCATGTATGGATTATATGGTATATGCCCAGATGAAGATCATTATGCCCACCTGATTGATTTGTTGTGTCGAGCTGGAAAATTCTCTGAAGCAGAGGACGCAATCCAAAGACTGCCTTTTGAGCCAGGTGTACCAATTTGGGAGGCTCTCCTTGGTGGTTGCCGAATTCATGGGAACGTGGATTTAGGGGTCCAGGCGGCAGAACGATTATTGGAGCTGAGGCCTCAACACGATGGAACGTACATCCTTTTGTCAAACATGTATGCTGATGCCGGTCGATGGGAAGACATGGCAAAAGTAAGAAAGTTGATGAGGGACAGAGGGGTTAAGAAGGAGCCCGGTTGTAGTTGGGTTGAGGTTGAAAACAAGGTACATGTTTTCTTGGTGGATGACACAGCACACCCTGAGGTGCAAGCAGTGTACAACTATCTTGAAGAGTTGGGAATGAAGATGAGGGAATTAGGGTATGTTCCTGACACCAAGTATGCTTTGCATGATGCGGGGTCCGATAAAAAACAACATGGTTTATCAACTCACAGTGAGAAGCTTGCAGTTGTATTTGGTCTCCTAAAACTTCCTCGTGGAGCCACAGTTAGGGTGTTCAAGAACCTTAGGATATGTCGGGATTGCCATAATGCATTCAAGTTCATGTCAAAGGTGGTAGAAAGAGACATTGTTGTGAGAGATGGGAAGAGGTTTCATCATTTTAGGAATGGTGAATGCTCTTGCGGCAATTACTGGTGAGCTGGGTTTTGTGAGAATTTATCCACCTGTGGGCAGTTAAGGAGAAATGCATCAGGGTTTTATTGAAGACAAGGCGTGACATGACATCATTTTTCTCATCCTGAAACAAATGCATTTGTTATGAAAGAACTACGGGGAAGCGGTTGAGCTTTTTGTAGAAGAGAAAGAAGCTTGAGAAGGATCACCCGCAGGTTTAAGATCAGGGAAGGAGTGACTGGTTGCACAATCAGAATGATTCCATTTTGTCCTTGGTTCTCAGCGCCAAAGAACTTTCTGGCTTTGTGGGATATTCAATTTACCTTCTCATACACAGAGTCTCCGTTATGCATATAGATTGCAAGCTGATGAAAGCACAGATTCTTGGTAGTTTGCTATCAGCACACTGACCACAGGGGGAATTGTGTCTTCCAGAAAAGCATTATTTCCCCAGCAGCGTTCTTTTCCTTTTTTTGACATGCAAAATTTTGTTTGGAGAAATATCATTACTGATTCTACACTTCCGTCGGGTGGACCAATCTTTGGTGCAGCTACCATGATACTTCAACATGAGATGTCCTGTGGTTATGCCAGATGTACAAGGTAATGGAACTGGTATCTAGGACTTTTATTATCCACATAAGCATGCTAATTAGCCAGTAAGAAATGATTGACACTTTGATATATGGTCTGCCCTTTTCTTTGAGCATCTTATCCCAGTAATCATATTCGAAGTTTGTATTCTTTGATCTTTTGCTTTGGCCAATGTTTCGGGAACAAGCGGAACTTGGGTGTAATGCTACACAAAGCAGGTGGACGAGGAACGAGCCAAAGAAAGAAGTTACTGTCTCAGTTGTCTATGGCATTAGTTGTGAGTTTCCTTTCCATTCCATAAAAGTTAAAACTGCTTTGTCACACCAAGAGAAATAAAACAGAACATTGAAACATAAAAGTAAAAAGTAACAGGGTATCCCATATTTAGTGATGCAAAGGTTTACCATCTCTACTTGCATTGTTTGATTGCATGTGATCTATTGTTGAAGTGCTATAAGATGCCAATTTTTTTGAAGGCAGGTGCGGAAGGCAATTGCGTTTGCTAGGAAAGCTCACCATGGCCAGTTACGGAAAATGGGAGACCCTTATTTGACTCATTGTATGCACACAGGAAGAATCATAGCAATATTGGTTCCATCAACTGGAAAACAAGTAGGTGTCATCTTTTGCTATTGTGGTGCAGTATCTAGTATGAGTCTAACAGTCCAATATTTAAACACTTACTGAGTTTTTGCTATGTGCACAAACTATTGATACAGTTGTGTCCGGGATTCTCCACGACATGGTTGATGATACATGTGAAAGTTTGGACAGCATAGAAAGAGAGTTTGGTGATGACGTAGCAAAGTTGGTAGCTGGAGTTTCCAGGTTATGTCAATCAGGTAGAGTACTTTTGCAGCATTGATCCTTTTTTGGCATTTAGCAAGAAATAACCGTCTCCAATAATTGCGAATCATTACGCTATTCATGTAATTTAACTGCTACGGGTATGGGATAGATTTGTAATAGCCAGTCAGGCAATGCCTATTAGTGTAAACCCGTTAGTGATGAGGGATTTGGATATAGTTTGGATATACTAGGCCCCATATGGGTCTGATCCAAAATGCTTTCCACTTACCATAAGTGGTGGTATGTGATATATGATACTTGTACCTGATGGTATATGTATTTTAAACTTTAAGCTAAAATGCTTAAGGATTGAAAATTTACTAACTTATGCTCTTTCAGTTATCATGGATTCTTGAGGCCATTTGATGAGCCCTTTTTGGCATTATTCCAATTATTTATCTTATCTTGATGTTTCATTCAAATATGTGGGTAAATCGTAATTCATGTTCGTATACATCGTTGACTCATTTTGCAGCTTTGATATTGCGCTGCTGCCCTTTCTCATGCTGTTTGTGTTATTCATCTTGTGTCAACTGATAACTTTGTTCTGCAGTTGTTGCGGAGACACCAGAGGGTTAACATGAGTCACGGCACCCTTGGTCATGAAGAGGTAAGTTTTCTGTGTATAGGGAGTTAACTATCAGCCAAGCTGTGGAAATAAGCTGGAAAGAAACTAGAAAGACTGTGTGTATACTTTGTTCTATCATGATAAAAAATAAGTGTATTTAGTGGTACCTACCGTCGTTTGAAGCTATAAAACAGAAGCTGTAAATCCCAATGGGTTTATATGCTGCTTTCATTGGTTTTCCCCTTGGTCAAATGTTTGCATGGAAAACCAAATTTTTGGATGCGATAATCATATGACATACGTTAGTGATATTAACAAAATAGTCCAAAGAATGTAGTAGTGCTGATGTAATGCTTGTTGGCGATTCTGTATGGTGCTTTTCAGTTGCATAATCCAAAGTGGAGTGAAGACCTTGTCCCCAGTACAGTATTCTATGGATAGAAAAGTGATTATCATCCTAATCTGCAATTTTGGTGGTTCAGGTTTCTTAAAATGATAACTCTTGTTAACATGAACTACTGTTGGTCCTATTTGCCTGCCTCTTTCATAGTTTAATGCTACCTTGACTTTACATGTTGCTTGTGTTTGTAAAACTGATCATCGCAAAATGTTGTGTACTTCCCGTTGTGCAAATTTGTTTTCCATGGAGTATTTAAATAGATTTCTGAGTTACTTAATGGAGGGATGAAAGAAGAGTTCATTTCTTTCCCAAATTTGTGCTTGATTTGTAAAGGCAATCTGTAAAATATCGTGGCTTTACATTTAGCGAACTACATATTGGTTGATGAAGAAGTATGACTATTACCGTTCTTTCTTGTACAAAAGGAGAATGCATTGCCTATGCCTGCTCTAATATTCTATTTCTGATGGTTTGCACTGTGTCTTCCAGGCAAATAATTTACGAGTCATGCTTCAGGGCATGGTTGATGATCCACGTGTGGTGCTGATCAAGCTTGCTGATTGTCTGCATAACATGAGGACCATGTAACGGCTCGATGCTCCTTTCATGATTTTTGCTGTTTCATGTTGGTAATAGATGGAGTTCTTTGTATTTCTTGATACGGTTCTTCTGACTTTAAAATGGTTCTCTCAATGTCACTTCTCTTTTGTAATTTTTCAATAAGGTTGTATTGAACTTATGGATGTCTTGTTTTGTTTAAATAGTATTGGAACTATGGAATTTTCGCTTTGTCCACATTTTGCCGTTTATATTTGGAAAAAAATTGAAAAAAAATATAAATAAATATACACGTGGCATGTCCCCCGCCATGTCCGTGTCCCCATTTTTTTAGAATTTCCGTGTCCCCGTGTCCGTGTCCGTATCCGTTCCTTGCATCATAGTTGCAGCCTCAAATTTTCCGTCGAATGCGAGCTGGCCTGGCTTTAATGTGGAGCCCTACCAACAGGGCTGGCAATCTGCGAAGAATACCTGCAAAAGCCAGCTCACTTGTGCCATCAACTGGAAAAGACTCCACTCTTGCCTACGAAAGGTCCATGTCAATAGATGAGGACAACGCAAGCATTACGGTGAGAGTGCTAGTTGCAATTCTTGTGCCCTATGGTTGTTAAAATGGGTCAAAACCTGGTCGCTCATGTCATTTAAGACGCAACTTGGAATATCTTTCTTCTGTAAATGTCTAGTCCGTTTCCCCTTTCAGAATTAGGTGGATAAATAGATAGGATTCTAACATGGAATAAGATTTTGCAATTACTTTTTCCATAAGAGATCCTGTGGCCTTCGCCTTGCTAGATGCAATTTCATAACTCAAACGGCTGTCAACAAGGCATAGTTTATTCTTCCATGGAATCGTAAGTTTGTGATTGAAGTGGTGGTAGCAGAGGTGCTAACACTTAAGGAGAACGTAATATGAAGTTTCTTCTTTCGCAATTGGATATGTTGCTTTTGATTGTGTATTTGCATGGTAATTTTTCTCTCGCCAGTAACCTAAAAAAATTATTTTGCGTTCTAGTTTCAGGAACTTTTGCAGGGTGTGCTTCCATTTGATGTCTTGCTTGATCGAAGAAAATGAATTAACTTCCTTCATAATCTTAAAACAAGTTCAGAGTCTCAAGCAAAACCAAAAGTTGCAAGGGACGCTGGAATTGCTTTAGCATCACTTGTTGTTTGTGAGGAAGCACTTGAGTGGGAGTTACTTATATTAACTTCGTATGTTCTGTCTATCCATTGTCAAGATTCTTCTTGTTGATTTTTAGAATAATTGGTAATCTGAAAAATCATGTTTTGTACATCTGGAAGCAATTGCTGGCACTGGTAACACATCATTGACTTTGCTTTCTGTTCTATGTTGCAGTTATGTGCCAGGGATGGAAGTCATTTTGTCTAGCCGCTTAAAAAGCTTGTACAGTATCTACAGTAAGGTATCGGCGAATTTTTTCACATACAATAAAAACTGACAGACCATGCACCCACCATGAAGTTCAAGACAACTGCAAAAGCGAAATGCAAAATTTTCACTAGGATTTCGTTACGAGGAATACTTCATAATTTTTTGGGCGAAAATGACCTCTTTTCCAAATGAAACCAGACGTCTATACCGCATTCATCAAAGAGATACAGCCATCTCGTGATGTTGTACATTCCCTTCAGATCATTCTCTTCATGCTTAAGTAAACATTTTTGCCCTTTAATTTAGCCTTGAGATCGTTCTATCGGTGCTTTAAGTCAACAATCTTGCCTTGATGTAGGTGAACATTTTTAGTTTCTTTGTTTGGTGGTTCTTAGCTTGTCTATCTATCTAACAAGGCAAGTGGTCACAAAAGATGATCTTTATAATGTTACCTGGATTCTTCTAACATTTTTGTCACAGTCATGAAAAGTGATCCTGTTGTATTAATTTCACATTTATCCAAAAAAAAATTCACGTTTTGTTTATTATATTCCTCTTGTAGTGGTAATTCAGTCCCACTATATCTGTCTAAAATCTTAGTGTCATTTGTTGGAAGTAACTTGTTACTAGATGGAGGGACTGGCACTTTTGTGGAGTATGGATCTGTGCTTCCATCTCATTTTCTTTTCTTTTTACCTTTGTGATAGCATTCCACCTCTCTCTCTCTCTCTCTCTCTCTCTCTCTCTCTCTCTCTCTCTCTCTCTCTCTCTCTCGTGTGCGTGCCTGCTCTCACATCTGTCTTTTGAAGTGGCTTTTGTTTAAGTTCAGCTTATTGCTCGAAGTTTGGTTGTGTTAAGCCTCATAGAGTACTCACCTGAATTTCCTTACGTGATTTTCTGTTTTTATTTGCACTTGTCATACATGAAACGAAAAGAGGTTGGGATTGATAAAGTATATGATGCCCGTGCTTTGAGGGTAGTTGTTGGGGATAAGAATGGGACTTTACATGTTCATTGTTGTTACAATCTTCTCAACATTGTGCATAGGTGAATTAAACCTAAAAATTACTGATCCTCTGTCTTTGCGAAGCAGGATTTTTTATTTTATTTTTGTATTTTAATGGTTGTCTGACCTGTATTTCAGTTTTGTTTTTCTTGTTAATGATGAGAGAAAGGGTTTCATAAGATCAATCAATAACAATTCAAGGCATTCAGGAATGCTTAGGTTGCATGTCAGTGACTGAGAAGTCACTAACATTTCCTTCCCCTCTGTGCAGGTTTTGGACCCCAATTGATGGTGAATTTGTTGATTACATTGTTAATCCAAAGCCAAGTGGATATCAGGTTAGAATTCCCTTTTCATTGGTTGTAGTCTCGTACAGAAGACGAACTGGCTTACTAATATCACAAGTTTATTCAGTTTAGGCAACCCTGCCATAGTATTTTGAAAACTTTCAAATCAATGCATGCTATAATTTTTGACCTAATTGTTGAAAATATTTTCCTATCTAAGCAAACTGTCAATATACATTGGAAAGGAGGTATAGTTTCAAATGATCTGCTTACAGGTCATATCAGTTTCCACTTTGTTGGTATGAGTTTGAATATCTACATAAATATATTCAAAACTGTTCTCAAAAGTGACTTTCCTTTTCCGATCGCAGTCTCTGCACACTGCTGTACAAGGTCCTGACAACTCTCCTTTGGAAGTTCAAATAAGAACACAGGTGCCAGTCTTATCGCATTCTTGTAATCAGATCAATTTTTATTCTGCTGGTAGAAATACTTGCTGTTAATGTTTTAGAGGATGCACAAGTATGCTGAGCATGGACTTGCTGCGCACTGGCTTTATAAAGAAACAGGGAACAAGCCTCCTCCCAGCGGAAGCATTGGTGATTCTGAAATACCAGCATCGTCATCTCTCGCAAAAGATATAGATGATCAAAATTATTTTGAAGATAATACATTTTGGAAATATAATTCTTTGAAAGTTGGACATCCAGTCCTTAGAGTAGAGAGAAGTCAGTTGCTGCTGTTATTGTCAGGTTGGACACGTTTATATTATATGCAGGAAGTACATGGTTTCCTTTTCTAATTATCTTTTTACGAGGGTTTCATTTCCAGGGTGGATAAGGATGGAAGGGGACTGCTTGCTTTCAGCTTTGGACTCACAACGTCTGAAGCAGTAGCTGATAGTAGATCTTCTGACCAACTACAGCGATGGGAAGCTTATGCAAGGCTATATACAAAGGTGAAAATGCACTGAAAAAGGGGTCAGAACTCTTCAAGAACTCGGATTATTTCTTCATGGATTCCTATTCGATTTTTTGGTCTCCTTAAATCACTTATTTCCAAAAGTTGCATGATCCAGAAATGAAAAACTGAAGTTATTGTATCATTGAGAACTTTAAGTTGGTGACATAAGGCAAAGTGTAAATGGAAGACATAACTTCAGATGGGATAAATGGGATCAAATATCCCAATCCAGTAACCTGTCAAAAACACTGTTGGTGATCAATGTTCCCCATATTTCTCCTTTTTATTCACAGGTCATACATCATTTTGAGAATGAGTCCTAAATAGGCATGTTTTCCCATTTTGGAGGAAGACATTTGCATAATTATCTGTTTTCATACATGTACTGAACTGGAAATTGGCTTTTAGGTGTTTGACTTGTGGAGGTGTGAACCGGGGCATGGAGATTGGAGTACTTGCCTCGAAAACTACACATTCTGTCGAGATGGTATCTACCACAAGGTTTGTTCACCGTGCCTGCTTTTCTTTCTCATTTTTTTGGATTCTGATTTTTTTGCTAATACTTGTGGTGTATCGTTCACTGACTATAAAATGGTCTTGAAACTCGACTTCAATGTACAAATCTCTGAGGTCTGAAAGTGGTACAACAAAGTTTACTAAATTTCTGATGACAAACAGAGAGAGAAAAGTTTTTGCAAAGTCAACAACAACGCTCAAAGCTCTTAAGGTGAGTTGTCCAAGCACATTAACATGCAATTATGTTAGATAATGCTTGTTCCACTCTGTCAAAGGAACCTTGGGATCTCACCTGGTATCCGTTAGGACTTAGGCTTCACCCTTTAATTTTAGGCTGGGATTCACTCCCCATAGACTAGGTTGCATCATTCATCACAGGAAACTTGACTGGCATCTCACTGTTTGAACCCCTGTTTGAACCCCTCAAGTCAATCGGATTTAGTTAATAAATTGATTTGTGTAAGCATTAGACTTGTTTTGGTAAGTCAGATGGTAGACTTCTCCTCAAATGGACCCTTAAGAATCGTTAAATATCATTCCAAACTTGACGAGCGGGCTAGATGTCAAAAAAGAAAAAGAAAAAGAAACTTAAGCAAACTAAAGGGTTTGGCCCAAAACATGCGTGCATTATTGGTATCAATATTTATCGGGCTGTACTTGCGAACTTTTATTCAGGTAGAACATTTTTGTAACTATCATTTTTCATCTCATTTAATAATATATATATATATATATATATATATATATATATATATATATATATATATATATATATATAGGGAAAGACTATAATACAAAGTCCTCCACATCATCTTGATAAAATCGTTGGACATGTATATCTTCTTCCCATCGAAATCGACACCGTCCGTTTCAAGCCTGTAGCAATGGAGCCAGAGAAACTTGCACCTTTGGTACGATACTTGATCTGTAGCCACGATTAAAAGATGATCTACCAACCCCCATGTACCATCGCTGAGCTAGAAACCCTCCATGAACAGATCAAGCATCGACCTGTCCCCTTCCACGTGGGCTTTGTTTACCATGGCGATGATTAGAGACTTGTTTTCCATTGATGTCTCGCCTAAAACCGTGTCGAGTTTGTCTCTGTGAATGGTCATCTTAACATGTAAAACAGAGTTTGTATCAGTAACACGGAGTTCGGATTGGTAGTATCGGAGTTTCGAAATTCAGTTAATTCATGTAATTAAAATCATCACATGCATCATGTATATATTACTAATTCACATAGTTGAAACAAAACACAGATTAAGAAGCTTACCATTGTTGAGGGATGGTATTGGTGCTTGTGGCAGGAAAATAGAGTCTTGAGGGAGCTGTGGAGATGAAGATGAAAAGTAAACCCCAGGAACAAGATCAGTGACAATATTGTCAAATCAAAAGTTCGATTCTTCATCGTATGGGTCATTTGAATTCCAGTAATTCTTACGAATCTTAAAGGATCCTTTTTCTAACGTGAGATAGACACCGTAGACAATACATGGTTTGAAAACAGAGCACGGATACAATACACACCTCTAAAATGGGGCATACGATATGCATGTACTTTTGTATTTTATTTTATTTTTTAAATGGTAGAAACTTTCATTGATAAAAAAGAGCTTAGCAGTACATCGAAGAAGATGATTATCGTCCAACAGAAGATTCAATAACCAATCAGGAGGTCGAGCTACTCAAGTACGAATATTACTAGAATCTCGCAAATCCGAAATTGCAAAATTATGTGCAACTACATTTACAGATCTAGGGGAGAAAAAATTGTACATTATCACAAAATCTCGTGTTTGAACACTAAAAAACTTGTATATTGAATTACAAAAATTCATAAAACGCACCATAGAAAAGACCTCCTAACAGTGCAAGGGGCTCCAACACCACACCACATCTGTTGAGCTGAGTCACACTCCCTTAGCATATGAGAAGTACTCAACTCCTGAGCCGAGCAACCAACTGGACAAAGATCACTATCAGCAATATTTTGAATCGCAAGAAAAATTTTAGTAGCAAGCCTATCCTGAATAGCAAGCCAAACAAAATAAATAACACACGGGTGGGCATTAATTTTCCAAACCCATTGCCAATCAGTGAGAGGAGTTGTACTGCAATGGCTCTTAAGTAAAGAATAGGCTGACTTGTTTGAGAAAACACCCGAATTACTAGACCAAGCCCAAGTATCAAGCTCAGATCCATATGGTTGGGAAGGAATGAGGTGGGGTTCAATATATACAGTTGATAATGGATTCAAGAGGATTCTGCCTTCCATTTTCTCTATCTTCTTGTGTTATTCAACTTTTGTACTTGCTTTTTGCTGCTACTGCTTTCCCCATGATGTATCTACATGTATTGATTCGTATTATATTTTTCCTTTTGCTGATAAATAAATAATTAATTAAAAGTGAGAAAACTACAACAAATGTGATGTAACAAGTTTACTCTACCGACATGACTTTTCAAATATAATTTCATTTTGATTTTGTTATAGTAGCATCGATCTTTGGAGATGCTCTTACTATGGAACGCCAAATTAACGGGTTGCTGTTGTATAGGTGTGCTTGTACCAAAACAACGTCGTTTTGGAGGGACAACACATATGTTGTTCCTTAGCGACAATAGGATCCTGGGTTTTTGGAACTTGATTTTATTCTTGCACTTTTCGAGCAACATTACAATGTAACAATTTTGCATCACCAACCTCTCTTTAAACAATAGTAGACGATTTTATAGGATCATACATGCTAAGCTGATGATTAAAAAAAGAAAGTCCAAGTTAAGCTAAAGTCTTATTAAATTTCTTCAGAGAATTTCTACAGGCTACATGCTTTGACCATTGAAATGTCGAGGTTTCGTTGGCAGATAAACCCTTGGCTCTCTTCCAATCATGAATTACAACCGTTAGATCAGCCACCTTGGCACTAATAGTAAAACAACAATTCGCATGAACGGTCACTACAACTCCAACATCTCTGCTATTTTGACAAAAGCCACTAAAATAAAGTGTGTCCAAAAACCTAACATTTAGTCCTAAGTCTCCGAACAAACCATTGTTCATGAGCGTCTCCAAAACGTCCTGCTCTTTCATTCTGACAGAGTCGTCTTTTTTCGCGTACCAATTATCGAACAATGATATTGTCTTGTTGTTTGACCTGATCATGTAGAAACCGGTGTTGATGCGATTGGATTTGGGGCCTCTGAATCTATCGGTACTAATTTGAAAGTCTATCTTTTCGTTTGAGCTCAGAATTAAAAATGGGTTCCTAAACCATAATACATCAATGTCCTGCACTCAGTGAAATACATAATCAAATTCAAATAGTAAGTAATGAAAACACAAATAAATACTCCAGTTGCACGTATAAAAAAAAAAAAATTGTCCGCTATGTAAAACAATAAGTTAGTGGAAAGTGCTACAATACACACCCCTTATTTGGGTGTGTATCATATGCACCCTCATTGAAACATACCAAAATGTTATGAATCTATTGCTAAAAAATTACGAATCATACTGATGAAGAGTTATGAATTTTTAGTATAAAAGTTACGATACGAAATAAAATGTTATGAATGACCGGTTCTACAAATAATATTTTATGAGGTAGCACAATATGAATTACACAATAGGTGTATATGATACCCACCTTAAAGGGGTGTGTATTGAAAGCTTTCCCTAAATTAAATAATACTATGCTTTTCATTGAAAGGATTCAAACTTTTTATCCGAAGTTACGAAACATCAATGGTTGTTTTCATTTGTTAAAAAAAATTGATTTTTCTTTTTTGAATGAAATGAAATTTTCGTAAAGTTTTAATACTCCGTACTGTGTTTGGTTTGTGTTTTAAAATTTTTTTTGAAAAATAGTAGGGATAATAAGTGAAGAAGGATAGAAAGACAAATGTTGAAAGTAAGGAGAATACAGGGGGAATCTATGGGGAATTTTTTTAAAAATACTTTTTAAAAAGCAAAAAAAACAAGGCTTTTTCGTAGTAGACAATTTTTTATAACAGAGGGGGGTATCAAATGGCCAATGAAAAAGAAAGTCAGCCAGGCATCCCAACCAGAAGAATTACGAAGGAAAAAGAGGAGAAAATAGGGTAAAAACAAGAAAGAGAGAATTAAAAAAAGTTTTTGTGAGGAGAACAATTTTCCTTCCTGTTTCCCACATGTGGTATCCGTCGGCGATCCCCCACATGTGGTATCCGTCTGCGATTCAGACCGTTCAAACGTATTTTGGATGGTCTGAATTGTAGAGAGAGAAAATTAAAGAGGAGAGAGAGAGAGAGGTGGGGTGAGGGGAGAGAGACAGAATAAATCTGGATCATCCAAAACACATTTAGACTATCCGGAGTGCCAACGGGTACCCACGTGGTACTGCTCGTCACCCAAAAACTTCTCCCCATTTTGAGAGGTAACGGTGGTGTTAGTTCCGGTAGATGGTCTTTGGGGGTTTTTATAGGTTTTTGCTTGGGGTGTTTTGTGCTGCATCTGAGAGTGTGGTTGAGGCGTTTGTGGCGGCGGACTGGAGGTTTCTTGGTGGAGTTGTTATTGGTGCCGGTTGGCGGTGGAGGAGTTTGTGGTGGCAGTGCGGCCAGTACTGGGTTTAGGGCGGCAGCGAAGGTTGCAAGCGAAATTTTTTTTTTTTGCCGGCGTAAAACGTGTGTTCCGATAGCATTATTCATGGCAGGAGCAATTCATGGGATTTTGGTATTTGTTTTCTCGTTTTGTTGGATTCGCGCCAACATTTTCTGTTTTTCTTTCTCTCCTCCCTCTTGTAATGTTTTTATAGTATTGCTAACCTCCGCCCAGTGGACGGAGGATAATACACAAATAATTTCAAACAAGTTCGGACATCAATACATATCTCATGAATATTAATACATTTTTACAACTATCAAATAGTGAGGCTTGGAGGAAGATGGCTGGTTTCCAAAAGTACGGAGTACAGCAACTCTTAGTTTGGAGGGCTAAGAGAATCGAATTGTGGTATCTGCTGGTTTCTCTCGTGAGTGGGACAGAGCTATTATGTTGAGCTCTTTCTTCTGGAGGGTAAGAGCCGCTTCTGGAGGAAAATCTCTGTTTTTGACATCTCTTTCAACTCCTAATCTATGGAGGGCTAAGAGATCTTTGGGAATGATTTTCGATATTACTGATTATAATGATTGGCTGATCACTCTTTCAACTCCATATATTGGAGGGCTAAGAGTTTGGATAATGAAAACTTAAAAACTGACTCTGAGATTAAAATGCATGTTTATATTTGTGTTTCGATCCATTTTTCTCAACAGTGTGTGATGATTTATATATATGGCTTCTGAGTTTATCCACCAGTTGATCATGTTGGATTCTGAGGATTTGGATAGGTGGATATGAGGTCGATTGATGAGGATGTTTCTGTTCTGTCTTGATGGGTATGTTTCTGTCAAAGAGGTTTTGCTGGTTCTGGCTTATTTACCAATCAATCCTCCTTTTGCTTACCCTACTGAATGCTCTCTAAAATGGAAGGCTAGCTCGGTGAGGATGCAAATTCACAGAAGGAAGGCTGATTTAATGATTTTGACTAGAAGATTTTTGTTGTATTTGGTATCGGAGGTTTGGAGTTTGTCTCTTTCTCTACTTCTTGTTGGAAGTTCCCCCCTCCCTCTCTCCTCTTTCTTTCTTTCTCCTCTTCTTTTCCCCCTTTCTTTTCTCTTAATGTATCCATTATCGAGGTTATCCTTAATACTCCCTCCGTTCCAGTTTGTTTGTCTAATTTCGACATACGTGTCTTTTAAAAAATTGTCTATATCTCACAATCTATAACGTTTTACGTAATTTCGAAAGTATCATATTTTAGATTTAATTGAGATCTATCAAACAATATCCATATTGTATATAAAAAATATTATAAATTGAAATATATAAACAATTTTGTAAGAGGTCCCAAATAGTGAAAAGAGACAAACAAATCGGGACGGAGGGAGTAATATTTTTGATGTTTCAAAAAAAAAATCCGGATATTGATGCTACTTTTACCTATTAGAGCGGAGGTAATTAGCATTTTCCATGTTTTTATTGTTTCCAATGCAATATTAATGTTACTTTCTTTGTTGATAAAAAAAAATTAAGAATCTAATATGCTGAAAATGATAGAAATTAAAATGAAAGAAAAGAAAGGGGAAAATAATAATTTCTTCTATGTATTTCATTAAGATTTTCTTAAGAATATTCTTGCAATAAAATATAGATAATTATTAACTTACCCTTAAGAATATTCTAGCACTTTTTTACTATTTTCATGTAATCAAACACCAAAATAAAAAGTACTATCATTTTTTCCCTTCGTTTTTGTAGTGTCTTATCGTTTTTCACTCTAATCAAATGGATCCTTAGGAATCGTTAAATATCATTCCAAACTTGACGAGCGGGCTAGATGTCAAAAAAAGAAAAAAAAAAACAATTTTTGCAGTGTCTGTTGGTTAATAGCTCTCCACAAATAAACATTTTATCCGCTTGTATGAAAACTTTTATCGATTACTGTGGTGGAGTTCAAACTGAATTAAATTTGTTTAGCATACAATGACTTATGTTCGTAGTTTTAGCTTTTGGTGGAAAAAAAAATTACAATTAATCTGAAAATATTTCGATGATTATCTGTAAAGCAAAAAACATCAAACAATTTTTTTAAGTATAAAGAAGACAAAAGTAATCTAAAAATTTGTATATTTTTTAGAGTTATTTTTTGCCTTTAGTAATTCTTGTTCGACTTTTGACAATACATTTTTATTCTCTAAATTTCTTAGCCAGATGAATTGAAAAAGGAAAAAACCACAAAATTAACAAACTTTTGAAAAATCTAAAAGAAATGTACTCCTAACATTAGGGTGGCGACTATTCGCAGCCTCGTATTTTCTCCCTTAGTCCACTACATTTCGGTAAGTAGTTGAAAATCATACATAACATTTCGGTAAATAGTTGTTGAAAACAAGATTATATTTTGGTAACTACATGTCGAAAATATGTTCAACCTTCGGTAAACAACTGCCGAACATACATTTTCGGTAAATAGCTGTTGAAAAAAATATTATATTTCGGTAATTGTATGCTGAAAATGTATCTCATTTTCGATAACTAACTGTCGAGTATAATTGAAAATTTTTAACGGGCTAAGAGAGAAAATACAGAGCTGCGAATAGTCGCCCCCTAAATTTAGTTGAAACCAATCCCTGCCTACATAAAATATAATTGGATTCGAAGCCCAAGAATTATCAATTATTCTACTTCTGTTTCAGTATCGATTACTATATTGAAAAATGACTTTCTATATTCGTATTACCTTGATAAAACAATTACAATCGACCATGTGATTTCGTGATTTCGATCCCATGTCTTCGGCTACAAATGTTGATTAATCTAAGAGCCTCACCAAATTTTGGACCAAATTAATCCACAAAACCCATTTTTTTTACTTTAGCTAACCACTTTAACATAATTACGCAAAATCAAGCTCTTTAATCTCACTCTCTATTCAATTAAATATTCAAACCCACCCTATTAAATATTCATATCCATCCCAAGAGAGAGAGAGAGAGAGAGAGAGAGAGAGAGATAGATAATAAAATAAGGAGAAGTGAGCGAATAGTGGCTAGTTTAATTAAACTAGTGACTATAGCAAAATTACAGATTTTTCATAATAAAGAGCCAAGAGCCGAGTCTGATGCAGCTCTATTTATGGTATTTTGCTCTTTATTATAGTTTAAAGGGTGGAATAGTAATCTTGATGTGGATGCTCTAAGAAAAGGAAAACCATATAAAGTCAACTTTCTATTTGTTATACGTTTGTAGCCCAAGTTGGCACTTCCTGGTTCAGAATCCATTTAGTCCGAGTTTTGGATCCAACAAAATAGTTCAAATCTGAACCTTACATCGGTATAATCAATGGTTGAACGGTCTTGCTATTGTCAGTCCATTGGGCTGACGATAAACACACTAAAAGACAATGAAAACACGTATTTTTGTACACTTTTTACACTTTTTAATATATATTCACACACTCACTATTGTCAGCCCATTGGGTTGATTTTAGAATTTTCCATGGTTGAATTTGCACAAATGCTTCTCTCCGATAACAGTACTGGTTTTACTAGTAAGAATATTTAAGCAAATTCAAACTATTGATTGCAACAATGAACTATTCCGTCCAAATCAAATTAAGGACCGGAGAGGATCTAATTCCTTCCTAGACAATGCAGGTCCAATACAAATTTTTAGTACATGTCTATCCCACTTTGTAAATAAGAATTTTGAAAAGATAAAACTAATCTCAAAAGATCACAAAAGTTCAAACTTGCATAGTATGATTTGCAGATTCTAAACACAAGAAAACATATATGACCTTTACAGAGAAGTAAAGCACCTTTGCCGTGAAACCAAAAAAAAAAATTACCTTAGCCAAATTCAGTTATAAAAATAATTAAGTTTATAATGGGTTGCTTGAATTTTTTGAGTTTTGATATTTATGTGATAACAGAATTAAATCAACTGCAGTTGCGTTCGGGCCATAATTTGGGAGCCGAAGTGGTTCCTTCCTTTCCCAATTATGCTATAAATGAATGGCCGAGAAGCGTGTCCCCAGAATATATTTTCGTTTCCCCAGGTCTCACTAGGACTAGCCCGGTTCCTAAGTTGCCCCAACCCGGGAGCCAAGGGTTCGAACCTCGCCAAGTGCAAGGGCTGTAACCACACCTCTCTTTTTCCTCCTCTTACATTTTCTCTTTCTCCTTAATATAGACTAGTGTGATTTCTCATGAATGTTTGGAAAAGAAATCATCTATGCAATCAAACATACGTACGTACCGTGTAGATGAAGTTGTAGCCACGCTTGAGAACATCCCCAAGAAACAAAGTCCTCCTCCACATCATCTTGATAAAATCATTGGACATGTATATCTTCTCCCCATCGAAATCGACACCATCCGTTTCAAGCCTGTAGCAATGAAGCCGAAGAAACTTGCACCTCTGGTATGACACTTGATCCGTGGCCACGATTAAAAGATGATCTTTTAACCCCCATGTATCATCGCCGAGCCAGAAACCATCCATGAATAGATCAAGCATCGACCTGTCCCCTTCCACGTAGGCTTTGTTTACCATGGCGATGATTAGAGACTTGTTTTCCATTGCCGTCTTGGCTAAAATCGTGTCGAGTTTGTCTCTGTGAACGATCATCTTAACATGTATAACAAAGTGTGTATCAGTAACGCGGAGTTTCAAAATTCAGTAATATATAGTACATATTAATACATGTAAAAATCATTACACATGCATCCTGTATAATTCTCATAGTTGAAACAAAACACAGATTAAGAAGCTTACCATGGCCGAGGAATGGTATTGGTGCTTATGGCAGGAAAATAGAGTGTTGAGACTGGAGGGAGCTGTGGAGATGAAGATGAAAAGTAAACCCAGGAACAAGAGTGACAGTAATATTGTCAAATCAAAAGTTCGATTCTTCATCATATGGGTCATATGATTTCCAGTTGTTCTTACGAATCCTAAAGGATCGATCCTTTTTAATTTCTTTCTAACTTGAGATCGATAGACTAGGTGGACACCGTAGACTTTCTACGGGCCTTTGCATATTTTTAAACAGGGCGCGCCCTGATATAATAGATACCTCTATAATGCGGTGTCCCATATGCCAGGGCGGATTGACATTGAGGCAAGGGGGGTCCACTAACCTCACTTAGTGCAAAATTTCAGTAAGAAGTAATATACTAGTTTTGAAGGTATTTCTGTAAATTTGCCTCATAGAATATTCCCTCAAACATTTTGCCCCTATACGGCAACCAAACTACAATGTTGCCCTTTCCACTTTCCAATCACTTTTTCCTCCTCTCTCTCTCTCAAAAAAAAATTTGAAGAATGGAGGAACTCATCCTATGAAGAAAAAATCTAGAAACCCTCAAATCTCAATCACCACCATCGATGAGCTCAACTAGAATTGGACCGGGAACAGACCTGTTTTACAAGCGAGTAGTTTAGATCCCATTTTTCTTTTTTTACAAAGTGGATTTCAACCACAAATACTTTATTTCTCTAATACTTTTTCTCTCTACATGGATAATGAATATGGGAATGGAAATCAGAGTTTATGGCTATTTTTTAGACCTCATTGTTTCTGGAACATGGACGAGGGCCACGAGGCCTAAGTGAAAGGAAATCAACATTTTATAAATAGATATTTGATTTTGGTTAGTGTTCTATTGTTTTTGTTATCTTCCGAGTCATTTGGTACAAGTGCAAAATTATATATTGTAAATGCTTCACGGCTTGACCCCAGTGAAATAAAATCCTGGGTCCATCACTAACAATTTGCACTTCTGTATTTTTTTTTTTTTTTTTAACATGGGAGAAACTTTCATTGATAAAACAAAGTATAGCAGTACATCAAAGAAGATGATTATCATCCAACAGAAGATCCAATAACCCTACAGGAGGTCTACCTACCCAAGTACGGATACCAGAACTTGCAAAATCAGAAGTTGCAAAAATGTGTGCAACTATATTTACCAATCTATGGGAGAAAAAAAAATTGTACATTATATACAAAAACTCGTGTTTGTACACTAAAAAACTTGTATATTGGATTACAAAAATTCACAAATTAATCACCACAATAGTAATACTAAACCAACACGGCAACACCCTAAAAGCTCATAAGTTTTGTGTCGTCATTTTTTGAACTCGCCAAATTTTTCAGCTATAAAATTGATAGATTGGCCGATTGGGTCAGAAAAATTCATATATTTGACCCCAAAAATTTGTAAATGTAAGAAAAGTTCATATGAATTTGACCAGAAAGAATCTCATTATACACGCCCCAAAAATCATAAAAGGAGTAAAAATACTCCCCTCCATCACCATTTTTAGTCCCAATTACCACTTTTTGTTGTCCCACTTTAAAACTAGATGGGTAATAGTCAAGAAATTTTCCATTATACCCTTCCTTACAAATATTGAAAGAAACTTTGAATTTAAAAATGACCTGCTTTTTCTCTTTTCTTGGCCTGATCTTGATTTTCGGAGTAAGAGTTTCATTCTGTTTTTGCCTGTTTTGGCACCTAAATGGCTGGAAAATCAACACCAATTGACTGATATCACAAAAGCATAATTTTGCACCAATTTATACTCCCAAAAAGATTGAAGGGTAAAATTGAAAAATCAAGTGGTCAAACATGCAATAATTATGTCCCCTTATTAAGTTGAAATCTCAAAAAGGGAGTATAAAATGGGGACGGATGCCCAGGATTTGGGACTCTTGGGAATAGTACTACTCAAGGTCTGGGGTTTGATTTCGCACAGGATAAATGATTTGGAGTAAGTAGGAAGTCGTAATTGGTGTGGCCACGCTAACTCCCCTGAAAATTTGGATTACACAATCAGATTCATTTAGTGGCCTAGCTGTAAATTGGAACGGAGAAAGTAGTTTGTAAAACAAACTATCGCAAGTTTCATATCTCGGGCCACATAATTCATAAAAAGAATCAAAAAATTCGTATGGGCGTGTGGTACACGCAAAAAACGAGTAGAAGTTCTAACTTCTAGGCCCGCTAAAACATAAATCTAAAGAGTTTTGTACATAATCAGTCGGCATAGACGAATTAAATAAATGAATCGTATGTTCTCAGTAGGCTCTGTTCAGTAGTCTCTTACAGCATCTCGAATCCAACACCCTCTAAATTTCTATTTGAAAGGATTAAATTAATCTATTTTATTTGAAAAGTAGATTTAGAGGATTGTATTATTTATCTCAACTCCAACCCAACACTCTATTTCTCAACTCCAACACATATTTGGAGGAGATCCTCTATTTTTTCCTTCATCCTCTATATTTAGAGCATCAAAGTTCATCCTCCCAAATGCATAAGAGTTTTAGAGGATGGGTTGGAGAATGTTTTTCCTCCAAAGTGAAGAAATGGAGCATGAGTTGGAGATGTCTCCAATGCATCTTCCATTCTTCTATTTCTCCATTTGAGAAGATCATTTTTGGAGGAAATACCGTCCAACCCATCCTCTATTTTCTCCTCCATTTGAGAGGATCAAGTTTGGTACTCCAAATATGGAGGATGGAGAAAAACATGGAGGATCTCCTCCATTTCACTATTCACCCTCACCAAATCCCATTTTGTTCATCAAATTAGTTTTGATACACTAATCCTTTATAAAATTGGTACCAATCAAAAGATATGTACAATATCTTCAAAATAAGACCCATATTGAGTATTTTTTTAATGAAATTAGAAAAATGAAAATTTGAGTTTTGGAGGGAAAGTGGAAAAGTTTGAGATTTGGGATGAGTTTTTAAAAGAAATAGAGTATTGGGTTGGAGTTAGATTTCCTCCAAAATCACTTTAGTAATAAAATATATTATTTTGATACTCTCAGATGAAGAAATGAAGGAAAAAATGGAATATTAGATTGGAGATGCTCTTAACAGAGTTAACTACAGTGGTGAGTGAGAGGATCGTGAGTAAGGGGAAGACACAGTGGCTGTCCGAAGTTGGCTTATTGTCTGTAATTTATATTGCTATTTTGGGATATTGAGTAAAACGTAGAGAAAATAATTGGTTTTTTTTCTCTTTGCCTTCTCATATGCATGGTTGGTTTCCACAATGAAAAAAGGAAAGAATCAAATGAATAAAGAGGAAAATCAAGTAAAAGTTGGTTTTTGTTCAAAGCTAGGCATCTTATGTTTACTTTCTAACCTTTGTTAGGTTGTTAGTTTTATATTTTGTTTTTTTTTTTGGTAACTTAGCTTGAAATAGAAAAAAGGCTAACCGAATATATAGTCTACAAGGGGCATACCCCAGTAGAAAAAGAAAAAAAAGAAAAGAAGAAAATCTAAAAAACCTAAATAACACATAGCAGATATCCAATAACGCTCAAAGCACACTTCAAAAAAGCAACACAAATGACAACCAAGCCTTAACTCCTTGAAGCCTTCAACATCTTTATTTTCTCTCAAAGCTTCTTCTTGGTTTCACCTCTAGCAGGCGTAGGTGATGTGGAATCACCCACCACCTGATTCAAGCTCTGATGAGGTCCAATGAAATCGCCTTCCAAAGGGATCCTTGGAGACTCTCGAAAACGTGTTGATCGACAGAGAGCCACGGGATGAAGCTCTTGTTGATTGCTACCCCGACCTTGGACAACCGGAGCAGTGTAACAAGATACAGGATAAAGCACAACCGAAGGAGGCACAGTCCTAGCATCATCTTTGTTTGTTATTTTCACAACGGCAGAAGCACCCGAATCCTCGCATCTCTCTAGATCGCCAACTTCATTGCCGTAGAAGAACCACATAAAGAAGAAGAGATGGCCAAAGGAGTTCTTTTGGCTTTCTTCCTCTTCACCTCGATCCATTCATTTTTATCTCCATCTACTCTCTCCTTTGCAGCTCGCTCTTGAACAACCGGGACTACTTGTCCTTCCTTCTCTTTGGCAATTCACACTTTAACAACGGGGACTTCCTGTCCTACCGTCTCTTTGGCTTTCCACACTTGAAAAGGAGGAGCTTGGGGCTTGACTCCACAAGCATTAGTAGTATGGCCAAAAATTTTGCAAATGTGGCAAGCTTGAGGTTTCCAAGGAACCTCTACTCTAATTTCATATGGCTCACCATAACCCAAATTTACAACAAAGGACTTGGGAATCTCTTTTGCCGCGTCCACGTCAACCGGCTATGGTCTTGTGTGAACTCATCAAGGCATAGGGGGTTACCGATATAACTAGCAATATAACTCAAACCATCTTCGGTCCATGATTCAAGGGGAACATTGTAGAGTTTAACCCATATCGGAACACTAGAGAAGGTGCCTTTAGTAAGATGCATTCCAGGATATGCCACTTTTTAATCACAATATGTTTGCCCCCACAGAAATATGGACCGTTCTCAAGAATGTAGTCCAAAGCTGCTGCGTCCCTAAAGTTGAACACGAAAAATCCATTGTCTAGAGTGATGACATCCTCAACGTCAATTTTCCATACCCGTTGAGCCCATGACCTAACTTGGAAGTAGGATAAACATTTGTCAACAAAGCAGCCCACAATTGCATTTTTCCATTTCAAAGCTCCATTTTCAGAAATTTTAGTCGGAATCATACACAATTGGAAACTTCTTAAGGTGTTTACTTAGCTTTCCATTTTTTACTAAAATCTTCCGGTTTGTCCAAGCATTAGCTTGACTTTCTGATTTTCCCCCTTAAACCAGATGACCCTGAGGAGGTGTCGTAATCACTCCTCCACCATACTCAGTTGCCTTGGCCGAGGATTTCAATCCCGGACTAGGATCAACTGTGCCAAGTTTCGGCCATACATCCATGGTAACCATCGACGCAATAGCCGCTTCCTAGACTTTGTTGTCAGTGGCCACCACTGAAAAATCATCATCTTCCTCATCAATAGAGACAATTTCGACATCAGAAAACTATGCCCATTATCAATTTGGTCGTGAAAGTCCCGTAGAGTTAATTTCTGAGCCGATTTTTGTTTACCCATGATTTGCAAAAACCCAAATTTCAAACCCTAACAAGAGTAGAGAGGGCACTTACCGTTATGACGAGAAGAACGGAGAAGCCTAGGTGAGGCCCCCTGGAGTCGTCGCTCGATGCCAATAGCCAAATCGTTGATCGGGTGCTCGACCAGCAATGGCACAGAGAGATCGCACAGAAATCGCCTAGAGAGATTGATTTCATCTGTGATATCATATGGGAAATTTTTTGCCTTGTCGTCTTCCTTTTTCCATTTTCAAAAAATTCCATTATTCCTAGATTCCCTCTATTTCTAATATTTCTCTTTATGTCTCTCAACTTATTATTCCTGCTAATTGTCAATAAAAATTTTAAAACAGAAACCAAACAAACCATTTATCTCCCTAATGTTTTCCTTAATTAGTTCACAAAGTGATCAATCAAAGAATATAACTAGTACCATTTTCTGAAATTTCTTGCTTTTTCATTCAGTTGTTTTTAACTTTCGCTGCCATTTTAAAATTTTCAAACGGGCCGCGACAAAATATTGGGCCAAACGCATGCGGCCATACAGACGACCCAACCGTTCACCGGAGCATGACATTCGAGTCTGGTCCATGGAAACCGTAGCGCCAGGAGGCTAAAGCTTGACATACATGACATCTCCCACGTAAAAAATAGTTAGACGTGACGACCCCAGCTAGCGTTGCTGCTCCTTTCCTTGTGCTGCTGCAATTGGTCACCGGAGGAAATAGACTGGATCGGGAGGCTAAAGCTGGCATACGAGACGCAATGCTTATCTTTCCTCATTCCTACCACTCACAATGATAGGGTTAATTACTTGTTGCCCCCTTTATCTATACACATTTTTCACTTTATCCCCTCCAACTATAGAACGCTACGACCTATCCCTTTTATCTTCCAATTCCTAACACATAAGGCCTGCCGTAAGTCTTTTTTTTTTTAATCCACTCCTGCCGTTAGTCTGGAATCCAAAAAATCGTCAAAAGGGCATGTGCATGTCACATGATCTGTAAAAAGAAAAAAATTAAGGTAGTGTTTGGTTGGGAGTTTAGTTTAGTTTAGTTTTGATAGTGGGTAGAGAGAGAAATAGAGTAATGATTGAAAATAGAGGTAATGATTGGAGAGAGATAGAGAGAGATGAGAAAGTAATAATTGGAGAAATAAGGTAATGATTGGAAAAAGAGGTTGGGTAATAATTGGGAACAAAACTAAAACTAAAACTAAACTTATAACCGAACAAAGCCTTAAGTGTTCTAATTTTTAATTCGTTTGAATCGATGTGAAGATCTTATTTCTCTGATCATTTTATTCCAAAGGATCATAATTAATTTTTGGCTCTAGAGCTCTCGTTGTTAGCCCTAAAAGATATTTGGTTCTACTATTTTTTTAGGACTAATTAACGAGAGCTCTAGAGTCAAAAATTAACTATGACTCTTTAGAATAAAATGATCATGGAAATAAGATCTTTGTACCGGTTCAAACGGATTGAAAATTGGAGCACTTAATTTTTCATAGGTAGTTTAAACGGAGTATATTAAAAAATATGGTTAAAAATTAAGTGCTCAAATTTTTAATCTGTTTGAACCAGTACAAATATTATGATACGGAGTATACTAACTAACAAGAGCTCTAGAGCCAAAAATTAATTATGATTCTTTAGGATAAAATAATCAGAGACATAAGATTTTAGCACCGATTCAAACAAATTAAAAATTAAAGCACTTAATTTTTTTTATTTTTTACAGATCATGTAACATGCACATGCCCCTTTGATGATTTTTTGGATCCCAGACTAACGGCATAAGTGAATCAAAAAAAAAAAAAAAAACTAACAGCAGGCCTTATGTGTTAGGAATTAGAAGATAAAGGGGGTAGGTTGTAGCGTTCTATAGTAGGAGGGGGTAAAGTGAAAAATGTGTATAGATAAAGGGGTCAACAAGTAATTAACCCCAATAATATACACTTCCATATTAGTATGACCAAAAATTTTGTAATGTTAAATCACATCTCCAACACAGGTGTGGAACTAGAATATGTATGTTTTTTTATTCTCAAACGGAATAAATTAAATAACCATAAAGCAGGTGATCACATCCTTATTTGCTTACACCATCGAAACCTGTACTGATCACATCCTTAGTTACCCGAGATGAGCTTTTCCCCAGTTAAGAAAATTTTGTATTTTTTCCCCATCTCTTTCCCCCGCTTTCTTTGATATGTGAGTCTTTCTCCCTCGATCTCCTCCTACCAAATTACCAATTCCAATTCCCATTCTTTCTAAAGCTGACTCTTCATCGTCACCTCTCTCTCTCTCTTTCTCTCTCTAAAAGTTTTTGATCTCTCTCTATCTCCACAGAATTAATGTTGATGCTAGTAGACTGTACAAACTGCCGGACACCCTTACAGCTCCCGCCAGGAGCCAGCTCCATACGCTGCGCCCTATGCCAAGCCGTCACTCGCATCGCCGACCCTCCGGCTCGCAGCGCTCCACCACCTCCTTACGCTGCGGCTGCCGCCTCCAGCCATGGCCACGGCCAATACTACCCCCCACCGGCTTCTCCGTCTCCATACAATCATGCGCCTCCCGGTCAACCCCCATCGGCCCACGGCCACAAGAGGGCCGTGATCTGCGGAATCTCGTACCGGTACTCGCGGCACGAGCTGAAAGGTTGTATCAACGATGCCAAGTGCATGAAGTACTTGCTGATTAACCGGTTCAAGTTTCCCGAGTCCTCCATTCTTATGCTCACAGGTACGTAACTCAGAATTGGCTATCCCCTTACGTTCATCGATCGCTCGTCTGAATTTGTGCATTTGGATTGATTTGGTAATTCTAGGCGCTGGCTTTAGGAAAATTTTAGTCAACGCCAGTATCCTTTGAGTGCATACCACGTGCATGCACTCTCTTTTGTCACATTATTTTATACTAGTATATTTTATGCTAACATCGACAAAAAATAAATCGTTCCTTTGGAATATCCGATAAAATTGGAACGATTCAGAAAATATTGACACAAAATCGCATAAGTTTGAATGGGTCCAATGTACCGATGAATATTTAGGTGTGGATTTATTGTTTGGTTACGGGATATTTTTTTTGTGGTATGATGTGATGAATTTATAAATGGGGCAAAAGTTACAAATTTAAAATGGATGTTATGATTTTATCAGGGTGCACCCAAGGGGTCGGCATCCAAAATGGATGGTAGCTCAGGTGCACGCAAGGGGTTGGCATCCAAAATGGATGGTAGCACAGCGCTAACTCTTAAGCTTGGAATCTGGACTATTAAATGTTTGAGATGTACTGAGATGGAATCTGGACTATTAAATGTTGAGATGGACGATTTGGATCTCACGCTACACACGTGTAATGCATCTCTGCACTATAAGGACCCCAAAGTCCAAAATATGGAAATGATGCGACTTTTGATATTTTTCTTAGAGTTATCTCTAGCTCTATATCGCGGCATACTGAATGCATGATATATGTTAAGCTAGAGTTGGGCAACAGACACAAGACACGACAACACGACACAAACCGGACACGAAGTTAGCGGGTTAGGGTTGAACATTTCTGACACGAAACACGAAAATGACACGACTCGAGAACACGAATTCTAAATGGGTCGGGTTAGGGTTGAACAAGTGAGACACGAAATTGACATGACCAATACGGTTACGAATCTGTGTCACCCATTTTCACGAACATATATACATAATATATGGTATATCTGCAATTCTATATAGAGTTAGGCAACAGACACGATAACACGACACGAACCGGACACGAAGTTAACGGGTTAGGGTTGACCATTTCTGACACGAAACACGAAAATGACACGACTCGAGAAACACGAATTTTAAATGGGTCGGGTTAGGGTTTGGTGATTTATGACACGAACCCGACTGACACGACACAAACACGACCCGACACGACCTGTTACCCAGGTCTATGTTAAGCCATGACTTCTTTTTTTTATTCAAAAAAAATTGCATTTGTTATTTTTGGGTCAAATTTTTGTAAATTATTGATTTATCTCGACGAGATGATTCAAAAAAGTAAAAAATTATAATCAAAACTTATAATTTTTTAAATAAAAAAAAATAAGCCGAAAAAAATCTGTCCTTTTGGCTTATTTTTTCTCTATTCAAAAATTTTGAGTTTGTGTCAATTTTTTTATTTTTTTCGATTGCCCTCATCGATCTAAATCAATAATTCAAAAAAAAAAATTACGCATAACTAACTTATATGAAAAAATTTGAATAAAACCAAAAAAATAAGCCAAGTATCTTATTTTGGCCAAAATATATGTAGTACAAAGAGAACCATGCAAGTCGGGTGTTTTTCCTATGCTCACGCTTTACACTACTCCCCCCATTCCAATTTGTTGGTCTTCTTTGAAAGTACGTGTCATTTTTCAATTGATTATATCTTACAATCTATAATCTTTTAGGTGATTTTAAAAATTTTATATAAAAAAATTCATTAAGATCTATCAAATAAAATTTAAATTTAATATAAAAAAATATTATAAATTAAGAGATATAACTAATTTTTTAAGATTTCTAAAGAATGAAAGAGGACAAAAAAAATTAAAAGGTGTAGAGTACTTTTTTTGTTGTCCAGGTAATGTCCTAGAACCTAGATCATGATTTAGGATCTTGCAGGTCCCGTACTACTATAATTTGCCTAACTGACATTTCAGATTATTAGCTTTAGCTCCGTTTCAGAACACCTTCTCAAAAAATAAGAATTTATTTTATATTTTTAAATTAAAAAATAGTGTAAATAAAAAATAATTTTTAAATTTTTTTTGTACTGTATAAAAGATCTCAATCTCGAGATCTTTCAAACAAGATCCATATTGCATATTTTTAGATTTCAATAAACCCATTATTTTTTAGCTTGAAATTGCCTTCTTAAAAAATAAGAACTATTTTACGTTCCGAAACGGTAGTTGGCTGAGTTCTTCTATACTTAACTTATTTTTTTATTTTGTATGTTTTATTCGTCTTTTCTAAATTTTTGTTAAATTCACGTGATTTTTATTTATTACTCATCCGTCTTGACAAGAGGAGTCTAAAAAGTACAAAATTATGATCAAAAGTAAAAAAAAAATTCACTAAGGACGAAAAAATATCAAACAGCTGTCTTTTGGAGCTTAAGAGCTGTCTTATTTGAATTTTTTCAACATCGATCCATAGTTGAATACTTTTCTGATTCGTCTTGTCGAGATGAATGATTAACCTCTAAAATTACGTCGAAAGCTATACAAAAAGTTACGAAAAGTAAAAAATATCAAAATAAGTTCCAAACTTAAAAGTTTCAAAGAACGCAATCGATATGTCACCATGTTCTAATATCATGCTTTGTTGCTATATCCTTCTCATTCAAAATATTCTCTAGTATTTTTGTTTCTTGAGCAGAGTATATAATTGTTATTTATAAGGTACCGACACACTTAAAGGACGGCGTGTCTTCATGACATGGAAAAAGGCAAAAAAGGTATATGAGACATGCCACGAGGCATGTCTATTAAGTTAATTAACTTTTTTAGGGAGACATGGGAGACAAGATGGGGAAACGAGAGGGGAACATCCAGGAATATGGCAAGGGTTAAATATATAAATTTTTAAAGCTTTCTCAAGGTATATGTGTATTATTTGAAATTTTTGGGTAAAATACTCCATGTAATATGGTGTCTATATGATGCTTATTATACGTATCGATGCTTCGTGCTTGTTCGTATAACTATTTTTACATTGGTATCATTTTACCCGTTGGATGAACTTGTATGTATAACTATCTTGTCCTATCTAAACTTTTTTAGTTTTCAGTTCATATTTTTATATATTTCTTGTTTCGCTCGTCGAGATCCATAATTAGAAAAAGTAAATAAACCCGGAAAAAAAATATCAGAGCAAAATTTTAAGAGAAAAGTTACATTGCTTCAAAAAATGCAAGAGAAGTTATTTTCTTTGAATTGATGAATCGTGCCAATCATAAAACACTATAACCAGGGTTACATTTTGATGTTAATTTTTTGATGTAATTCAGCTAAAAGCGCAATGTAACCTTGATTATTTCTTTTCTTTTCTTTTCTTTTTTACTTGTATGTCCTTTTAATTTTTTACAGCTTAAGAGTAACTAGGCAACTAAGGTAAGGGTCGGCCTTGGGCAACCCAAACATCATGGTCGGCCCTGAAGACTATTTATAGTTGAGATATGTAAAGTGAACAACCTTCAACGACTTCCTCAGGTTCTGCTTGATTGCTAGATACCACACCTGTACACTCTTTCGGCTATGCAATTTCTGCAGTAGGGCTCGTTTAATTTAGTAAGTAGCAATAGGTTGCACTTATTCATCACCACGAACTTTTAGTGAAACACTTCTGATGTTTTATCCATATTGTATTTCTTGAACCGTCTCCATTTGCCGCTTCTAACATGATTTATTTTATGAGCGCTGTATTTCAGAAGAAGAAATTGATCCTTACAGGCGCCCGACAAAGCACAACATTAGAATGGCAATGCATTGGCTTGTACAAGGTTGTCAGCCTGGGGATTCACTTGTGTTTCATTATTCTGGTCATGGTTCGCAGCAGAGGAACTATACTGGGGATGAGATAACTGGATATGATGAAACACTCTGTCCATTTGATTTCGAAACACAGGGAATGCTTATTGACAGTGAAATCAATGCAGCAATCGTCAGGCCTCTTCCGCGCGGGGTTAAGCTTCACGCTATTATAGATGCTTGTCATAGTGGCACTGTGTTAGATTTAGCATTCCTTTGTAGGATGGACAGGTTAGTAAAAAGTTTGAATACGGTTCGATGCATCTCTCGTTTCCAACTTTCTAAAAAGACCATACCGTTGTTATTGTTCTACTTTTCTCTTTCTCGCAAACGGATGTATAAGTAGTCCAATTAATACCCTTATGTTTTCTGCATGCAATAATGTTTGGGGGTGAAGGAGTGGGAGGTATGTATGGGAGGACCATCGTCCTCGATCTGGTGTATGGAAAGGAACAAGTGGTGGGGAAGTCATTTCCTTCAGTGGCTGCGATGACGATCAAACCTCTGCTGATACATATGTAATTTCTTATAGTTTCTGTCTTTTTTTCTTGCCTTTAAGAATGTCTGAATATGTTACTCACATGGAATACGAATAACCTAGTGAATCTTCATGTTTCAGGCTCTATCCCATGTCACCTCTACAGGTGCAATGACCTTTTCTTTTATCCAGGCAATTGAACAGGGACAAGCAACTACGTACGGGAATATGCTAACCCATATCCGATCCACCATCCGTGATGCAGATGCAGACACAGGTGTTGGAGGTGGTGTTGTCACATCGCTTCTCACTATGCTTCTAACAGGAGGGAGCTTAGGTATGGGGATGAGACAGGTATCATTCTATTTCCTACAACATAGTTTGCATATTAATGTTAAGAGGCTTGCCCGTTTATGCAATCTTTTTTTTTTTTTTTTTTTGATCGGCCCGTTTATGCAATCTTCATAAATGATTCCCAAAAGGAATGGTTTTACCATGCACTTTTGCACATCACCTTTGCACGCTTGCCTCAGTCACATACCACGATCCGAGAGGGGAACTTGTGGAGATATGTTCCGGCCCACATGCCACGCACTTTTGCACATCACCTTTGCACGCTTGCCTCAGTCACATACCACGATCCGAGAGGGGAACTTGTGGAGATATGTTCTGGCCCACATGCCACCTCACAAGGCCGCAATGTGGTGCTGTAATACTTGCAGATGCCAATATGGAAAGACTCCCATGCCTAGAAGGGCACTTTAATAGATAATCCTCGTGTGCGTTAGCGATTGAGCTTGACCATTTTTTCTATTGGCGATTTAGCTTGATCATCAGCAAACTCCTTGAAGGGGTTTTCTTACTCCCTGATCTCATGCTCAACAGTGATACCAAAGATACAAAATTGGTGCTTTCATTCTCACAATTTCTTTGTGTAACCTTATTACCTAGGCAAAAGCCATCCTAATTCTGCCTTCATCAATAGTATCGATCGTGTCCAAGACATGTTGTCTCCATGTTCTAAGAGGTTAGGTAGGCGGTTGAGTCAAATCGGGCCGTTGGGTTTTCCTACTTCCAGCTGAACTAGGGTGACACAGCCATAGCTGGAGTAGTTGATAGTCCGTGCCAGTTATCCTACTTCCAACTGAATTAGGGCGACACGGCCGTACTTTGAGGAATTAGAAGACGACAAATTCACTAATATTCATTCTCCGAACTTCATGTACTTCGCACCAACCAACCTTTCCTAATGTGACCTGATCTAAGCGTTGTTTGATAGCCTTGGAACCATGGTGGATCGAGTTGGGTCGGACGGACAGGGGTCAGTCAAATGGGCTCCTAATTGGGTAGTATAAGAGTGGCCGCTCTCCAACCCTAATCTTCCCTACTTGCAGCCTTCTTTAGCATCATATTCACGGTTATATCTAAATTTCATCCGGTAGTCATCCCCAATGCCATAGTAAATATGCAGAACGGGCAACCATGGGTTTAGTTGTCATCGTCTTTCTACTCAATCTGTCTGTATGGAACCTGACTGAAATTGCAAGCAACAAATGACTCTTGCAACTTATGACATTGGTAGTTAGCAAGCAGTATTTAAGTTTCTTCTTGTTCTCAAAATCAAAAATTAGCTTTTGTGGTTTTGAAATGTCTAAATTTTTTCCTACGATTATAGTTTAGTGATTCAATGGAGAGATTACTAGTATTGAAGCTGCTGTATATGATTGCGGTATAATGTTGTCATCTCTGGTGCTTGTAAGTTCCCATATTGAAGATCATTATTTCCCGGTCATGCCTCCCTCCGTTTTTTCCTTACTAGATTTCCAGTACTTATTGGCCCTGGATAACCTGAACAAGCATCCATGAATTATTGAAAGAAGTGAGTGGGTTCCATGGAGACTTATGGGATCGGGAGCTTAGGAGCTTTGAATGACTGAACTATCATCACTGTAAGAAGAAAGGACTAGTACATCGCAAAGGACAAGCTAGGTTGGAATTCCATCTCCAATCGAAAAACAAGGCCTAATCGCCAATTGCGGAAAAAAGGGCCAACGGAAAAGTTCTTCTTTAGACCATCCCTTTCGAGGGACCCTGCTTAAAGGTTGTAAGACAGATATTAGGAAAGACCTACTAGTAGCTGCTCTCCCACCTCTAAATCTCCTGTAACCCAGTAAAGACATTAAGATCTCTTTTCAGCTACTTAAACAATGATGCCATTAGGCCTTGCCTTCTTTTTAATCCAAGGAAAGAGACCAGCAAGAAGGGGAGAAGATGTGCATCGTTCTGTTTTTAAAAGAAAACCGGTAAATGAATGTGATCTTGCTCTCTGACATGAAATTTTTTTCTGTTATTTTTTTTTTTTTTTGCAGGAACCGCAGCTGACGGCTAATGAACCTTTCGATGTGTATTCAAAGCCTTTCTCCCTATAACGAGTAAAGAACTCTCGCCTCATGGCTTATGATTTATTAAAAGAGCTGATTGAGCATGTACAGTTACTCGAGGAAAACTCGTTTCCATTGTTTGAAAAATTTCGTTGTTCTGGTCTTTTACGATATGGTGTTACACTGTCAGTGCTGCATTATTTTTCACGATTCTAAACTCATCTCTTTCCCCAATTTTGTACTTCTGCACTGATTTTATGCTCAAAAAAGATCGATGTAACCTTAGCTGTCGTGGTAGTTGGTACATTATGCACTTGATTCTTGCATGTGTTGCATTGTCTTTTGTACCACAGTGGTGGATCTCTTCTTCATCTCTTTGCCATGTTTCAGAGCTATTGGTTTGTGGGTAGATTGTGATCTATAATCCATACGAATCCATAAGTATTCCATTTTTTTGTAACTTAGGCTGGAAGATTTTCTAGGTTCTGTTTTAGAGAATAAATTCTCTCCACCAGGTTTGGAAAACTCCTATTTTCCTCCAAACCAATATCTTGTCACATCATCAACTTGTATCAGGATGGAAGAATCACGTGCTTGATGGTTCGGTCCTCTAAACTAAACAGGGGTTAAACCTACTGTACTCCTAGTACTACTCCTGCAAACCAAAAACCAATTGAAAAGTTTTTTTTCTTAACGCGTGTAAACTGATAATCCTTTTTTTCGACAATAAAAAATATTTGGGTTAGTTTATAAGCATCTTGACTATTTCTCTCTTTAGTTCAATCAAACATAGGCTATTCATACCGAAACTAGGAGATTTAAAATAAATAAATAAATAAAAACTTTGTTCATGGTATGACTACATTGATTTGTACAGGCACGAAAATCCTATTTTTTAGTTATTTTATTTTAAATGATCATAATTAATTTTTTTTCCTTTAAGGCTCTCATAATTAAATGTATGTTCTTTATTTGAAACTCTGTAGAGCAGATACTTAATTGTGAGTGTGACACCCAATCAAAAAAGATTTCTAAATAGATTTCCATTTTGAAGAAGTAAAATCCCAAAAATTCTGTCAATTTCAGTCAAACCACAACGTATCAACATGAAAGTATTTTGCCAAATTCTCTTACTGTACAATGGAGTATTAAAATAGTTAATTGAAATTATAGAGCAATTAAGGGTGTAACTAGAGTTCGATAATATCTTCTTTGGTCAATGTCAAATCATTCCTTGTCTACGCCATTTTGTTCCGTCTTCAATACCTGGCGTTCGAGTTATCAGGGCAACGTAGTACCATGAGTGATGATGCTCAGTAGCCAAAACCCACCTGAACCCATAACTTACAAGTAACAAGATACAATAATTGAAATGCATTGACAAAACATAGAAGAGAACAATTAATCATTTTATACTATTCTTTAACCTAAGTGTATCCTCGGATCTTAGCCACAGAGAGAAGGGAAAGGGAATGACTTCGGTATTCTTGGTCATTTTAGGAACACAATAAAGTTAGCAATTATGAGTATATTCAAAATTCATTACAAGCATAACAAAACCATAAAAAGACATACCTTATTTGTTATGCCTTGATTGGATTTGGTTATGCCTTGGTTGATTTTTTGGATATTTAATGTTTTGTGTGGGTTCTGTTATACTTGTAATGGGTTTTAGTTATACTCATAATAGTAAAGTTATGCAAAAAATTACGGTGCCCTCAAAATGACCGAGGACACTATAATATCATCCGAAGGGAAATATATATTGGGTTGGGTTTGCATGGAGGATAAATGTTAAGGAAATAGAGTCACGCATTGTTTGGGAGTAGAAATGAGTGATCATTTACCAACATGTGAGATCTCTCAACTCATTGCCAATTGATTTTGAAATGGATATAAAGTTTTTATATGGTACAGAGTGGGGCCCGTTCCACCCAACATTTTAAAAAATTTACAATCCACACCCTACGATGACAGACCAACAAAAAGGCTGCACGATGATAGGACCCAAAAACAGCCACACGTGACAGACCTCAAAACGCGGCTGCACGTGAGGGGAAATGTTAAGGAAATAGAGTCTCACATTGCCTAGGAGTGGAATAGGTAATCATTTAATAACATCTGGGACATCTCCACTTATTGCTAATTGATTTTGAAATGGATATAAAATTTCTACAAGAAAAACCGAAGCGCAAAAATGATTTGTTGAAAGGAGAGGGATTTAGGGAGGAAATGGGGGATTGTGTCTCTCCCTCTCTCAGCCCAAAAAAAATTTTAAAAAAAGGTGGGGAAGGGTTTCTTCCGGAACACACACGCACACACTAGTAAAATCACTCGTCGGGTACGTGCGCACATGATCGATTAAGGAATAAAATTTAGTGTGATGACAAAAATTATTTTTCTCGGTTTGTTCTGGAACACACACGCACACACTAGTAAAATCACTCGTCGGGTACGTGCGCACATGATCGATTACAGAATAAAATTTAGTGTGATGACAAAAATAATTTTTCAAATTTTTTTCTATAACTATTATTAAATTTTTTTAAAAAAAATATCAGGTCTTTACAATAAGAACTTTATAGATAAAAATTAATTATGATTATTTAGGATAAAATGATTAAAAAATTAATATCTTCTCACCGGTTCAAACAAATTAAAATTAGAACACTTAATTTTTTAACTATATTTTTTAATATATAAACAGTCTAAAAAATTTAAATGCTCCAATGTTTAATCTATTTAAACTAGTGCGAACATCTTCTTTTTTTTATCATTTTAACCTGAGGGTCATAAATAATTAGTTGTTTCTAAGACTTTCATAATCAGGTATTTGCTCTATAATTATATAACATGAACAAAGGTTTTTTTTTATCCCGTAATTCCGGCGTAAATGATCTGTCTTTGATCAGACTGAAAAGAGAAATAGTTGAGGTGCACGTAAACTGACCCAAACACCTTTGGGCCGTTAGAAAAAAAAAAAGGTTATCATACTCAAACTTTTTTGATCGGTTACTGTAAAAATAAATAAAAAAAACTTTTTGATTGGATATTTTGGCTTGCAGGAGGAGTAGTACTGTTGAGTAACCCAAGTTAGAGGTCCGAACCAAACAGCACGTGGTTCTTCCATTTCTTGGTTGATGATGTGGCAAAATATTGGAGTATTGGTTTGGAGGAAAACTGGGGTTTTCCAACCCTGACCGAGAGAATTTATTCTCTTTGTTTTAATTCCAAGCAAATAGTTCAATTTGTAATTATAAAAAAAAGAAAAAGAAAGTAGTACAACTTTTATGGTGTTCCACTTTTGTGGAAAAATAATTTTTTGAAAAAGATGACAATTTCAAACTCAAAAATTATGTGTTTACGAAAATAATTTTTCTATCAATATGGATCTTGTTCGATAGATCTCATTAAGATCTTTTAAATGGTGCAAAAAAAATTAAAAAAATATTTTTTATTTTCATTATATTTGAGTTTGAAATTACTTTCTTTTTTCAAAAAAATTATTTTTTAGAAAGTGGAACACCAAATTACCAAAAAAAAAAAGTAATACAACTTTTAGTGACTTCTGCCATTATAAAAACCCACAGCATCTCTCACTGCTTCTGTGAATGGCGAGAAAATTTTCAGTGCGGGGTGATTACCACGGCTGATGTGGTGTTCGAGCGGGCATATTTGAGCCATCCAAAAATGTTGAATGGCTTAGATTAAAATACTCTCTCTCCTCTCTCCTCTCACCCCCACACACTCTCTCCTCTTTCTCTTCAAATCTAAACTGTTCAAAACCGAAATGAACGACCCAAATATATCGAACGGTACCATGTGGTACCCGCTCGCCACTGAAAATTTTCTCGTGAATGGCACATGGTCGGAACTTAATTGAGCTTTTTCTGCAGAAATAGATATGCTATGCTACTTCACACTGCACTGATATCTAGACCGAAGATAAAATTTCACGAGGTACCGGTGATAAAAGAGTATGTTTAGCCCCATTAATGCTTTGTTTGAAAAAAAAAAAATTTAACTCAAAAAAGTACTTATGTTTAGCCCCATTATTACCCCTATTTTCAACAAAAATGCTACAAAATTTCGGAAAACACTTCCGAACACAGACTATTTCTACACATACATTGCACAGATTTTTTGTGGGACCCACTATGGGGCCCTACAAAATGATCTGAGCCTTTCATTAATTTTGAAATATTTTTTTAAGAAATCTCGTAAAAAATCAGTTCAATCAGATACATGTAAATGCTTGAACCAATCTTATAACTTTTCATTCAGAATTCCGGAGAATGAAAAGTTGTAAGATTGGTTCAAGCACTTACATGTATCTAATTGAACTGATTTTTTACGAAGTTCCTTAAAAAATATTTTAAAATTAATGAACGGCTCGGATCATTTTGTAGGACCCCATAATGGGCCCTACAAAAAATCTATGCAAAGTATGTGTAGAAATAGTCTGTGTGGATAGAACCGTTCCAAAATTTCTCACCCCTATCTTCAATCATTCTTCTCATTTCTTTCTATATTTCTCTCCAATTATTACGTTTACATCCAATCATTACTCTCATTTATTTCTTCGCTTATAACTCTATAAAATTTCTCAAAAACTCATCTAAACACAGCCTAAGTGATTATGAAGAGTTGAGCCCAAGCATGAAGTAAGGAAGTTTAAATACTTATATACGCATTGAACCAACCATTTGGTGGTAAAACCTACAGATTTTGTTATCAAGATTGATGTGATTCAATAATTGACTTATTATGGTTCCATACCATTAAATGTAATAAGTATTTATTTTTTAAATTAAAAGTAATGTATTATAATTGAATGACATATCTCATACAAAAAATAAGTAGTTATAAAAACCTTAGCAGAACACGCCTAAATCTAAATAAGTTTATGGCTGATGTAAGCATTTTCATACATTTAATTTGGGATAGTGATAATGTCAAAACCATTTTTATTGGTGTCAAAACTCTAATATATAAAAGTCTGGTTCAAGTCTTTTATGCATTGGAGTTTTGGCACCAACAAGTTGCATTATCATTTTCCTTAATTTATTGGAATATATAAAAAGAGAATTGATTTTGCTACTCATTTTTTTGCTAATATCACTCATCTTCTTTTACAAAATAAATCATCTAATAGAGAAATAAAAAGAAATAATATTAACAAAAAAGAAAATAGCAAAATCAGTAGTGAAAATCGCTATCATTGTATACATACGTCATGAAAAACCTGTACTCACATTTTACCCAAGAGATGAGCTTTCCCCAGTCAAGTACCTTTTTTTTTTTTTTGTGAAATTACGGAGCGGACATTCTAGGAACACACCCAAGTGCGCACCCACACACTTGTGTGTGTGGGTGCGCACTTGGGTGTGGAGATAGCACAACTCATTACCGAGACCCCTCATCTATGTATGATTCTCACATAAAATCTGTAATATTTAAAATCGTCTAAACAGACATCCCATCTATTTGTTAACCAATGAATATCCTTCCATCAAAATGCCGTTAAGTATCAACGAAAAATGTCATACAACTTGACAAAATGCCCTTGTTGTTCAATACATACATACATACTCCTCTAGTCTGTATCCCCTTTCAGATTGGAATTTGTTTGGACGGTTTTAGACGCAAGGGGTTCTACGTGAAAAACAGACAGATACGGAAATCTCCGTGAAATTACACTTTGCTTTTTTTCCTTTCCCTTTCCCTCGCTTTCCGAGTCTTTACCTCTGTCTCCTTCCGCCAAATCCAACTCCCTTTCTTTCAAGAAAAATTGACTCCATCATCAAGCTTTTGATCTCTTTCTCTCTCTAGAATGTTGATGCTAGTGGACTGTTCAGAGTGCCGGACACCCTTAAAGCTCCCGCCGGGAGCCAAGTCGATACGCTGCGCCGTGTGCCAAGCCGTCACTCGCGTCGCCGAGCCTCCTAGCAGCGCTCCGCCTCCTTACGCCGCCGCCTCCAGCAACCAATACTACCCTCCGTCGCCGTACAACCACGCGCCCCCCGGTCAACCCCCGTCGGTACACGGCCGCAAGAGAGCGGTGATCTGCGGGATCTCGTACTGGTACTCACGCCACGAGCTGAAAGGGTGTATCAACGATGCCAAGTGCATGAAGTACTTGCTGACTAACCGGTTCAAGTTCCCTGAATCATCCATTCTTATGCTCACTGGTAACTCGCTTGGCTCTCCTTTTATGTTGATCGCTTGTCTTGTGGAGCGTAAATTCTGTCCGGCGGCGGCAGAAACCACGCGGTTTTCCGCCACGACCACTGTGGGTTCCACAGTGCATTAATCTAGTAATCTGAAAGAGTAGATCATCCATTCAAAAAATCTGATTGGACATATATCCATATCATAAATTGAAGTTTACTTTATAAAATAAACTTCAATTTTTGATATATCAATCGACGTCCAATCAAATTAGTTTTTTGAACGGATGATCGAAAGGCTTACACCTTGAATGATTACGGTAACAAACACACGGTGGGACCCATTCTGTTGCAGCCGGAAAGAATTTAATCTCTTAATTTGTATGAAATTCTCAACTTTTGTAAGATAAATCTGAAATGTCAACACAAAATCGCATGACTAAATTATGAAATTTTAGATGCTGGTTTTATTTTTTTGTAACGGGGATTTTGTGGTGAAGTTGTGTTTTTGCGTGACAAAAGTTATGAATCCAAAATGGATGTTACGAGATTATCAGGGTGCACCCATAATGGATTTTGAGCTGTAGCACTTTCCTAACTATCACACCCTTTCAATGATGCTACTTTTGGTATTTTTCTCGGACTTAGCTGTAGCGATTGATGACAGCGTAGTGTACTAGTGAATGATACATAAAGTGAAATGTTTGTTCTTTCCGCTTCTTTAATTTAAATCTTGAATCATATTCCCATCTAAAGAATATTGTTAGGGTTGAAAAATCGCCTCATTCTCTGAAGGTTAGTGTTGAAAAATCGCCTCATTCTCTGAAGGTTCGTGTTGAAAAATCGCCTCATTCTCTGAAGGTTCGTGTTGAAAAATCGCCTCATTCTCTGAAGGTTTGTCAGGGGGAGTCGATAAATTATACGTCTTCAAGCGGAATTGTAACTTCTCATGAATTTCTAATTGGTCACTCACCAGTAGACTACAGTATCAGAATTGGTTAATTAATTTACTCACCGTAATGTATCCAATAGCAATACATAACATTATTCCAACATTTAGACTGCCTAGATCCTCAGTTAGGATTTTGCAAACTCTTGGTTAGCCTTAGTACCGTCTGAATGATTGTTTTAGGCCCTGTTTCACTAAGGTTCTTATTTTTCAAGTACTTATTTTCTACTTTACGAGACAAGTCGTTCTCTTACAATACCATCACCTTTAATTCAAAACGTAAGTACTTATTTGAAATATAAGTACTTATTTTCCTTACCGGAACGGACCGTTCATTGTCACCTTGTTCTTAATTCGAAACTAAACTTCCCATATTACATCTTGCTTTATCGCTACATCTTGCTCATTCACAAAGTTTGGACCTAGGATCAAGAACATGCCGCTGAATGAGAATCCCGTTCCTCTGTGTTTTTCACGAATTCATGCTTACCCATTAGGTTTTCTGCATTATCCAGTTTTATTTACTATCATACTCCATAGTCCTATGAAGTACCGACACTTCTAGAGGCCGGTGTGTCCCCGTGTTGGAGACGGGGACACAGCAAAACACACATGGGACACACCACGTGGCGTGTCAATTAAATTTAATTGACTTTTTTAGGAGGACGCGTGAGGGACACATACAGGAACACAGCAGGGATTAAAATATGCAATTTTTAAAATATTTTTTAGGTGAATGTGTATTACTTCAAATATTTTGGGTTAAAAGTGTAATATGATTTTTATATGATACTTGTTTCTATATATTGACGCGATAACTATATTTCCATTGGTATAAAATAAATATTACTTATTTTATATTTGTCGTGTCCCCATTTTTAGAAATCCTGTATCCATGTCAGTGTCCATATCCTTGTCTATGCTACATAGCCATAGTCCATACGGCTCTTAATTGCATTTTTCCCATTAGAAGTTGATGATGGTGACATGTATCCTTGGAATCTTGGATAGGATTCTGTGTGCACTGCGTTTTGTTTCGCTTGGTTTACTAAATTGGAGTTCAGTGTCTAGAGAATTATAAGTACCGTACCTCAGTTGATGAGTCTAACGACTATACATGGTTCAGATATAGAAACTAATAAAAGGGACAAATAATATGCAATTTCTCAAGTTTAACTTATGACAATTCTACCTAAGGAGATAAAATGGAAAATTCTTAACCATAATTCTTAAAGCTTTTACAATGTAGTGCAAATTGACTTGCATTTTGGATGGGTGTTGTGGGAAGATATCGACAATTGTGAATCTGGACTTCAATATTGAGTCTTTTGAAATGGTAAAATACCAGGTTTGAATCATTTCCTTTCAAGCTTAGAGGAAGTACCCTGCTTTTGCCAGAACAGTTTAGTATACTGGTCTTGGTCATGTCATCCAGTTTTATGAAATCAAGCCAAATAGGTTCAACAGAACCAGAAGTCTTGTTATAGTCATACACAAGTTTGTCTAGAAGTATAGCTTTGCTTGCTAGTTGGAAGCTCCTGCATTAGGGCTCGTCCCTTTCTATAGGAAGCAATATGTTGCACGAAACTAAAGCACCGAGAACTTTTACTTAAGACTCTTTTGATGTTTTGTCTGCATTCTATTTCTTGAACTATCTCAGTTAGATGTTTCTAACATAATTTATTTATGAGAGCTGTATTTCAGAAGAAGAAATTGATCCTTACAGGCGCCCAACAAAGCACAACATTAGAATGGCAATGTATTGGCTCGTACAAGGTTGTCAGCCTGGGGATTCACTGGTGTTTCATTATTCTGGTCATGGTTCACAGCAGAGGAACTATACTGGGGATGAGATAGATGGATATGATGAAACACTCTGTCCATTGGATTTCGAAACACAGGGAATGATTGTTGACGATGAAATCAATGATGCAATTGTCAAGCCTCTTCCACGTGGGGTTAAGCTTCATGCGATTATCGATGCTTGTCATAGCGGCACTGTGTTAGATTTACCATTCCTTTGTAGGATGGACAGGTTAGTAAAAAATTTGACGACCATAGGATTTTTGATGTATTCTCATTTCCAACTTTCTCAGAAGACCATACCGTTATTGTTATCCTCTCCTCTTCTCTCCAGAGGATGTTATTAGTCCAATTAATAATAACGTTATATTTTATGCATGCATTGTTTCGGATGCAGGAGTGGGAGGTATGTATGGGAGGACCATCGTCCTCGGTCTGGTGTATGGAAAGGAACAAGTGGTGGGGAAGTCATTTCCTTCAGTGGCTGTGATGACGATCAAACCTCTGCTGATACAGCTGTAATGCTTCAGTAATTTCTTAGTTTCTTTCTCTTTTTCTTGCCCCTGAGAATGTGGTAAAAAACATGTGATCCTAATAACCTAGTAAATCTTTATGTTGACAGGCTCTATCGAAAGTCACTTCCACTGGTGCAATGACCTTTTCTTTCATCCAGGCAATTGAACGGGGACAAGCAACTACATACGGGAATATTCTTACTTATATCCGGTCTAACCTCCGTAATACAGATACTGATATTGCAGGTGGTGTTGTCACATCACTTCTCACTATGCTTCTAACAGGAGGGAGCTTAGGTTTCGGGATAAGACAGGTATCATTCTCTTTCCTACAGCATAGTTTGCACATTAATGTTACGAGAGCTTACCCATAGAAATCATAATCTTTTATGCAGTCCTTATAAAGATTGTCAAACAGAATGGTTATATCATGCCCTTATGCACATTACTCATCAAGTAGGGTGCAAATTAGTAAAGCAATGTTGATGTCATCCATTTATACTTTTTCAACGGTTTTCGTTAGTTATGGCAGTGTTTCCAAATGTGCATTGCTCTGTTATTAATGAATACCCATAAATGCGGGTGATCTTGCTCTCTGACATGAAATATTGTTCTTGATAATAATGAGGGTCATGCTTAAACTTTCTCTCTTTAATTGCAGGAACCGCAGTTGTCGGCTAATGAACCTTTCGATGTGTATTCAAGGCATTTCTCCCTATAAATAGTAAAGCGCTCACCTCATGGCTTCTGAACTATTTATCGAACTGATTGGGCATGTACAGTTACTTGAGGAAAACCCGTTTCCATTGGTTGAAATTTCATTGTTCTGCTTTTTAGCTGGTCTTTTATGATATTGTGTCACAATGCTACTGCTTCATTATTTTCCTCGATTCTAAAACTCTTCTCTTTCCCCAAATTAGTACTCCTGCACTGATATTATGCACAAAGAACGGCGTAACCACTCTTAGACCTTAGAAAGGGTATATTAGAGCGTGGATCACTGCTTCATTTCCAGACATTTATTTGCCACATCTAACCTTTCTCGACGTATCCCTGCTGTCGTGGTATGTTAGGGGTTGAGTCTGTTTACGTACTACATCACCCAGTCACCCAGACTCTCGCGGGAGTTGTGCATCGGTGCAATTGCATGACCCTGTTTTTAATCATGTCCATTTTGATATATCATTGTTTGCATCTCTGAAGGTAAAAGCTACTTGCTTTTCTTAACTTACCAAATATCCACATGCATTTTTTTCCGTTTTTGGGAACCTTGGGTTCGTAAACCATCATCTCTCTGCATGTACTCTATAATACAGGGGTGTGTGCAGAGAATTAGAAAATTTTGTATGCTTTGATGAACTAACATATATTAAATGAAATTGGAGTTCTAGATCCATGTATCTCTCTAATAAGGTGCTTGGCAGTAAATTGATGGTCTTGCCTGGTTGTTGAATAACTGCTGAGAGTTAGTATTCATGAAAACTCATATCTGACTGCGGTGTTTAGGCGGGCCAAACCATTGTTTTGTTTTTGTTTTTGTTTTAGTTCTTGTGATTTTGATTAGTAATGGATTTAAGATATCAATTTTTAGACGCATTCCCAAATTCTCAAGCTTTGTTCTTGATGATTCAACCAGTGGCTATAAGTGCAGGTTTCTGTAAAAGTTTAAACACATCTCAAATATGTCACATATATATAGCACTAAATATACATGAAATAAATTACAGTAACTCCATGTACCCTGCTGCTGCATTGCCTGAAGATCAGATCTGCTTATACAACAAAAGCGCCTAATAATTTCATCGGTACACAGAAACAGATACAATTTCAAACTCGACATTTTGATCATCCACGTCTTTGCTAAAACCATCAAAACTGCTACCGTCTTTCGTTCCTCTAATTCACCTTATTATGCACTTGATTCTTCCATAGGTTGCGTTGTAGTTTGTACCTTGCATTATCTTTCAGAGCCATGTCTTCATATACCTACATCATTGTAAAGGTACGCATGAGGAATATATAGAAGTAATGTTGGCCATATTGGGTAGAAATAACAGCATACTTGTATCCATGGCGCTCGAGCAAGTTGCTTTACTTTTTTATTTTCTGTATATATGGTTTAGGAAGTTTTTCAAAGAACTGCCCTAAAAATAAATTTAATGAAATAGTTCATTGCAACCGCTAAACTGTAGCAAAAAATATTATGCATGCATATACTCGTTATTTTTCTTCTATTTTTCCCTTTGATGATTTACACTGTTGCCCCTTTTGGAAAATAACTTGTATTGAATCTGTTGATCTTGAAATAGGAAAAAAATATTCTTGAATGTTTTTAAATGAAGTCTTGTTTCTGGACAAAAATTTTACTCCGCTCCCCGGGTGAGAGAGAAGAACGTCGGTATACCTTCTTCTCATCATGTGGAAGGCTGCACCACATCTTACTCAACCTCTTGCTTGTCTCCCCAAATGAAAAGGATTCAGAATTTGCCACACCCCAAGTAGTCGTCACAAAGAAAGTGTAGGAACTGCACGGTCTAACCGGAAAGCAACGTCTTCTGAGCACCCTCTCGAACACATCCCCTGTCTCCTTCGCTATCCCTTTCCCTTTCCCTCTCCTCACCCTCTGTTTCTTCCACGAACACAAACTCCGATGCCCTGAACCAGTAGTCGTTCCCGGAGGAGGAAAATACTTTACCCGAGACAGAACTCCACTTCTCAACCTCGTTAAAACAAACGCATTCTCTTCTCCGCTGCTTCCTTCACGAATTGGTTCCCGATGGGTTTCGTTTTCTTCATCATTTCTGTGCGTTGCAACGGGAGTCATGTACGACGATGAGGCAGTATTGAGAGACGTTCGGTCTTCTTCGGTTGCGTTTGGAAACTGGACGTGAGTCTCCGAGTTGTGATGGTGGTGTTTGTGGTGGATGTTGAATTGAACAGCGAATTGAAAGGCCTCGGTGTCTCCTTGGACTTGAACGGTGTCGCCGCTCAAGAAACCGGACAACTGCAGGGGTAAAGAAGGTGAAGGGTTTGATGGCGATTGCGTGAATGGGATTTGTACCTTGTTGTTTTCATCCATTGGAGAAGAAGTTGAACAAGTTCGAGACACACAAAGAAGAGAGAGGACAAAGTGCAGAAACAAGTATGAAACTCGCGGTTTATAGGGAGGGTAGTGATCGTAACGGTTGCATCTTTTACTCTCGCGCCTTTTTTAACGTGGCGGTTGAATTGCTGCCAAAAGTCTACCTTACTGCTCAACATTCACTGCTCCTCCCACCGCTCTCAATCTCACTGTCCAAAAGTGTTTTGGACGGTCCGGATTTTTAAAAGGGAAGAGTTTTTTTTTAAAATCCGGACCATTGATTGCTGAGACGACGGTGAGATATTGAGCATTGAATGTTGAGCAGTGGAGTAGTCTTGCTGGAATTGCTATTGTGTGAAGTGGAGAAATTTTTCAGTGCTGGGTGGATATATTTCACATGGTACCCGCTCGGCATATTTAGGCCTTCCAATACATTTTTGTTTGGACAGTTCGGATTGAAACCCTCTTTCTCCTCTGACCCCAACATTTTCTCTCAATTTTTTTCTCTCTAAATCGGAGCGGTCAAAAAACGCAATAAACGGCTCAGATGTGCCAAGCGGGTACCACGTGATATCCACGCAGCACTGAAAAATTTTCCTAGTGGAGTGTGACTGTGATGATGCGTTTTGGGTTCTCTCAAAGATTGATTGGGCAACAAATAATTGCAATATTTGGCAGAACGTATTTTTCTTTTTTCTTTTTTCTTTTTTTTTGAAAAGGATATACGAGAAGAGATGTCTCTTTAATCTTTATAGTGAAAAAATGATTCACAGAAAGGATTTGGTTTGTTTAGTAATATGAATTCAAAAAATACAAAATGTTAAATGATCGAGTATAAAGAGAGTACTTTGCCTTTCAAAAAAAAAAAAAAAGAGAGTACTTCAAAATGAGAGTATGAAGGCAAGTAATGATCGAGGCAATAAATACATGAAAATATATCCGATTTTAGTGAATATAATTAAGGGCAATTTTGAAATTCAATAAGAGAATGTGTGATAATGTATTAGAAAAGTGAAGATTTACCAGAGCAATTTTTCACCCAGCGGCCAAGCGACTTCGGCCATGCCCATTGTCTCTCTAAAACTTTTGATAAACAATTCTTTGTTTTTTTTTTGCCCTTCAGTCCAAAATCTCGTTAAATGAGTTTGCCAAAGGAAAATAAATTTTAGAAAAGACAAATTAGCTCCTCTTCATAATAATGTAAGAATAAAAATATCAATGAATAAAAAAACCCCCACAAAATAGCAAACTATTATTCGGGGTGCGAAATTTGACAAGTTGAACACATCTTGAGCCAAAACGATTCAATTACTTCCGAACCAACACCCAGACAAGTAATTATTTAGCGCTTTTGAAATACTACGTTGCGTTGCCTAAATGATACTTTCAAGCATTTACGTAGTGACAAAATATCCGATAGGGGACAAAGAGCATAGTGCGGTGACGATCTTTTAAATTGTGAGAAATAAGACGTGGTATTTTGAGAGGAATGTGGGTGAGGTGAAGCGTCACTGACAATTTTTTAATCTGAGAATACCACAATAATTGTACCACCAAACCGTGGCTCCAAAATAAGTGACCTGGCTGTCTGTTTCGTTACACGAACGGTTCGACCATAGAATTCTCACCACTCAACAGACTCAGATAAGAACCACCACCACAGTCCTCCCCTCTCTCTTCTCTACTCTCTCTCATGGCCGTCTCCTCCCACCTCTCATGTTTCTCTCACCTCCCCTTTCTCTCCTCAACTCACTCCACTCTCTCTTCACCCACCTACCTCCCACTCTCCTCCTCTCTTCGAACTCCTCGCGGCCAGAAAACCTTCAAAATTCGCGCGGCGGGAGGGGACTTGTTGGGCGATTTTGGGGGGAGAGACCCGTTTCCGGCCGAAATAGAAAGTGGGTTTGGTGAGAAAGTGTTGGGTTTCAGTAGTACTGAGCATAAGATTCTTATCCCCAATTTATCGGCTCTTTCTCTTTCGCAGCAGGAGTGTGGGCCAGTCTCTCCCCTGCTGCCGCCTATTTCACGGGAGGATGCGCAGAAGCTGTTAAAGAAGGTGACTTTTTTAGTACTTAAATTGTTTACCTAATAGTAGTTTTAGCAGTTTCAGTTGATGAATAATTCAAAATTTTGGTACATAACATCCAACCCAATTCTCCAAAAAAAATGTATAACTCAGGCGTTTGTGCCATCTTTCACGCAACTCAACTAATCCTAGGTACCAATCCCACCGCCCAGGGTCCCAATTAAAGCCAGAGCAAAACTCTGAAATCTGTGTGGAAGAATTTGATAGCACCTAGAAGGTTCGAACTGAGACTCAGGAGGGGACAACCCGTAAGTCTCAAGCCTTGACTAGGCCAACCTCCCAATTCTCCATTTTGGAGACTCAAAGTATCAATTTCAGTTGAAAAAGTGCTTTTGGAGAATTGGACTAGTCATTAACATAAACCTCACATATATCTTTTTTATGTTTATTTGAAAAAAATCATATTTTTTATGTTTATTTTAAAGAAATTCATTCTCTACTTTCCCTTGAGATTGTTTTATAATTTAGGCTTGTTATAAACATAAGGAGCATGTGTCTCGTTTGAGAAGACATCGACGATTTATGTCTGGAATGTTACACATATTTAGTGCAAAAGAGTAGTGAAAAGTTCATATGGTGACATTGTTCTCCAACTATTAAGATGAACTAGAGCATGGTTGGAGCAATTTCATCGTTGGAGTAGCTGTCATAAGATGTGCTGAAGGTGAAATTCGAGAACCAAATTTTGGTTTTCATTGCAATGGTATAGTTGTTGGTTCTTTGCTTTAGGATTACCCTTTCAGCAATGCAAATTGAAAACTTGAGGACCCTTTACTTTTCCAGCTGTTTCCTTAACCTTGAACTTTTTGTCTGTGTTGAAATGGAAAGGAATGGCAAATTGAACTATAACTCATTTGAATATTTATTTGATAAGGAAGAAGTTTGAGCATCCATTTTCATATCTTTTGTTTTCTTATTATTTTAAAAGCTCAGACATTTGCTGTGTATTCTAAAAATCACATCTTCATGCACTAGATTGCCATTTTTTGATGAATTCAGAAAAATTGGGCTTCATTCTTTAAGGCTTTGCATCAAGACAATGTTGTTGACTTAAAAATCACTGGGTTCATGCCTTACTGGCGGGAAATTGCATTTTTACTGATAGAATTATATTTAAGACTAGTGTTTGGTCTCTCCAATGGCCGTCAATGGAAAATTTTCTATGTTTGTATATTGAGCTCTAAAGCTATTATTAGGAATAAAGATTATAAGTGGTGCTTCCGATTTTCCTCTCATAACTCATGCATGCTAGCTTCTTCTTTTTTAACTGCAATCTGAGAATTTCTATGACTGGGAAAATTGTTGCCTCACACTGCATATACCCATGTTTATTGCTATGTTGGAATCGAGAAAAGAAAATAAACGTCAAAGTTGAGCCATGAAACGAGAATTTTGGGTCGTGCAAGTAGTGATTCAAATTCTGTCTCCAAGGCTGAAGCATTACAAACCCCCTTAGGCTTCTACTTACTAGAGTAACCTAAATGATTTCGATTTGGAGTTATCACATAGGTTTAAGCCAATATTTTGTTATATGATTCTCTTTTTTCTGAAGGGCATGAAAAACTGAATTATGGGCCTATAGGTTGTTGGCTGGAGACTGTTAGATAAACAAGAGGGACTTAGATTACAATGTCTGTGGAAGCTGAGAGATTTTAAATGCGGGGTTGACCTCATCAACAGAATACACGAGGTCGTAGAAGTCACAGGTCACTTCCCAAATCTGCACTTGGAACAGCCCAATCAAGTGAGAGCTGAACTATGGACTGCTTCCATCGGTGAGTGGGCTTTACTGAAAACTAAATCATTGTTTGTTGATTGTTTTAGTTTGTTCATATACCAACCTCTATATCTGAATCACTTGGGAGAAGAAATTGTGATTTTTCCGTATTGGTCGAAATACAGAGTACAGACCTCATCTTAGGAGAAAGAAAAATAAAAAAGGAAACCAGGAAATATATATAAATGCAGATTGCTTGTAGATTAGGTATGTCCATTTTATGTCTTCTCGAGGCTCCTACCAATTTTCAATCTGACAATGGGAATTAAATGATTTATTTTACCCAATGCTATCTTGTTTATTGTTTATAAATTGAAAACTATAGCCCAGCTTATATCTATTAAACTGCCCAGAATGACCAAAAAGCTTATATTTCTAGCCTTCGGATTCAGCCATGCTGAACTCTTAGTAGAGTAGAGGGTTTTAATGTTGAGGGTCAGTGGGTAAATCACGTAAGATTGTAAGTAGTCTTCTTCAGCGAAAATAAATAATTTCCATCAGTTTCAGGTTTAAAGGATATGTTCGTCATTTTCCAACAGCTCTATATGCATGGAAGTTCGCTAGTTAGGTTCGCATGAGATTTCAGATTTTGTTGTTGTAGTTTGAACTCAATTCTTCCTGGCTTCCATTACATGCTTTCTTCACGAACTTGTGTATTTCGACATCCCCTTCTTTATTGGTGGTGTCTAATGAGTAGTTTGAAGGCATTTTTAGTTGCTCCATTGGACAACACCCGAGTCCAAATTCCAAGTTAAAGTAAATAACCTGTACTTTCCTTATCTAATTTGCAGGAGGGTTGAGTATGAATGATTTCATTGTGGCTGCTAAAATAGATCAAATAAAGACATCAGATCTCGTCCCCAAGAAGATGAGAGTTTGGGCATAATTGGGTATTTCTTGATTTCTTGGCGAGTTCTGAAGATACGTGCGTGAAATTAGTTTCTTCTCTCGTGAAGCCAAAAAAACAAGTGAAAGTATAGCTCATGTTCGAGGCATTCGTTACTCCTCTTCAATCTGTGTACAATAAATCAATAATCGATATCATGCTTGTCGCTAAATTGGATTTTCCTTCATTATTTGAACAGTGCTGGTTTCTGTAGTTTTTGGTGCCTGATTTTTTCAGAAATAAAGTCAGCTTTTCTCTTTGGGTAATTTGGGTTTGCTTGATATATGAGATCATGTTTGCATTATATGGACTTATTGAACTTCCCATAATAATAAATAGCAAAAGAGATTGAATAGTAATTCAGAAATTGGGAATCGCTTCTCTCCGGTTGACCGAAAATCTTGCCGAAAGCTACAGTCGTTGTGGGTCGCACCGTGGGACTACCAACTCTTTTCACATGTTTTGCACTGAACTCCCAAGTTAACTGAAGAAAATCGTCCAATTATTATAAGTTACCAGTTATCTTAGGTTAACTGAAGAAAATCCATGCAATTATTATTTACCAGTTATCCTAGAAGCTTAAGCGGTTAGAAACCGGGTCATGTGTATTAAGCTATATAACAAATATAATTAAAGTGAATCAACGCATTTACATATCAGAGCATCATGGATTTGTTGCCACTCTACATCTCTCCTTGCTTGGAAAGAGACATTTTTTTTTGTTTTTTGATTTTTTTATTTGAGGTGACTTCTTCCATAGTTAGTAGGACGGGGCTAAATGCCTAAATTCACGTGCTAAAAGTTGGGAAAATTACTCCGAGAGAGTTACTTTTCACCCCTGGTCATCGGGAGCAAAATTTAATAAAACATTTTAAGATCCAAATTAGTACTACTCCGTAGAAGATAAATCAGGGAAGACAGAGTGACCATTAACAATATTTTGTGCACAGCTGCAATAGATCAAACTTCCTTTTGGTTTTAATTATTACATTTAATTATTACATTGTGGATGCTCTAAAGTCCTGATTATTACATTTTTCTTCATTTTTGGACAGTGTGCCATGGTGTGGATTCACTGCCTTTTTGCCAGCTTTCTTGTCAGATTCCATCGGCGCTTGTTGATGCCTCTGATATGGACTTCCGTCATCCTGAGGTGACTCAATGTCGGATTACCTAACCTCACTGACTTCAGCCTTGGGTCGGTCTGTCTTGGTAGTAAGCTACTAAGGTGTTGAGAGTTATGATCCGTGGGTCATTTAGGGAGATTTTGTTGAATTGAATCTTTAAAGCAATCGTCAAGCGTACATATTATATAAGTGAATTGCTCATACTTTCTTTATAAAAAAAAAAATTGCTCTTACTTTCCTTTCATCTGAGGGCTATCGCAGAGGAAGATGATGACATCTGCTCATTTTAGGGCTTAGACGTTAGTTTTTGCTTCGTTGTGCTTATTGCTTATTTGTGCTTTTCACACCCTGTTCGATAGAGTGGAGGATGACAAGTAGATCTATAAACGAATCGAGCCATTGGCAAGCAACTCGAGACTCGGTTCGGATCAACTCGGTTCGTATTATAAACGAACAATTTCAAGCCCACACCTTTAATTTGTAGGGCATCCTTTGAATTTTGAATCAGCCGTACCCTACAAATTCTGAAACAATTATCGGATTAAACTATTTTTTTTCAGAAACCATAAAAAAATATTTTAAGAATAACTTGCGATTTGAATTATCTTTATTTTTGTAATGGATACCAAACCGGGCCCTTACAGCACAAATAGTGAACCCCTTGACAGCCTCAAAATGACCCTGTTTTGGGGTACCAAAGTAATTGGCTTCATGTTTAAAATTTTGTCACGGGCAATGGCATGGTCGTTCTACTCTACTCTACAACGTTTTTTCAAATTAATCGGAGTGAGACAAGAGCGGGCCTCACGCAGCGGGCACTGCACCCTGTATTACTGGTGGTGAAAATTTCAAAATCATAATTCGTGTCACAGAGCCACATTAACCTGGTCTGGTAAGTTTCTTGTATCTTCCCCATCCTGACATCCAAAGTATCAAACTTTGCAGGAGAGAGAGAGAGATGGTTGCAACAGCTATTTCTTCCGCCCTTTCGCTATCGTGCGCACTTCTTCCTTCCCAAGGTCAACATTTTCAAAATCCCTGGTAACTAAAATCCCCCCTCTCTGTTACTCTCTTTCTCATTGTCTTCTCCTTTGGTTGAACATTAGGTGGGTCAACTCGGAGCCTTCTGCGGAGGAACAAAGAGGTCAGCTTTACATCATGCATTTGCGATTATTGTAATCTCAACATCTCAATATTCTCAAGAAAGAACTGTCGGTTACCGTTTTCCTTCTACGAAATACTATGAAAGGAATTTGTATTACTCAACGGGGACAGTAGATATGGTGTTCGATGAAATGTGCCTGCCCGAATTTCGTTATTGATTCGTGTTCGCAGCTAATCGTCTCTCTCCACGCGTGATTTGTTGTTTTGCAGTCTGTTCGTGCACTAGTTGGTAGTGCATTGGGCCCAACTTGGACTCAAGTATATCATCAATTGTACTGTATTCAAGAACTAGTTTACGTTTTCTTTTTTGCTTTTCGAGCGACGAGCTGGTTTTGCTTTTAGGGTTTTGTCGAGAAAATGACTCGAAGGGATAACTACTGGCTTTGTTTTCGGCAAATGTTTTGTTTCCTCTGATGTTTCTGGATATAGTTTTAATCAAAGACTGGAATTTTGAATTCAAGAATAGAACTCATTAAACACCAAAAAATGGGTTTCGGTGAATGCTAGATGTGTTTGGTGTATACTTCCTGGTCATTCTATCACAGATGCTATCATCGGTGATTAGAAGACTGGGTCATCTCGTTTGGTTACTCAAACTGCAAAGATGAATATTTTCTTTTCTATTCTCCCAGTCAAGTCGAAAGTTGTTTGGTGCGAGTGGTAACGCACTTCATTTGATCCAAAACAAAACAAGGAAAAAGGACAAAGTTGGATGTTGATAACTTGATGCTGAATGATCTACAGTTAAACGAAACTTAACCTTGTATCCTAATCAGTTGGAATCATCTACATGAATCCTTTCGGAGTCATAATGTGATCCTTGACATAATTTTGGTTAATGTTCCTACTGCAGCTTGCAACATGTGGTTCTGGTGTTTTTATTGTAGAAACAGAAATCACCTTATGCACAGAACTTTATAATTTCTTGGTGATAATCAGTCGTTACTTCAGTATTGTCGAGATGCTTCCACAATAAGCAACAGATTTGAGTTTTTTACGGTCCAGATTTACCTTTTGATACTGTTGTGATTTCAAATAAAAGAGAAAATTTTATATTGCACAAATTTCCCAGAAGCTGCAAATAGTGGGAATATGGGATTATCTTACAAGTCATCAGTAACTACTTCATATGTTGCAGAGAAAATGTAGAGGGAAATCTGGTCCTGGTATGATCACAGCCCAATTTGAGCTGAAGCCTCCTCCGTATGATCTGGTAAGATTTGAACTGAAGCCTCCTTGATATATCATCACAACTTGTAGAATTCTTTTTGAAATTCTTGTCGGATTACTGGTTGAAAAGTACAAGCAAGCTAAGATAATTGAGCTCTGTCAGCTATATGGCATTTTACGGTAGCTATTTTGATACATTTTTTCGTTGACTTTATAGGGTTAGGCCTGTGCTGCCTTTGTTTAGAGTCTCTGGTCTTAGGCTTCAATTTGCTCCATCATCCATCACTATGTCACTTTATTAATTTTCTTGTTTCTATAAATACACAAATAATTGTATAAATCATCAAGAAGTCAATAGATTTTTTTGTGCTATTACTCAAACATCGAAACCTTTTTCCACCTGAAATGGAATATAGTTATCAGGATTCTACGTTAATTCCTTGATTGATATATGGCAGAAAGCTTTGGAACCCCATATGAGCAGCGATACAATGGAGTACCACTGGGGAAGGCACCACAGAACTTATGTTGAGAACTTAAACAAGCACATAGAGGGAACAGAGTTGGATGGAATGGCATTGGAAGATGTTATCATTGCTACATACAAGAAGGGAAATCTCGATCCTGTTTTCAATAATGCTGCACAAGTATGAATTTACAAACTACGTGTCCGTGTGCCTTCTCAAACTATTCATGCCCATTAACTTATTTTTTTGGTTGAATGTGGAGCCGAATCTCTCACCATTTTAATCAGACATTTGTAGTTAGGATTACTGTCAACTCCATTTGATGAAGTCCTTCATCTTTGAATACTGGAGCATGTTTTATGACAAATTTACTAATTTTCTCCCATCTCATGGAGGGTAAATTTTTTTTTTTTTCCATTTCGCATGTGCATCCCTGATAATAAACTTTCACAAATTTCTTAATTTAACATCATAGTTGCAAATTTTAACCTTCTACCATCTGCAGGCATGGAATCATGATTTCTTCTGGGAGTCTATGAAACCAGGTGGTGGAGGAAAGCCATCTGGAGAGCTCCTAAGATTGATTAACAGAGATTTTGGGTCTTTAGAAGGGTTAATCAAAGAGTTCAAGGCAGCTGCAACCACACAATTTGGTTCTGGTTGGGCTTGGCTTGTATGTGAGTGGCATTGGAGCTCCCTTGTTCCAAAATCCGCCAGTTTGCTTGTAGTATAACTAGCTAACTTCGTACATTTAGCAATAACTGAAACTCCTGTTTTGTTTTCTTCTAGACAAAGCAAATAGACTTAATGTGGGAAACGCCGTAAATCCTCTTCCAAAGGAGGAGGACAAGAAGCTCGTTGTGGTGAAGAGTCCCAATGCCGTGAACCCCCTTGTCTGGGATTATTCAGTGAGTCTTTCCAACTAGTTAAATGTCCCATTATCCCCATCTTTTGGGTTTTTTATAAGTTAACTGCTGGCGGTAGCTTGTAACTTGTGATCGTATATTCATTCATAACATTTCATTGGCTTTGAGAATCTTATAATATTTTCACTCGCTTGCTGCAGCCACTGCTTACTATTGATATTTGGGAGGTAACCTACACTCACACTTATTGAGTTCCTCTTTTGTTTTTTCCCTAGAAGAAGAATTTTTATTAGCTGATTACTAATTGATTCCAAAATTTCTTTGATCATCACAGCATGCTTACTACCTTGACTTCCAGGTACTGCTTAAAATAAATATAAAATGGAATATAAGTTTTCGCTTAGTATAAGAAATTCGGGGTTTTTTTTCCTGCCTTCATGTGCTGTTGATTATGTTACAACAATGATGTCTCTCACAGAACCGGCGGCCAGATTATATATCAACCTTTATGGAGAATCTTGTATCATGGGAAGCAGCCAGTTCTAGACTAGAAAAGGCACAGGCCCGAGATGCTGAAAGAGAAAGAGAAGAAGAGCGGAAAGCAGAGGAAGAATGGAAATTGAGATTCAAAAGCTAAATAACTTCTGAGATAGGTTTGGTGCTTAAGTATTGAGTCTATTGACCTATGAAAGTCACTCGGCTCCCTTCTATTTTGTTCTGATTGTTAAATGATCCGTAGAGAGTTCATGGGTTTTAATAAATGACTGGTATAGAGTTTGCCTGTTGCTGTGCTCAAAACTGCTTCCATGTTTCTTGAACAGGGTTTTGTGGAGGACCATCCAAGAAAAAGTGATTTACTGCAAGATGTTGGAACCAGAGGGAAAGGGCAAAAGAGGGTATGAAGATAAATTACCTACGTATTGGAGCAAGTCTACTCATTTATGCTAAATTGGCTTTGCCAAGGCTATTTTTTGCTTGCCACAATATCGAAAGCCAAGAAAATAGCAATGTTGTTGTATCGGTTCAGTGCCATTTTGACACAATCTCAACTCCAGACCATTGGATTAAACTCATTTCATTCTTCAATGTAATCACATGACTGCGGATCAAAAAAAGAAATGTAATCACATAACTTGGATGAAGTGGGAGAAATGGCAATGTCATATTAACATATTTTGTGCCATATTTGAAATGAAAGATGGTAATGCCATTTTCCGGTTTCAACAAATGGCAATGGGTGGACGTAGATTTTACCAAAAAATAGGCTAAATTATGGGAATAGTGAGACAAATGGCTAGGGGTGGACTTGCTTAATTGGTTCCCAGAAATTTATACAATCACTACTCTTCTTTTTTATTCTAAACACAATAAGTCACTCTTTGGATCCTGAATTTTGAATGACAGATGGAAGAGTGGATGAACCACTTACACATATCCAATTGAGCTAATTTTTTGCAAGGCTATTCAAAAAATTATTTTGAAATCATGCCTTGTTCATATGGTGTTTTGAAAAATTTTGGGTTTGGTTTTTTGAGTAATGAATGAAGAGAGAAATTAGAGTAACCGTTCTAGAAACCTTTTTAAAAAATAAGCAATTTATTTCACTTTTTCAAATTAAAAAATAATGTAAATGAAAAATAATTTTTCAATTTTTTTCGCACCGTTTAAAAGATCTCAATGTGATCAAACAAGATCTATATTTGTAGGAAAATTATTTACGTCACATGATTTTTGAGCTTGAAATTGCCTTCTTAAAAAATAAGTACTTATTTTGAGTTTGGGAACGAGTTTTTTATGGGTAATGAGTGAAGAGAGATAGAGATAAATGAGGAGATAGAGGTAGTGAGTGAAGAGAGTAATGATTAGAAGTAGAGGTAATGATTGGAGGGTAGTCCTATGGTACACACCCCTTATTAAGGGGTGTACCGTACGCGTCATGATTTTAAACCCTTGGATTTCAAAGTAAATAATCCAGACCACCCATTTATTAAACCAATTAATAAAATAAAAAAATGGCTTAGCAGGTAACAGGTTGTTCTCTCTTCCTTGACTTTCTCTCCCTCTCCCTCATGTGTAAAATACTACAAATTATATAACATAACCACAATTGTTATGACAACACAAAAAATTGACACTTTCTTACCATAATATGTCGTACCAAAAGAAATCGATCAAAAGATACTAGATACAAGACTAAAATATATTGTTGCACAATCAATAATTATTATACCCAAACAAAATACATGTCTAAAATATCACAAATTAAATATTGTATAACTTAACATCCTAACAGTCCTGATCGATCATTTTAAAAATACACTCACTAACGCATTTAGATTGTACAGTCAATTTATATTTGGTACGAAACCTAGTCCTCTATTGTAGTTGAATGTAATGTAGCCATGCGACTGTGATACAATAATGACGATCAAATCCGTTGAATTTTTTATGTTTGTTGATTAAGTCACCTACGTAATTTTTTGTCTCAATCAAGTTCAGGAAGCTCCATCATCAGCACGCAAATTGAATAATAGAATGATATTTTCCATCTAATTAAGTGTCTAGCTATAAGCCATCAACTTCATTCTTGATACGAATAACCTAATTAATATTATGTAAAAGATAGACAATTTTGATAAAATAAAAAAAAAATAGAAAAAAACACCTTACGTGGGTCTCAGATGGTGCATTATTATATTTTAATGTTATATTAAAATTGAACGATGAGATTTGTTGAAGTATGAAACTTCAAGGACTAACTATGTGATTTCTTGTAAAAAATAACAACATTCTTTTAAAAAAAAATAGGAACGAAGGGTTTAAGACTTGAACCCCAGATCTTTTAGATAAATGTCCAAACTCCAACACCTTATCACTATGGTACACAATTGAGAATTTGTAATTTTAAAGGCTATTAATTATATAATAAGAATTTGAAAAATTAGTGTAGAGGGAATCGAAAATTAAGACAATATGGTGAAAATTTTAAAATTTGAAACAATAATGTGGCGGGAATTGAAAATAATTAGTGGTATTGTATTTTGTCAATTATAACTATCGTTTACTGAGCATTCTGATTGAATTTTTTTTATACGACACGTTGTGGGTATGAAAACGCCAATTTATGGTGTTGTCATAATAAATTTGGTTATATTACTAAATTTGCGGTATGGTATTTTGCTAATAATAACTATCGTTAACTGAGCATTTCAATTGAATTTTTTTATACGATACGTTATGGGTATGAAAACGTTAATTTATGGTGTTGTCATAACAAATTTGGTTATATTACTGAATTTGAGGTATGATATTTTGTTTATTATAACTACCGTTAATTGAACATTCTGATTGAATTTTTTATACGACACGTTGTGGATATGAAAACGTCAATTTATGGTGTTGTCATAACAAATTTGGTTATATTACTAAATTTGTGGTATTTTAGGCATGTGTTATTACGGAATATTTTAATTAATTTCCTTTGGTACGACACATTGTGGTAAGAAAACTTCAATTTATGATATTGTCATAACAATTATGGTTTGTTATAAAATTTGCGGTATTTAAATATATTTTCTTTTGATATGACACGTTGTGTTAAGAAAATGACAATTTTAGGTGTTGTCATAATAATTGTGGTTATTTTCTAAAATTTGTGGTATTTTACAAATATTTTTGGCTTGGGTATAACAATTGTTGATTCTGGTACGACATATTTTGATTTTGTTACGGAATATTATACGAGTCAAAAAAATTTGGTACGATTCATTGTGGTAAGATAATGCCAATTTATGGTGTTGTTATAACATTTGTGGGTAACATTATTTAATTTTTGATATTGTACGCATATATTTGGTTATGGTACAAGTATTATGAATTTCGGTACGAATAATTATGGTTACATAATAACAATATTTTTTAATTATGGGTAACCTGCTAATGACCTGTTCAACAGGTAAATTTTAATGTACAAGTCATAATTAGAATCATAAATATGCATTAGAAAACCAAAAATTGGTATAATGAAAATCACAAATTGTCATAATTTAGACATACGGTATACCCTGTGTATCATAGCTTCCTCCATGATTGGAAGTAAGGATAATGAGTGTTTTGCAAGTTGAATTTTTTTTCAAAACACCATCTGAACAAGGCATCGAACGGTTCTGATTATTCGTTTGGGATTTAAATATGGGCCTCACATGTTGTACATTCTTTGGTATCACAAATTTCTGAGCCCTTTATCCAAATTATACTAATACTCTTTCTGTTCCAATACTCCTTCTGTTCCTAAACGAGAGCTCATGTTATTATTCCGGGCACTTCAAAAAATTGTTTATATTTTTAAATTTATAATGTTAAAAATATTCAATATGAATTTTATTTGATAGATCCTAATTAATTTTATCATACAAAAATTTTAAAATCATAAAAAATATTACAAATTGAAAGATTATAAAGAAGATAAAAATAACAGAAAAAAGGTAAAGGAGGACCCTCAGGACGGTGGCAGTAATATTTTTCGGTTGAAGCAAATCAAATGAGAGGCAGTGCGTGTGTTCCTGGGGGCGGGGGTTCTGCTGCCTGGTAGGAGCAGCAGGCCCTACCCACACCTCAAAACTACGTAGTTTTGAGGTAAAACTATTGGTCCCCTTCTTCTGTTTTGATGTGCTGGCCGCCTGGGCCTCTTTTTTGCTCTCCTTTGTCCACAAAAACCAATTCTCATGGGTAAAAAAAAAAACTGAATTAGACATGGTAGTGTAGGACTGTTAAACGAATCAAGGTACTCGAGTTTGAGTTCGCGTTCATTCGTCAAAAACTTGTTCAAGATTGGTTTGTCACATAAACAAACCAAGCTTAAATTTTTTTTTTTTTAAGTTCCTTAAGATTTCAAACCAAGCTTGAACAAGCTATTACTTAGCTCTTTGGATTATTATGTGTAAAAAATTCAAACTAATTGAGATTGACTCGTGTTTGGCTTGATTAAAGCTCGTTTAAGATTAGCTTGTCTCATAAACAAGTTAAGCTCGAACATATTTTTGAAACTCGTTAAATTTTCAAACCAAATTTGATCAACTACCTACTTGGCTCGTTTATCACCCCAGTAGTGCAAGCATCAAATGACCAAAAAAAAATAATCTCATGGGTAAAAAAAAAAACTGAATCTCCACCATTAGGTTCCCAATTATAAATATAATTCTTCACAAATTTTTATACGGTTTATATATTTAAAAATGTAGTTAAAAAATTAAGTACTCCAATTTTCAATTCATTTGTACCAGTACAAATATTTTATTTTTCGGATAATTTTATCCTAAATAATCATATTTATATAATATTTATCTATGGGGCTCTCATAATTAAATGTATGATCTTTATTTGGTTCTATGGCTCTCTTAGGGCTCTCATATAAGAGCATTATAGCCAATAATTAATTATGACCCTTTTAAGAAAAAATGATCATAAAAATAATATTTACGTACCGATTCAAACCGATTGAAAATTCGGACCATAACTATTCTATTTTTTTTTTTTTGCCCATGAGAATTGTTTTTTGGACAAAGGAGAGCAAAACCAACAGATCAAAACAAAAGAAGAGGACCAACGGTTTTGCCTCTAAACTACGTGGTTTTGAGGTGTGGGTAGGGCCTGCTAATCCTACCAGGCAGCAGAGCCCCCGCCTCCGTGTGTTCCTAGTGTCTTCATTCAGTTTGAGGCGCCATGTTCCGACTGTCGCACCGCTTCGTTTCCCGAGCCACAGCGGCGGCGAACTGGTGTCGCCGCCAACTTTCCACCGATATCCCGGCGGAAATAGAGGGGTATTCTCCGTTCGTGCAGGCTTGGAAGAAAATAATACGAAACTTGGAGCCACCCAAGACTCCCTCGGCCTTCATGAAGCGCCGCCCACCGCCGCCATCCTTCATCCCTTCCAAGCTCACCGTCAACTTTGTCCTCCCTTAATCCTCCGAACTCTCCAACAAGGAGCTCTCTCTCTCTCTCTCTCTCTCTCTCTCTCTCTCTCTCTCTCTCTCTCTCATGATGATGATGGTGTTCGTTGTTAGCTGATGCAAGGATTCATTTGGTTGATTATTTCTGTTGAATTATTGGTATATGCAACTGGGTTCATTTAGTTTGATTTGATAATTCATTGTGCTACAAGGGTTTTTTGAGTTAAATTTGTTGCACTGTTTTTTTTTCCTCAGTTGGGATCACAATTCAATTCTCTCTTGAGACAAGCACCTAGATAATGTGTTTAGTACTGTGTATTATTTCAATTAACTTTTTGATACTCTTCAATTTTGAAATTTCAAAATCTTGTTGTTGCTGTTATGATCTCCCCATATATGAAATGTTGGTTTCGTTCCCGAGAAGAATAGTTGGGGAACTAATTTTGGAAGCTGTGATTTTCGATGTTGTCCTGTTTTCAAAACCAAGATTCACAACTACGTACTTACACTACAACACTAATTAATTATTAGGGCGAGAAACTAAAATTATTTGAACTCAATTACCCACTCTCACCCCCCAAGAAAACTATCCACTCTTTCACCCCATCTACACTTGCACACACGGAGTGTGTGCCCCAACCCCTAGTCATACTATTAAATTGGAACATTCACGTTTAGAAACAGGGAATCTTCTCGCTCGTACATCGCAATTGAGGGTGAAAGCATAATGCAAGAGTAGGAGTAGCTTTTTCACTGAACAAAAGGTTTGGTAAACCTCATACTCCAGTGTTAATCAAATTGGGAAACAAGCAAACGGGTTTTTCACGTAAATTTGAAGAAAGTTCTATGAGATCGGTTCCTGCAAGTCCTGTGGGTGAAAAAAGAATTCGTGGAATTATGATCTCTGTGTGGAAAAAAAAAACCCTAAATTACCAAATAATCAACTCTTTATTTTCCGCTCTCAGGTGTAAAACTAATTGATGGCTCTGTATATATAATCAATCTCACCTCTTTATCAGAACTAACAAGTAACAAAATAAATTATCGACTGTATTTGTTGTTATTAATGTAGAAGTACATGTGGTTTGGGCTGCAGGGTACAAATCATGCGTCCGCCATCGGGAAAAAAATAAAAGAAAGAAAGAGAACATGATACTTCAAGTTTCATGGGTTTTCATTCCATTTGCAGGTTGACTTGGTCATCATTCCATCAACAACTGGACAGATGGGTATCCTCCCTGGGCATGAAGCCGCAATTGGACAGTTGAAACCAGGAATTCTATCGGTTCACGAAGGCAGTGAAGTGACCAAGTGCTTTGTCAGTAGCGGGTTTGCGCTTATTCACGCTAACTCTTTTGCAGATATAGTTGCCATTGAGGCCGTGCCGCTTGACCGCATCGACCCAGTCCAGGACCAGAAGGGTCTTTCTGAGTTCACTCAGAAGCTAAACTCCGCATCCACAGATTGGGAGAAAGCTGAGGCCCAAATTGGTGTTGATTTACACAGTGCCATGAACTCTGCTCTTACCGGTTAAAGGGTACCAGGGCAATGCATATTCTGTCACCTAAATCCTTTTTTCTCTGTCTTCTTTACACTTCTTAAGGCATACTTGGGGGACTTTTTGATGCTCTGAGATTTGTTTTGGCTTTGCAAAGGAGAGTTATGGTCCTTGTTTTTATAAAATGATAAACTGTCTTGTATAAATTTGGATAAATAAGGTTTGGGGGTCTGCTGGCCCTGCCGTGACTTGGGGGCAAGGCAGCAGGCCCCTTAATCCCACATACTATCTATGTGAGAGTTTGTACAATTGTTAATACAAATGTTGGTGTATGTACCTTTTCTGAAAAGTACGTAGTGTTTCGGAGAATAATTTTTGAACTTTTGTATACCATTCAATAGTCTCACTAAGCAAAAGGTATGCTACATTGCTACTTAACATAACAATATGCACAATATATTTAGGTGACACAAAACGTACCCATAAAAAGCCTATCTATAGTTTATAATCTTTAGAGAAGTTGTTTCCGTTATTTGGACTTTTGATTATGTTTGTGAGGAAAATTTCATGGCATTTTCCAAATTCATGTTTTTGTGGGCTTAGGCTGGGTTCTTATGAACTAAACTTAAATCTGAAAATTTTGTCCTTATTTGAATTTTTTTCGAATTTGTTAATTTTGCATCAAACTTTTGTGGGTTATGGATTCGTCTCGACAAGAAAAATCAGAAAAATAATTTTTTTTTTACTTTTACCCAAATATTTTGAGAAATAACCACTTTTTAGCTCAAAAAATGACTTTTTTTTGCTAAAAATTAGTTATTTTTCAAAATACTTGAGTAAAAGTAATAAAAAATTACTTTTCCGATTTCTCACCTCGAGACGAATTCATAACCTACAAACGTTTAACGCAAAATTAACAATTACAAAAAAAATTCAAATAAGGACAAAATTTTCAAATTTAAATTAAATTTAAGTTGAATTCTTAAAAACACGGCCTCAAAAAAGGAAGTGTACAAATTGCAATATTAAAAAATGACCCAGATAAAAAATCATATCTCAATTGGCTTTCCTTTAATTACCACAAGAGAGTTGAACAATCCTCCATTATCTGGGGAATTGATCTCTACCTTTCATTTTTTGATATCCAACTCTTTTTATTATCTTTTAATAAAAAAATACATACATATTTCAATACTAAAAATTAAAAAAAAAAAATGTGGTTATCAAAAAAGAAAGTACTCCCTTCCCTTAAGGACAAAGCTTAATTTTTTACATTGAAATTGAAGCGTTTGCATTAAAAAAATGAGCGCGAATATCAATATTTTTTTTTCTTAAACTATGATTCACATCGAACAAATATAGAATCCCATCGAAGGGTGTCATTGCCGATTTCAAATATTGGTTCCACCACATAGCAGGGTTCCATGTACACTCACGAGGGCGGCCTCGCCTTTCACCCAATCGGGCCAATCACAAATACGTCCTCTATAGTCTAGGGTTTCTCTCTCTCTCCACACCATGAAATCCCAACCGTCAACAACGGAACAAGAACCATCGGAAACCGATCCGTCCACGTTCGCGTTCGCCGTCACGAGAATCGCGTCGGCACAGATCTGTCAGTCGGTTGGGTTCACATCGGCCCGGCGCTCCGCCCTCGACACCCTCACGGACGTCGCCGCCAGGTACCTCTGCGCCCTGGCGCGGTCCGCCGCCGCCGCATCCGCCTCCTGCGGCCGGACCCAGTCCAACCTCCTCGACGTCGTCCGCTCCGTCGAGGACCTCACCTCCGTCCACGGCTTCCGCGGCGCCTGGGACCCGAGCCGGCAGCCACTCGCTTCCGCCACCCTCGCCGACCTCTCGAGCTTTGTCGAGCGAACCGACGAAATCCCGTTCGCGAAGCCGCTTCCCCGTCCTCCTTCGCCCGAGAGGGCCGTTTTTACGGCGAAAAGGACCGGGGTTTTGCACGTACCGAGGTGGTTGCCGGCGTTTCCGGAGATGCGTGAGAGAGAGATTGGTGGGGAGGAGAGAGTAAAGGAGGAGGAGAGAAGTGGGGTTGTTGGGTCATTTGGGAAAGTTGATGGGGGTTTTTTGGTTGATGAGAAAATGAAGATGGGGTTGTTAGAAAAGAGGGGTAGAGTGAGATTCAAGATGGGTTTGGGTGTGGGTAGGGCTAGGGGTAAGGTTGAGGGAGGGGGAGAAGTGGGAGAGGGATTGGTGGGTGTGGATTTGAGGAGTGGGGTTTGTAGAGGAGGGAAAAGGGTGTCATGCCACCAAAATAGGAATGTGGATAATGAAGAAGAAGATCACAGGAAGAAGAAGAGGAAGAAGAGTAGTAGGGATGTTTCAAGAAACTACATTTGATTTTTTGATCACATGCATCGAGAAAATCATTGGTAGAGGTGTGGATGTTGATTCAATCATTGATACTAGCTTTTAACGGCATGAAAGAGAACCAAGCATAGTTCAATATACCTCGCTTTAGTAGAGGAGGTAAAAGGGTGTCATGCCAGAATAGAGAAGTGGATAAAGAAGATCACAGGAACAAGAAGGGGAAGAAGAGTGATGTTCCAAGGAAAAGAAGAGGGGTAGCAACTAGTGAGTATTAGCTCCTCCCGAGGGATCCTACCCAGGGAGATTTGATTCATTGTGAATTCTTTGATTGAGAATGAAAGAGCTCGCTTTGACTGTTAAAGAGTCTGTAACTCCTTCCCTTTTGTGAACCACTCGTTTGTCTTTCCCCGTGAGTATAGCATGATGAGCCCAAGTTACGGCAGCTCTGGATGACAAGATAGATAGATCTTCCAACAGGATAGCGATGTAGCTCCTTCACCCACTTGCGTTAGTAGTATCTTAAAATCTGTTATCTATGAACAACAGACCAACTGCCTGACATGAAGTTGACCGAAACAACTACAAAGCAAATAAGGAGGATATCATCATTGAGTTTTTTATTTGAGGGTCTTTTTGACGAATCTGAGACTTTCCATTTCTTGTGGTACAAACACAATATATAGTCTGTGCGTAGCTTGAGTCGTGTTCTACCCGAAGATATATAATAGAACGCAACTAATCCTTAGTTGAATTCAATGACATTAGGCAACAAGGACAACAAATCAAGATCCATCAATTGTTGGATGGAAATTGGTGGAATAAGCTCGTATGCTGAAACTGATTTGGGATGATCTAAAGTACAACGGCAGTATATTGGAGACCCCCATATTCCATCTTTGCCAAATGTCTCACCATTTTATGTACGACACTGCAACTACATTGATCAAAACAAAGTACACTAAACATATTACTCTTTCTGTCATCTTATGGGTGATGTTTTGAGGGACAACAGGCCATCAAGTTCCGAAACCCTAGAGTTGTCACGCTTTGGTGGTCCAAAAATCTCCCACATGCGAAGGGTCTGGTCTGCCCCGGCTGACATCACAGTTAGTCCATCTGGGCTCTGCAATATATCAATCATTTCAAGGGGAGATGAGGTTTGAGGAGTACAAAGTTTGATGTCTAACAATCGAAACTCTAGCTTGATTTGTTGAAGGACTATTATGTGTACCTGTGCAAGTTGGAGGACTCTGGACGAGTGGCGCTTTAGCCCTCCCATTTTAGACATTGAAGGGTACTGCCACAAGCATAGTTGGTGATTTAGCGTGTCAGTACTGAAACCATGACCGCTCAGTATCTCCTTATGATGCCTATTCCATTCCAAGCCACATACCTGATCATATATGAAAGGAACTACTACAATCAATGCAATTCTCAATGTATCAAAACACATTTTGAGAACCTTGACTTAGTTTTGTTGCTACTGTAAAGGTAAAACTGCATCAGGTCATGGTGAACTACCAAATAATGCAGTAGTTGCTGCCAAAAAATGGTTCATAGAGAACTGTGTACTGAAGTGGAGAGAATTGTGTTGTCTGTTTAGTACTGTTTTCATGTTTCCTGTTTTCAGAAAGAAAAACAATAGAATGTTTGAAAACATTCATGGTTTCCATTTCCTGCCAAAAAAGTTCACAAAAAAACCAAAGCGTCTTTTTGGTGCTTCATGAAAAGTGGGAAGTTTCACAAATTTTACACCATAATTGTTTTCAGAAACAGTTCGCCAGATATGTTTTACAGAAAACGGAAGCATAGAATAGAAAAAGGATAGTTATATAACACAAAACCTTGCAGAGGATAGTTAGAACCAAATCAAGAGAAAATTATGACTCCCATTGTATGGTTTAGCTCTAAAAGGGAGACTGGGAGAGGATTGTGTCAAACTTGCCTGGGCATTGGTACCAATGCTGTTAATGCATAATCCCCTTTGTACGTTCCATAGCTTAATACACCCATCCTTTGTACCTCCTCCAGAAGCTAGAATATCAGAGTCATAGGGGCACCAAGCGAGTGCCTTCACTGCTCCACGATGGTCATTCAACCGATGCAGGAAATGGGATGAACCAATCTTGAAGGCTTCCCAAATATAAACAAGATTGTCATTGCCACCACTCGCCAACAGATTGCCTCTGCTCGACCATTTCAAACCACAAACTTCGCTAGCATGTGTTCGTACTCGAGAAATCAAACTGTTTCCCACTCTCACTGTCAAAGCAGCAAGCAAGAAATCAACATTATGTAATCTCCTTATATTGCGTATTAGCGTGAGTCATAGTGTTGAAATAGATTAGGTGGTGTTTGATGAAGTTTTTATTTTCAGGTTTTCACAAAATCTGAAAACTAGAAACAACTGTTCTTGTTTTCCACAGAAAGTAAAAACCAACTTGGTTTATGCTTTTTGTAAACAGAACATAAAACTGATACTGATTCTTACCATCATGATTGATAATGGATTTGTCTTGGCTTCCTGATGTTAGAATATGTCCATTCCATGCAAGGGCGCCCACCCTTTTCTGATGGCCGTCTAAGCTTCTAACCTGTGCAAAAATCAAACCGAATTTCGGTTAAAAAGGCGCGACAAATTGGTTCATCTTAAATGGTGGAAAGAGAAAGGAAGAGGATTATACGTATTTTAAAGCCTCGGCATCCCAAAGCTGAATCTCTGAGCATTGGTGTCCAACTGCTACTCTTTTGGCATCATTGGACCAGGCTACGCTTGAAGGGTAATCATTCGCGCGATCTACTTTCAACAACTTCTGAACACTTCTGTTCTTGGCATTCCACAAATGTATTTCTGATCCCAAAGCAACGGCCAGAAGATTGTTTTTCCCCCAGTCCATGATGTTCGAATAGTAGTCATCTCTGATATTCGGTGCATCCAATACACTAGCTTCACCCTGCATACAAATTAGCCCTTCGATTCAGAAGGACCAAAAAACCTTCACTAACGGAAAGAGTGTACAGATTCTCATATGACTATGTCAAAAGGGAAGTTGAAGGAGTAATAGGCAAGATTCTTTCTTTTGTTTCCTCCTGGGGTATGCCCCTTGTAGGCTGTATATTCGGTTATCCCCTTTTTTATTTCAAGCTTATTTACCCAAAAAAAAAAGATTCACGAAGCACCAATTCACATTAAAAAATGTCAAACTGCAATGATATGAATGCATTCATGAAGAACATGGCTAAAATTTACAAATGTATACAGTTTGAAAAAACTTAAAATTGCAGGCATTTTGAGAATGTGGAAATAAGTGAAGGGACCATGTACGTTGGGGAAGTATCGGTATTGCGTGGCCTTTTTTGCATAGTAAAGAGCTTCATCTTCACTACGCCGCATCTCATCGATATGGCGTATCGATTTTCTGCTTGATTTGGGGCTTCCTCTGAAAACCAGCATCTTGAATGGTCTTCCTTCCGAATCCAAATTCAGATTCTCATCCAACTTCAGCCGGTATTTGTCCTGGCGGAAAGAAAAAGACGCAGTAAGTGAGAGTTCCAATTGGAGGTTTCAAATAACGTCCTTCGTCATTTTCAGAAAAAAAGAAGAAGAAAGAATTGCATTCTTCATCTCCCCATAACCCCACAGAAGAAACATACAATCTGGAATACATTTTAAAGATTTTAGCAGGTTTTTCATCCCACGGTTAACATTATTCAAGAATCAAAAAAAAAACCCATCAAAGAAAATCCCAGTAAGTACATGCCACAATACCCAGAAAGCCCAATAATCAAAAGAATATGTCAGACACTCGATGCCCATGAAATATCCTTCACGTCACAGACTCAAATTTCAAAAAAATTGACAAAACCAATACCCATTAATCAATTACTCGAGGAATCTTCACCGAGAGAGAGAGAGAGAGAGAGAGAGAGAGAGTAACATCGATACGAGGTCTGCTTCGTTCTTGAGTCCTGCTTGTCAACAAAGTCTGGGCTTGATCAAGATCCATCAAACTCCTATTGGGTATAAACCGATCTCCCTTATTTGTTCCAAAACAAAGACAACTATTACCACAGGTTGAAAAGGAATAAAAGAGAAAAATAGAAAATAGAGAGAATGATTGAAGAGAAGGGGCCTCAATTACCGGGAAGTCGAATTGGACGGGACTGCTGCTGAGGCGAGTCGGAGAGTACCAATCGGATTGTAGCCTCCTTTCGGGGTTCGGATCCATTGTTAGTCAGGTCACTAAAGATTGAGAAATCCGAACGTAATCGAATCGATCCCTGCTGTTTCTGTTTTGAGTCTAAAGAACAGGGACTAATAACAATGGGGAAATTGTAATTTTTGTTGTTTGGCGGGGAAAATATGGGATTTGGTTTCTGTAACGGTCGAGTGCCTGTTTATTCCCTTTGGCTCTTGGCGAATCGTCGGTCGTTTTACCGTTTGTTTGTTTGTAGGAGTAGTAGTTTTGGAGGGAATTACTAGCGAATTGGGAGAGGGTGCTATGCACGATGCAGCGCACCATTGGACCGTTAATCGCCGAGATCAACGGTCAAGATTGCCATTGGTTATGCACAGCATCGTGCAATTCGGACCGTTGATTGCCAAGATCAACGGTCCGAATGTGCACAACACCATGCACACAATACCATACCCGGGTTTGCAAATTGGAACTTGGAATTCCCCTTTTGCCCCTGTACCTTAAAGTTTTCTCTCCAATTGATAAATGTTTCAATGTTGCGTTGAAGCTCACTACAGATAGTGGTGCGGCATGACAAAACAATATTTCCCGACAAAAATGATGAAGTACCATACATGCACTTTCATTTTCATACCGAAAAAGTTACGTGAATACTTTTGAGATAAATAACTTTAGGGGAAGTAGAAAACACTGTCAATATGGTTTTGATTTTCAAAAATCTGTTTCTGCAAGAAAAAAAATTACTCCATAAAGTACGAGAATGACGGTGGTTTTCAATTTTCCTGATGACCTGATGGGAAAAATGAATAAATGAATTCCCCCATCTGCTGTTCAAAACCTCCATCACGGCTTGTCATTATTTTAGGATCCTGCTACATAGAAGATTGCACAGTCCAATCTGAACTAGACCGTTTATATTATCAATTAATAGTTTTGATCTGTTGAATCCTTTACTAGTAAAAGATTCAAAACAAATCTAGATCATTAAAAACACTAACCAACAGTTGTGATCACTTAGGCTGCACTTAGTCTTCAAGCAAGACTTCATTAAAATGCCAGTACTAAATACAAACACAATTGACCCCGTTTGTTTAAGGATTTTAAATTTCAGATTCTAATCATCATTCTATTTTTTTTCAATTATTAATTTCATTTCTCTCTCTCTAATTATTATCCCTATTTTAATTATTACTCTATTTCTCTCTACACATATTACCCACAAACCTAAATCCAAAATCACAAAACGAACGGAATCAATAAATTTTACATGCCCTTGTGAAACCACAACTAGAGTTAGGAAAGTACGAAAACGGCCTTAGCCCACCCTGCATTGAGAAAACAATCCATCTGGGGGAGAGAGAAAAAAAAGGCCTCCATTGGAAGAAGGAATAAAATCAAATGAAAAAACAGCAATTAAGATCATTTCATCATTCATCGATCTAAATAGTTTGAGGAGGTTATTTAGCTTGATTTCCTTTAAACAAAAGCAGCAGGGAAAAACACATAAGAGAGACGATATCTTTCAAAGATACAAAATGACCCAGGTGATCCAATGCGAAGTGCATAAACCGTACAAAGAACACAAGTAGTCTCCTCAAAACACGAAAACACAGATCCAACAGCCGCTGCCACCAATCGTGTCAACTACAAAAGACGAGAAAATAAATACTACTACAACAAAAAAATACGCACATGAGAGAAATTTTGCCAAAACTCTAAAAAATCAATTGTGATGAGAGCTACAGGCTAATCAGACAAATTTCCGTCCCGTCCAGCGGAATCCACGTCCCACAACTCCCATGCAGGTTTCCTTTCGTTCTTGACATCATGATTGATCCACGCTTTAATCGGTTTGATAATAAGAAAGTACTGTTTGGAATAAGGACAGGAAAAACAAACTTAATAAAAGATCCACCTCATATGTTAAGTGATACACAGCAGCCACACAAGTTTAAAAGCTTACTTGGATTGCCAAAATGATAGGAATAAGCAACTTCCCCCTTTGGTTTGGGTTTGGCCCTTCAATTAGCTTTTTGTCAACCAAAATACCCTTGCTTCCATTTGCAACAACATCTGCTACTGTTTTGACTAGATTGGGAATCCAAGCGGTCCCGTTTGGAACAATCTGTGACCCAAAGAAAAACAAGTATTGCGGTAAAGATTTATGAAAACAAAATAATAACAGTTGGACGGCAGAGTGCAAGTTACCAACCTTTTCATCACAATCATTTTTATTACATCTCCCACTGTTCTCAACCAAAACAACTGGAAGAGAATAATCCTGGGAGCAGCAACAGAAACAAAGAAAATCAGATAAAAAGAAAATCTCTCAAAACAATTAAATAATTACGGCAAAAAAGATTGCTAAGAAAAATATCATTATAAAGCAATCCAACTTCCGTAAGAAAAAGGACACCATGACTGAACGAAACACGAGCTCAACTTGGAATCTTATCATGCTGAAGGAGAGAAGCTGCACTGCAGCTTCATTTCCCACCGTATTGCGAGTAATTCAAGTTCTTGGAATATTTTCAATTCAAGGACCCTCTCTACTCTCTAGGCATCTGCATATATGCCGTATAAGTGTCCTCAAAGTGAAGGGGCCCAGGGGGAACAGAGACTAAATTATGTAGTCAAACAGCTATTTTTATAATGTCTTTTTCCCGTGGAAAAGCTTAAATATGAAATCTCAACTTTGCAAATCTCATCGGAGCATGAAGCATAACACCAAGTTGTTTGGACTTATGCAGTTGGACCTGGCCATGAGGGGAGTTTTAACAAACTTCAGGAGTATACTAGTGGTGGAATCCAAACCACCCCTAACAAATCAGGGAAGCCCCAAAAAACGTCGTTGGACTTGTGCAGATGAGAACTCAACAAGACACCAAATAAGATTATCCATATGATAAAGGACAAGTGGGTATTTACCAAAAAAAAAAAAAGGACAAGTTGGTTTCAAGTGTGCAACAAACATGAATTTCTTTCAATCTAACCCCTGCAAATTCCACAAGTGAGAGGCGCTAAACACACACCTTCAAAGAGACAGCAAGTCACACAACACACATTGAGTTCATTGCTGGATAATACGAAACATAGAGAAATATCTATGAAGCTTCCAGAAAGGGGGAAAATCTAGGGTAGACTAGTGGAGGCAATATGTAGGCAGAATAAGATGTATATCTCAGATGGGTACCTCCAATTCTCTGTTCGCTATGCGAGCTCCCCCGCGAACAACTTTTAGAAGAGCTTCCGATCTTCTAGAGAAGAAATCCTCGTAACTCAAACCATCTGGAGGAGAGAGCTGAGCATGTGTCAGGACGACCATTCCTCTTTGCCATATTTCTTTGCCAAAACTATCAGTTATAGCTCTGACAACCTGTCTATCCAAGTTATCCACTCTATACGCATCTAGTCGGTCGACATAAAGCAAAACATCAATGGTTTTGTTCAAAAGGAACCTGTCAGGACCATCCAAAAACAATTTAACACAATTAAAGCACAAGAATATTTAGGGCCTTTTTTTGAAGAGTTGAGCATAGGTTGGATTATAAATCCCAGGGACCACATATCTTACATCTGGTTGATATTTTTTGTGGCCAGGATTCAGGATTCAATATCTATCAGATATGAATCCATCACGGGGTGCATATATAAGACCTTGGGACATGTGTTATTACAAATCCCATAACTAAGATACTGATGGAATTGCATAGCTGACGGCATTATATCTCCCTGACTATTAGTCCAGTTAAACAAACAGGGACTTAGAGTGCAATCAAAATGTATCACAAATATCATCAAACAACTGAAAGTTTATAACCTTGAGTACATGCTTAGATGATACAAACCTTTTTATGAGCTCAAGTGCTTGATCATTGACATATCCTCCTTCGACGATTCCTGGAGTGTCGATTATGTTCAACGTAAATCCTGCTCGTGACCGTGAAACTATCATAGGTCTTGGCCCTTCTGACTGCAAAATCATACAATTTATATGTTCAAAAACATGTCAACTGACTGTTGCAGTGTAATAAACAAAAAAATACATATACCTGGAATGCACTGACAGCCATCACCCTTTCCCCAATGATGGAGTTCACCGTCGAAGATTTTCCAACACCTCCTTTCCCCATCACAAGAATTGTCAGGCTGTTTACATTCTACATAGTAGATGTGCCAAGTAATATTGAACAAACTAATTAGTAAGAGTGTAAAACAACTAATCTATTTGATTAGTGGGGACAAGTTACAAAGACAGTTGGAGCAAGTTCACCCGTCACCATTTAGGGTGCCAAAGCCATACTTAGGCAATGTTTTTGGCAAAATTCAAGTCCACCATTGCCATTTGCTGATGCCAAAAGATGGCCATTTCTCCCACATCAACCAAGCCATTTGATTTGCATCTTGATGTGAGATTGTGCCAAAGTGGCACCAACCCGGTGCAACAACATTGCTATTCACACAATAGGAAGCCAATAAATGGCTCTGGAAAAGTCATATTGGCTTCAACAAGTGGACTTGCTCATAGATGTCGAAGGAGTATAAAAGATGGATACATTGGCCAATCAAGTACCATCATTTTCATTATTTTCATGGTTGTTTTCATGTTCCACTTCAGGACAACAAAATAGAAATGATCCAGACTACAAAACCTGGATTGTTATCCTATCAATGCCATATTTTATCTGAATGTCAACTGTTTAGGAACTCTATGGGGTGAAAAGCAAATCTTTTTCATGGAAATAAGCTGTTTTTTGAGAGGTTAAAGACGTGAACTTCATCTTTATACTCACAATTAGAGAAGTTTACAGACAAAAACATCAGCCAATTGCATGCTCCTTCTTCCTCATAGTATTTTCACTTTCCGGTACAGAGGAAAGGTCTAAAAAGCACTTCAAAACAGGCTCTAACCCCGAAAACAAAATTTAAGTGTCCTTCTCTTCTTTTCTTTTTTTTTTTTTGTATTTTTATCAACAGTGTCTTTCTATTCATATCATATATATTAAAATGGCCTTCAACTTCAAGAAGTATATTTAGGTTAAAAAGGGATATAGAAAAGCGCACCTCTTGCTTGAGTTTTCCAAGCAATTCAAGCATTTTGGTCTGAGTGGCAGGAGGGAACTGCTGAATCCCAGTCCATTCTCGGATTATCTGAGACGCCATCATCAACTGCACTCACCCAGATAAGAAAAAACCCAAAATCAAGAAACGCAAGAATAACACGATTCGGCTAGCAATTAAGTTTATAAATTAAAAAAAAAAAGAGGGTCAAACATTGAGATAAACCCTAAACCCTAAATGGGTTATTAGTTTTGAGAGGAAGAATTTACCTGCGTTTTCTCTTCGCCTATCCGCAATTCGAGGAGATTGGTTTAGATTACGAGGAGGGAAAGGGGTTTTGATGACTCTGACCTAGAATCAGCCCTGGGCTAGGGCTAGAGCTACAGCTGCAGAAGGAGACGAGATTGGCCTTATCGCCTTGGGCTGTTGTAGTTGTAGGTTCCCCGCGGATGTACTGTAAAAAAACCCCACCCTTTTACTCCTATATTTCTCGGTGGAAACTGGAGAGAGACAGCAAAAAGTTTACGGTACCCGAATCCAAATTATAATAATCTAAACTTAATTTTTATTGAATAAAGATAAAACTAAGTTAATAACGATTTATTTTTATTTTTATTATAAAAAAATTGAGTCTCAAAATTAATTTTTTACTTTTTAAATTCTTTTTTTCATGACAAAGTAATAATCTATAAAAAAAATTAACAAAAAATTAAAAAATACAAAAAAAAATCAATAAAGACAAAAATAATAATCTAAATAGATTGTTTAGCCAAAAAAATATTAATGATTTTTTTTTTATCCGCTCTTAATGATTTGTTTGAAACATCAAAAAGTTTACAGTACCCGAATCCAAACCCGACACTGACATGGCAGTGGGCCCACGTTAACTACGATAAAATATAATTAAAAAAAAACTTGAAAATCATTTTCCCCAAAAATAGATGTAGTTCGAAGAAGAGAGAGGGGAGGAGGAGGAAACAGAACGGGCAACCAGAGGCAACCCCCTCCCTTATGCCGCCTTCTCTCCTCTTTTCTTCCTCCCCTCCCTCTCCCTAGCTGGTCCTTCCCCGTTTCTTATCAAATCCATCCACGGTTCTGTTGGCGACTAGTTCTCCCCATCCATCTCTACGGCGTCCGAGGTTTGCTGTCGTTTGCTGGTAGTGGTGGTGTTGCCGTTCGAAGGGTTGGTGGTGGTAGCTTGCCACAATAGTTGGTTTGGTGGTATTGCCGACGTCTGATGGTGGTGATATTTGCTGTCCGAGGTCGGATTTACGACTTATGGTGGTGGTGGTCTGATCTGCGGCAACTGGTGGTGATGGCTTTGGACGACGATTACTGTGGTGTGACGTTGGTGGTGTTTTGGTTCCACTAGGGTTAGGTTTTTAGGGAGTTTTTCCGATTTAATTTTATGTTGTTTTGGTTATCTCTTCCCTTCAGGTGTCTTCTTCACCATTTGTGGGTGTCGTTTTAGCGTATTTTTTTTCGATGTGTGTGAGTTTAGTTCTGTGAGATGTAGTGGTTGATGTGGTGCTGTACTACTGCTCTCGATCTGGTGGGCTTTGGGGTGTAGGTTTTTGCTTCGCCTCAAACCTTGCCTTCCAATAAGGTTGAAATACCCCAAGCGTAGGGCTAGATCGTCGGTAGCATAATATCCGGAAGTCCGGGATCGTACCCACAGAGAATTTGAATATAGCTTAATTGGATTGTAGGTTTTGTAAGGTGGATTGTGGCGTTTAAGACGGCCAACTTGGTTTTGCTTTTAACGGTGGAAAAGATAAAGCGAAGACTAGAAATGAGCTAGATAAACTAAAGGAGGCAAGTCTAGGGATCGTCTAACCCTTGACTTAGGCCATTACCGGTTCTCAATTATAACTCAGGCGAGAGTCACGACCGCGTGCTCACGCCCGGAAGATTTAGCTTTAATGACTACGTTTATCGAAAGATGTGATTAACCGGAATTAAATCAACCTATTTTTGCTAATGTATCTAACACGTAGGGGGCCACGAGCCCTCAATAAGTCGCTTGCCAAGACCGCTTGACTAAACTTCATACCAAGGAGTTAACACGTCTCGCTTAGACCAAAAAGGCTAGGTTAATGAAATTTCGAAAACCATGATTTTAAGCCCGAAGTTTTGAGAACCAAATAACCACCTAAGTACTCGGGAAAGATTACCCCGAGACTTGGCCTATCGACTACTCACACATAGCTAAAGCATAAAAGAAAGCATAAAAACGAGACATGACTTTTAACCGATAAAAACGAAAACAAACTTGATATTATAAAAGATCTAGAGAGTAGCTACAACTTTAATAAACGAGAAAACATCAAACTAGGAATTAAACTTACAAGTATTGAAGCTTGAAACTAAGAACAACAATGGAGATCTCTCCTAGAGAGAGAACTAAAACTAGAACATAAAGTAGATATGAGATAAAGTGGGAGAGAAGAGTATTTATACAATTCAACTTCTCTCTCAACAAATATCCTAGAAACATACTATAAGTAGCAACTATTCCATAAATGGAAAGTCCAAAAAGCAGCAAATATCTGGCCGAAAGCTCCCCGTATCGATACAGATTATGCAAAGTATCGATACCACATCGTTAAGCTGAAAAGGCCAATCTCCCGTAACAATCCCGTATCGATACGTTTTATGGCCGTATCGATACGAAACTCTCTGTCTGCCCAATTAACCAACGCGTATCGATACAGCTCTTAATCCGTATCGATACGCAGAGCTTATCTCCAGTCTTCAGGCCAGCCTCCAGAACTTGACACCCGACGGCTCCCAGCAACTTCCACAGCATCTCAGCACCTTATTTTCATTCTCTAAACTTAAGTAAAGACTACATTTTAAACCTTTCTTTTACCTTTTCTTTACTTTAATTTATTTAATGAAAATAAGAAAGTACCCCCCATTTGGAAACAATGGCATTACCAGAATTTGAAGATTCCAATTAAATCAAAATGTCAACCCCTCACTTTTAGTGTAAAATGGAAATCTGCACATTTTCCGCAAGAGAAAATGGCTCAAAACATGACCTTGCTCTTCAAATAAAACCTTGTAACTTTGTAGTTACTCTTAGAAAAATTCAAGGATCAATTACCGCCATTTTTAATCTCGAGAATCGATACTTTTTCTGAAAGTCATTTTCTCATACTTAGACAGATTTTAAGGGGCCGACAGGGTCTTCGGGTACTTGGAAGCACTTGGGCCATCTATGGCGTTGAAATGCGCCTTATTTGCACGTTTTACCTGAAAACACTAAAAACATACCTTACGTGCAATATCGTTATAAAAGCTAAATAAACGCAAGTTAAAGCAACATAAAAGGGGACTAATCACACCAAATATTTACAATATTAGGTGCGCATCACACCCCCCCAACTTGAACTTTGCTAGTCCCTAGCAAATGAAACCAAAACATACTTAACTAAGCTATGCAATCTTCCCGAGATTCAAGATACAAAGATTATGCTCAACTACTACAATTAGGCAAGAGTCCAAAACACCCCTTCAAATTCGAGTACGTGCAATCCACACATAAGCATGCCATGAACTAGGATGAACAAATTATGCCATATTAGAGTAGTCAAACACGCATGCACCACAACGAGTTTCGACTCCAAAACTCACAAGGATACGCTCTTATTCAACTTTTCACACAGTGAGATATAAGATACATCCCATGACAAGCGCTAGCGAGTAAATGCAATAGCCAGAGACAAAAAGCTATGCATGCTATCGAAGGAGCGCTAAGAACGAAAGAAAAGCTAATTATTCACAACTATGCACGTCAAGGAACAAATCATACTCAAAAAGTAATAGATATCAATCATGCATCAAACGGAGTTAATTAGCGTACAAAAGATCAACGGAGGACTTTATTAGCTTATAATGACCTTGGATACAAAGAGAAAGGGATTACAAAAATATAGTGGCCATATACTTGCATGGTTCATCTACCCTTGGCCACTACCGACCCTAAACTACCCAAGGTATGGCCACATATTGGCCAAACACCAAACAAAGTTATGAACAAGAAAGAAAAACTACTAGATAAGTCCTACTAAAATTACTACCACCGACTCTGCCACACATAGTCGTCATTCTCATCCGACTCCTCATGGTATTGAGTATGGAGCTTTCCCTTTCCATCGGACTTTTCCTCATCCGGAATGTAAGCTAGCTCGGAGGTCACACCAATCCTCTAATCATAGTATTCAACCCTCTTTCGGATATGATTTTGCTTTTTCATAGCATTTCTTTTATTTTTCTTTGATGAATAGGGTCATTTGAGGTGAGATTTGTAGTGAGAGAGATTGATGGGCCAATTTCGAGGGTTTTTGAGAAGGAGATGAAAGTTTGGGGTCTTAGCTTTTGTAGTGGGAGAGGAGAGATAAGGAATCATGTACCAATTTTCGCCTTTTTGCATCCCAACCACTTCTATCACATTCACACCACCCCCAAACCTTCTTAAAACATTGAAAATTATAGACACACAACCCTCCGAACATCCGGTTACCTAGGTTTGCACAACGGAAGAGACTCGGACTATGGTTTAAAATAAGGACAAAGTGACTCTTATGTGGTTTAATCAAGCAAAAATGCCTTGAATCATTTCCTTCGTACGATATCAACTCCAACAAGATGCACAAGAGATATAAACACTACTCAAGCATGAACAAAAGATATTATTTACGCAAATGCGGAAAATGAAAGCAAAAAGCATGGGATGCTTAAGAATGAATCTCTACTCTCGCGATGCACAACACTTGACTTGACTTTTAGGCTAAACTTGTTCATCAATGTTCATGTATATGCTTGTGACATAGATTCAAATACATAACCAAATTTGATGGGATACACGACTCTTGCCACTGACACAATTGAGCATAATTAAAGTATCTAACTTACGAACAAGGGAGTATTGCAAGCAAGAGCAAAAAATTTAAAATTTTAACGAAAACAAAAAGAGACAAGTCTCAACAACATATATATAGCATATATATATCCCTCCCCCCAACTTAAACGATGCTATGTCCTCATAGCATGAAGAACAACAGTATTGAGAGAAGAGAACAAAAGATTGTACCTTCGGGGGAATGTCAACCCCAGTATACCTCGACCAAGTTGGAGGCTTTCTTGTCAATGCTTCCCTTCGTCATTGGAACTGCTTCCAAGGCTCACTCTTCCGGCTCCTCCATCGGAACCACAACTAGTCACACAAGGTCATCGCCAGGGCTTTCTTGGTCTTACAACCGCGACACGTAATCACACCCATGCTTAAGGCTCCTGAATGCCTCATTCACCCTAGCTTTTAGACCTAAACCACCAAGGCTGGTGTGGTAGCATGCTTACCCTGCAAAAGACTTAAGAACCAACTACCTACTAAGAAGCAAATGACATTAGTATCGCCCGGCTCATGTTATCCAGGTCGAACAACTGACAAGTAAAATTAAATTTACCAAATCGTCACGTGATTACACGGGTACTACTTTTCTCCCCATATTCAACTCGTAGTGTTGTAGAGCAAGTCATACAACAACTCTGAATTAAAGATGGGTGGCTATACCGGACCATCAAAAGAGAAAAAGAAAAGAAAGAAAGAAAGAGTTTATGTACGTGTATCCAAACGCGGGCTCCTAACACTTATTATGCCAACGAGAGCTAATAAAATGAACATAGTACTCCACTCCACACTTGGCATCAAAAATTGAAACCAACCATGCCACAAAAATAGATACTTTGAGTACCGCAATTGCTGACGTCGTTTTAAAAACTTAAATTCCACCAAGTGCATAGCCCAAACAAAATCAATTTTCAAATTGTTGAGAAATTCGACTATAAGAGGATCGTAAACCATATCAACATCCTCAACACCAAGAAAATCAATTAGTTCTACGAGAGGTAACTTCTCACCATTAGGCCCACATGCATCTTGTTTTTCTAACAAAGAGTGGAAAGAATCTACCTCGCCATCCATTTCGTTAGCGGTGAGAAAATCAAGGCACGGAGAATTCGAAGGGACAATTATAACTTCTATGGGCTTCAACTCTTCAAAGATTGATTCATAAACATCCTGTTTAGCCAACAAAGAATACAAGTAATCCACTTCGGCATCCATTTCCTTAGCAGTGAGAGGTTTTGCCAACGGATCTTCGTAGTAGACGCCCGATGCATCAAGCATGTTCACCTCGTGAGCAAGGAGTAAGTCTTCCGGGGAAGAATCAAGATACGGGAGATTAGAAGAGACAACTTTAGCGGTGAGACGTTTCGCCCCCGGATCATCACAAAGAAAGGGATCCATAAGAGGAGAACTCTGGACCGCAGTTTCATCAATAGGCTCATCACTCCAAGCAGACTCTGAGAAGCTGTCACAATCTAAACTTACATCTTCAACAAAGATTTGCGGTTCAATATCCTCTTCTATGACATTTGAGTTAGACTCTTGACAATGTTGTGTATAAACCCGAGAGTGTAAAATTTGAGCCAACCAATCAAAGAAATCTAAAGCTTCAACGGGTTCTTTTTCAAAAAGTTTGCCATCGCACATCATGTCTAAGAATCGTTAACTCTTTTGAGAAAGTCCATCATAAAAATAGTTCGCCATTTGAAAATTATCATAGCCATGATGCGGGACCGCATTGAGCAAGTCCTTATATCTTCCCCAACATGCATAAAATGACTCATTCACTCTTTCAGCAAAAGTTTGAATTTGGTTCTTGAGATCAAACCAATTAGTTTTGATCATACGACTTTTAAAAACATTAAAGTCATGAGTGACTATGCAAGGGGGTGTGAAAGTTTGATTGGGACAAAGGTAATCCCGCAAAGTCTTGTGGGGTGTGAAAGTTGGATTGGGACAAAGGTAATCCCGCAAAGTCTTGTGGGGTGTTTCCCAATTTGCCACCGCCATTCTATTAGATAGATAAGACATAAAGTAAACAGGCTAGAGGGGCTATGCCGCTACCTCTTTTCTCAAAACAGTTCTGTGGGGTTAAGCCACCACCACATTATATAAAAAAAAATGTAGTAAAAAGGCAATTGATGCTCAATCTAGTTTCGTTACACCTCAAGTCGAATTGGTGGCTCGGTTAGAGGTATCCGCTAAATCGAGTTCAATATACACAAAATGAAAAATAAACGGAATACTTACAGTGGTTTGTCGAACCTCCAAATAAGCTATATTACGATTCCCTGGCAACGGCGCCAAAAATGCTTCGCCTCAAACCTTGCCTTCCAATAAGGTTGAAATACCCCAAGCGTAGGGCTAGATCGTCGGTAGCATAATATCCGGAAGTCCGGGATCGTACCCACAGAGAATTTGAATATAGCTTAATTGGATTGTAGGTTTTGTAAGGTGGATTGTGGCGTTTAAGACGGCCAACTTGGTTTTGCTTTTAACGGTGGAAAAGATAAAGCGAAGACTAGAAATGAGCTAGATAAACTAAAGGAGGCAAGTCTAGGGATCGTCTAACCCTTGACTTAGGCCATTACCGGTTCTCAATTATAACTCAGGCGAGAGTCACGACCGCGTGCTCACGCCCGGAAGATTTAGCTTTAATGACTACGTTTATCGAAAGATGTGATTAACCGGAATTAAATCAACCTATTTTTGCTAATGTATCTAACACGTAGGGGGCCACGAGCCCTCAATAAGTCGCTTGCCAAGACCGCTTGACTAAACTTCATACCAAGGAGTTAACACGCCTCGCTTAGACCAAAAAGGCTAGGTTAATGAAATTTCGAAAACCATGATTTTAAGCCCGAAGTTTTGAGAACCAAATAACCACCTAAGTACTCGGGAAAGATTACCCCGAGACTTGGCCTATCGACTACTCACACATAGCTAAAGCATAAAAGAAAGCATAAAAACGAGACATGACTTTTAACCGATAAAAACGAAAACAAACTTGATATTATAAAAGATCTAGAGAGTAGCTACAACTTTAATAAACGAGAAAACATCAAACTAGGAATTAAACTTACAAGTATTGAAGTTTGAAACTAAGAACAACAATGGAGATCTCTCCTAGAGAGAGAACTAAAACTAGAACATAAAGTAGATATGAGATAAAGTGGGAGAGAAGAGTATTTATACAACTCAACTTCTCTCTCAACAAATATCCTAGAAACATACTATAAGTAGCAACTATTCCATAAATGGAAAGTCCAAAAAGCAGCAAATATCTGGCCGAAAGCTCCCCGTATCGATACAGATTATGCAAAGTATCGATACCACATCGTTAAGCTGAAAAGGCCAATCTCCCGTAACAATCCCGTATCGATACGTTTTATGGCCGTATCGATACGAAACTCTCTGTCTGCCCAATTAACCAACGCGTATCGATACAGCTCTTAATCCGTATCGATACGCAGAGCTTATCTCCAGTCTTCAGGCCAGCCTCCAGAACTTGACACCCGACGGCTCCCAGCAACTTCCACAGCATCTCAGCACCTTATTTTCATTCTCTAAACTTAAGTAAAGACTACATTTTAAACCTTTCTTTTACCTTTTCTTTACTTTAATTTATTTAATGAAAATAAGAAAGTACCCCCCATTTGGAAACAATGGCATTACCAGAATTTGAAGATTCCAATTAAATCAAAATGTCAACCCCTCACTTTTAGTGTAAAATGGAAATCTGCACATTTTCCGCAAGAGAAAATGGCTCAAAACATGACCTTGCTCTTCAAATAAAACCTTGTAACTTTGTAGTTACTCTTAGAAAAATTCAAGGATCAATTACTGCCATTTTTAATCTCGAGAATCAATACTTTTTCTGAAAGTCATTTTCCCATACTTAGACAGATTTTAAGGGGCCGACAGGGTCTTCAGGTACTTGGAAGCACTTGGGCCATCTATGGCGTTGAAATGCGCCTTATTTGCACGTTTTACCTGAAAACACTAAAAACATACCTTACGTGCAATATCGTTATAAAAGCTAAATAAACGCAAGTTAAAGCAACATAAAAGGGGACTAATCACACCAAATATTTACAATATTAGGTGCGCATCAGTTTTCTCTTTTTGGAGCTTATTCGCTTGTTTGACTATTCTCTCATTTGTCAATGAATGATGTGCCCCTTCGATGTACTCTCTTTGATATCAATGAAATTTTTAACTTTTCAGCAAAAAATAAGGCTACTGATTTCGGCGCTCCCATTTTCAACAATGGCACTCCTCTTTTTGACCTTATTAGGTAAAATTCCTAAACTATCCTTGAACTTTCTTCTGGGTTCTTTTTATAATGCCCAAATTACCCCTTTTTATTTATTTACTCTTAGTCCCAGAACATTATCTTCCTAGGAGTGACTTTTCGGGTGAAAAGTGAAAACCCTTTTCACTGATACCCATCTTCTTCATCTACACACTCCCGTCCACTTCAGTGAGGGCGGGGTTCGGTCGTTTCAAGCAACTATGGGATTTACGGATGAAGATTTTTCAACAATAGAGGATGAGAATCAAGATATTGGTGGCTTTCAAGCAACTATGGGATTTATGGATGAAAATTTTTCAGAGCTAAATGACATCATAAATCTCACAGCCACAAACAACATTGAAGAAATGTCAAAGTTCTATAAATCATTCAACTCTACAAATGATTCTGGTAACTTCCTTTCCTAAGAGCATCCACAGTAGAATAAGCAAAATAAAAAATTGTTAAAATTAGCAATGTTAGATCAAAAAAATGCTCACATTGGAATAACCAAGTCTAGCACTCTTAACAACTCATCAAATTTTAACTCTTCAATAATCAAAACTAGCAATATTTTGTCAATAACCATTTTTTATCTCTCAATCAAGTACACCAACATTACACAAAAACCTTCTCTCTCTCTCTCTCTCTCTCTCTCTCGCTCTCTCTCTCAACAATATTTTCAAAAAATAATTTTTAAAAACTTTAACTTTCAGATTTTTTCATAAACTTTTTTTTTTACAAAAAACAATTTTTTCAAAAATTTTAAAAACTATAAGTAAATAAAGTGTGTTTTTCAAAAATTTGTTATTAAAATTTCAAAACTCTTTTATAGAAAACTGGTTTTTACACAAAATCTGTTTTTAAAAACTGTATTTATAGTTTTTAAAATTTTGAAACTATTTGTGTAAATATAATCCTTTCAAAATTTCTCAAAATTGTATTTACAGTTTTTAAGTGAACAAAGTGTGTTTTTTGAAAAACAGTTTTTTTTTTTCAAAAACCGCATTTCAAAAAAATATGCCTGAAATGAAGGAAAAAAGTTTGGAGGGCCCATTGGTTTTGATTATGGGCAAAAAATAACCAATGTGGGATTGGCATTGCTAACTTTAGCAACCTCTCAATGGATAATCAAAATATGATGTCGCATGTTTTGATTATTTACATTTGCTTACTCCACTGCTGATGCTCTAATATGCCCGAGATACTAAATCTAGGGTTTATTTTCTACAAATGATTCTGGTAATTTTCTTTCCTAATATGCTTGAGATTCTAAATTTAGGATTTATTTGTATACTATGGAAATTGTAAAATAGAAAATATATTATGTGGTAGTCATTTTGTAACACCCCGACTTTTTAGAACGAAAAAGAATAAAAGAAGAGTAAGGGGATAATCATTTAACGGGCTACTTACCGTTAAGATTTAGAGAGTAAATTGTTTGTGACTTATTTTATGCATATGTGTCAATTTATAGAACGTTATTACCCTAACCCTGTTAACATTGTCCCTACGAACCGAAAAAATTAATCCGGAAATAAGCGACATCTCATTATAGGGCGAATCGGAGCAAATTCTATTAGAATATCCCTAGATTTTGTGGGATAAACTTAGAGATTAAGCAAGATCCTTCTAGATACACTAAATCTTGCTAGATATGATAAGATTTGATTGGATTTCATTAGATATTCCAAGATATGATAAGATTATGTTAGATTTTATTAGATATTGCAAGATTTGGTAACATTCTAGTTGAATTTTATTAGATATTGCAAGATATGGTAAGATTCTAGTTGGATTTTGTTAGATAACATATAGATTTGAAAAGATTTGGAAAGATATTATAAGATTTGATTAGATATTATTAGATATAGTTGGATTCTCTTAGATTATATGAGGTTTGATTTAGATATTATTGGATACTGTAAGATTATGTTTAGATATTATAAGATTGTGATCTAAGATTTGATTTGATTTGATTTTCTAGATCATATCTAGAATCTTCCTTCATTAGCATAAATAGGCATGCCCTTTCACATTTTTTTCACACACCACAAACACATCACACCACACCACACACTCCACCAAGTAAATAGAGAAAAGAAAGAGAGAAAATGAAGGAGAGAAAGAAAAGAGGAGGAAAGGAGAGGAAAAGAAATAGGTACGAGTCATTCGAAGTAATTGACCATAAGTCAAGTTGGTTAGAACGAAAGGTGAGTTATGAATTATCCCTGTTACATGAATTTTCGTAAAGTTTATGTTTTTAAATTATGGTTATTTAACAATAAAGTTCTTTTGTAGTAAACATACCATGGAATTATGATGTTTTGAACAGTTTATGGAAAAAAAGAATTATCGATACATCCGAATGATGTCCCTGAATCTAGGGGACGTTAAAGATACTAGTCGAAATGGTGTTATAAGGACGGAAAGGAAAAGGGACACAGCCAGGTGTCCAACTGAATTGATCAATTCATCATGTTATGTTGGGGGTCGCTCCCTCATTACTGGCGGTAATCGTTGGATGGTATATCATATATATGGTTTTGCTTATGATATTGGTTACAGTTTAAGCCATGGAAAAACTGAAGTTATGATTTTAGTTACAGTTTAAGCCATGAAAAGCTGTAGTTATGGTCTTGGTTACAGTTCAAGCCATGAAAAACTGAATTTATGATTCATGTTATTCTTTGATAAAAAGAATTCCATGGTAGCTCATATAACTCTGGTAATTCATAATCTCACACAAGCAGTGGCTTATGTTGTTGAAATCTTTCCTTTTTCAGGTAATCAGGATTAGAAAGGCAGGCTGAGTAATAATGTTATTACACTTATGTTATGGTTATGTAATGAATAAGAGAATAGTGTAGATTATGTTGATCTTAGCATAATGGATAAATAGTGATTGTTGATTATTAGAGAAGGCTTCCATATATGCTTATTTCTTTTTTGAAAAAGAAAAAGAGGGTCAATAGAGGCCTTTGGTGAGACGGATTCACTGGCCGGTCGCGATAATGAAATCTGTTAGATTTGGATCGTGATACATTTGTGGCTTGGTAACAGGGAGTGTAGAAGAAAAAATGCTAGTTGTGTAGAATGGTGAGTCTAGAGAACTATCATCACTGTTAGTGGAGAATTTTTTAACTCGAGAAGAGCTCCTAGATAGAGTTCGCAATGTGGCATTAAAAGAAGGTTATGTTACAACAATTAAAAAATGAAAATTGGGTTGTTATGTTATTATTGGTTACGATAGAGGTGGAAAATATCGAGGCACTAGTGTTCCATTGAATGAAAGGAAAAAGATATCGGGCTCTCGCCTTATCAACTGTCCTTTTGAGTTGTGGAGAAAAAAGAAAGGCGGTGAGTGTTGAAAAGTGGAGATAAAAAATGCCTCTCATAATCATGAACCGTGAAACGACCCGCTCTAGAAGGATTAACATAATCAGTCTTAATGAAAGCTTAATATCAACCTTAATGAAATTCGTTCCATAAACGCAAGACAATGTCAACTAAGTATATTACAACCGGCTTCCAAAATAAAATTTACAAGAGAACTATACAAGATGAGTTGCATCCACATATGGTACGACAACTCTCCAAAAATTGATATTACAAAATGTAATACGCCAAAAGGACACCAAGTCGCCCCTCCTCTCCACTCCTACTGTGACGTCCCACTTTTTCAGTAAAAAAAAATAATAATAATTTTTTTTTGACGCAAATAATTAAATCTTTTATTTTTCTTTTCAAACTTTTTGCTAAAAAAAAATATATGTTGGGCTGCTTATTTTTGGCATCAGTTATACGTATCGCTTAAAATCTTAAGTTTGGTTAAACTGAGAATGGGTCCCCGCAAGTGATTAGTTAACTTAAAGAATAATGTTGGATTGATTGTGTAATTAGATTAGAAAAAATATCGATATATATGTGGGCAGTTTACTGAATGAGAATATACAAGGGGTAGGGTTTCATCATATTAAAAAGAGAGCGTGGCTGCCTTGTGGCGAGAGAGAGAGAGAGAGAGAGAGAGAGAGAGAGAGAGGTGTTGCAGAGGTTTGTGACGTGAAGAGAAGAATTGGTTAGCAATCTTGTTCCTGTTTTTCTTTTTTCCCTTTCTTTTTTACTCCCCCTACCGTATATGTGTGTATGTATATTGCACATTTTTGTAGCATCAGTGATGAGTTTTGGAAGCCCACGTGAATGGGTATAAATTAAGGGTTAAGATCATATGTTGTTGAGGGGTGAGTTGCATACGTACATGCGTGGCAATGGGTTAATAGGATTTGTTGGTGGATAGGTTTCAAGTGCAATTTGTTGTAGGTCAAATATTAAATTACAGTATAGTAGTAAGTTTAAGCATTAGAGTTACAGTTCGCATAGTTGGTATTTTAGTGTTAATATGTGTATACATATTCTTTTAATTCAGATTAGCAAAGAACGCGAGCATTGCATTTGCGATCAATTCTTCCGATCGAGGTGAGTGGTTAAGCATGTGTTCCCTTCTTTTGGAATCCTCTTGAGCCTATCGATTCTTTACGGTTCGTTATTGGTTGTGATTCGATGATAATTATTCCTATTCGCTGCTCTCATAATTATTGGAAATTGACGTACCCTTTGGCATACAAGGTTCATTGATAAAAATTAATAGGATTGTTGGATTGCCCATATTTTTCTTGTTGCTCCATAATATTATTGTGACTCTGCAACGGCACGGAGAATAATCCTGGTGCAGGTGCCTCCGGCTCGCCGTTGTTCTATTTGTGTTTGGGACCATAGACTGTGTTGATATGTATTAAAGTCCAAGGAAAAGACCCGTGAGATATCGTGGTGACTTTGGCCACTAGGGAAAAGACTTGTGAAATACCCTGTGACTCTAGTGCTCAACGGATAGGGAAAAGACTTGTGAAATACCCTGTGACCCTATTCCAGATCGGCTTAGGGAAAAGGTCCCAGGCGCCATCCTGTGGTGACTCTAAGTACGATGTTGGATCCAACGGGCGAAGCCCTGAGAAAATATTTGGCATTTGGTACTTGGTAATTGGTGATTATGGTTCCCACTTTGGTTTAGACTCCTGTTTATCGTTCGGATATTATTGGACTCATTGTTTGGTATAATTATTGTGGTGATTTGATTATTGTTCATATTATTCATTAATCTGTATTCGTCTTGTGGGTACTATTTGTTGAGCCATTGACTTCGTTAATTTGTTGGTATTATTCGTTGAACTTTCGACCTTCCTTACTTTGACACCGTTTCTTTGGAACCCTCATTATCGTTCGTTCAAAAGTATGCCACTTTATATTATTACCCTTAGCATGCTTAACTACTCACTGAGCTCGTCAGCTGACGGATTTATTCCACATTATTTTTCAGGTTAGTTCATGGAGCATTATAGTGGACTCTGTGGCGTTGTCGGGACCATGTGTTTGGACCTCTAGGGCATCTGCATCTTTATTTATTTTCTATTGTCAAAAAGCTTCCGCACTTTATTTATTAGCTTCTGCTAGCAGTTTATCGTAAAATTTGGAGATTGGAAAATATGAGATATTGTGTCATTTGCTATGGAAAAATATTGATTTTGAGTTTGCACATTTGCTTAAATAAAATATACAGTTTTTACTTTACTTGTTTCAAGTTGCTTAAAATATTTTTAATTAGGCTTCGTGTCCCCTGATTGCTTCATGGTACACGGCCGGTCATGCTCCTGGATTTGGGGCGTGACACCTACAGCCTGTCAGACCAGTAGTGGACCAAAACTCTACTTCAGTTACCTGGAAGGATTGTGAGTGTTACTACTTCATTCAAGCAAAAAACATAAAACAATTTACACGAGCAAACATAGATCGAGTAATGCTTCTAACCATATTTAGCAGAAAATAAGTTATTTTTCACAAACCATTAAATAAGCACAATATCTCAAGAAGCCATAGGGTTGCTTCCCTCGCAACCAGGAATTATGACGGTACCATGACCCTGTGAACAGGGTACTTCTAACAATTTATACCCTGTTTGTGTACAGCAAACAGACAATTTATACCCTTCTTGTGTACATCAAGAAGAAAACAATTCCAACCAACAATACAGCTATGGCATGCTCTTGAAATAAATCATGTTTCAAGCAACTTGATCCATATCACTACCGTCAAAATTTCCAACATTTGCAGAAAAATGATAAGTTTATATTTAGCTAGCCACTTCAATGAAATAGCACACTCACCTTAGAGATTCAAAAGACAAAAACGAAACGCCTCCTTCTCAACCTTGAGGTGGAGACTCGTCCCCCGATCCTAAAATATGAATAACACTACACTTAGTATATTCCATACTCCAACTCATGATAAAATGCAAGTAAAATGCATCAATAAGTCTAGCATATGATCTTCTTTTTAATCTCCATCCTTAGTATGACACTGCATGAGACCAATGCAATAAAACGATGGATGATGTGCTTCAATGCTCAAAAGATGATTCAATGAGATTTGATACAAGAATTTTCAAGAATAAGACTTAATCCATGATCAATATGTATTGTTCTGACCGTATCTGAAACATAATCATGAATTGAAGAATGACACTTTAACCATTAAAAGGTAAACTTCTTCCTCTTTGAATCGACAGGTCATTCATAAAAAATGGAGTTCGGGTAACCTTACTACGGCCTCGCAACTATAACTTAACATAATACCAAAACTGGTGCGGAGACAGATTTTAGGTCAACTTCAACAGCAAATTTGTTATTTCTCGGGCATAACCACAGAGCACGGGTTGCACCGTTGGAAAGCCCTACGAGTCTAGTTTCTAGCAAAACAAGCGGAATGAGATTTCGAGTCTCGAGCTAGGAGATATGACTGTTTTCTCAACTTGTGTCAGTGCAGTCAGTAATACGAATTTCACAGCAGCAGTTCGGTGCGCAATTTTTAACTTTTTCCCCTCTTCGAAATAAATTTTGAAAATTTTACCCAACAAACTAGACATGCATATCCACTTCCAGTAAAAATTTTAGAAAATTACAAGGTCGGAAAAGTCTGTGAGAAAAATTCGCTAAAAACAGGACAGATTCAGTCAAGTTCAAGCTCTAATTGACAGAATTGAGACATGTCCCAAAGATGGACGAATTTGCTAGATTAAAATCCATTCTCTTATGAACCAATTAGGGTTTAAACTACAAGAATATGCAGGTATATACATGTTTGATCAAAACCCAAAACATGAATTTGGTATAAAATAGGGTTTACCTTCAATTAGATTTTCCCCAATTCCTCCTCCTCTTCTTCTTCTTTTTCTTCTTCTTCTTCTTCTTCTCTCTCTCTCTCTCTCTCTCTCTATGTGATACAAAAGAAACGGTGGAGGGGTGTAGAATGGTGTAGAATACGGTAGAAGCTAGATTTATTAGGAAAAAATTATCCCATGAGGTTGGGTGCATGGGTTCTAATAGGTCAAAACTCATCTTAACCCTTCATTCCACCTACCAAGTCAATCTCTTTTAATTAACTTAATTAAACCCTCAAACTTAATCATGTATCGCTAAACAATCTATGAATGATATGTAAACGATAACACAACACGTGTAACAATTAGCATGACCTATGCAACATAAAGTTAAATGTCATATGCGATGCACGTGCATGCTCGGAACGGGTGTTACAAACCGTCAAGTGATATGTCCGGACATCCGTATTGCTGTCGTTTTTCAAACAAAGAGGTATTAAGTATAAAACGAATGACCACGGCTAGTATACCTCCTCGACAAATTCTTACATCATTGTGGCAAAGTAATCCGAATTGCAAAGCGATAGTAAGGATAGTTTATAATACAAAGGCTAACATCACAAAAGTTGTATTAGCGAGTCGTATAATGATTCCAGCATTATTTGATGAATTGGATCAAGGGGACTTCACTTTTGATATAAAACGTGTTGGAAATGGCCTTTTGACTCATTTGTTCTTTGCACATCCTTCTTCAATTGCGTTAACCAAGAGTTACCCCCTATGTCTTTGTGATGGATTGTAATTATAAGACAAACAAATATAAAATGTCATTACTTGATATAGTGGGAGTTTCAAGTTTCAATGGATCATTTTATTATTGTTTTGCTTTCATGCAAAGAGAAAGAAGGAGACTATGTGTGGACATTGAAAAGGTTCAGTAAAATTTTGGGCCATGACCAACAACCTTCTGTGATTTTATCTACTAGGGAATTAGCATTGATGAATGCCATTAAAGTTATTTTTCTAGGAACTACAAATATTCTATGTGTGTGGCACATTGAGAAAAATATTCTCTCAAAGTGTAAGTCTCAATTTGAAAGAGGAGAAGATTGGGAGACTTTTTTTTATTAGCTTGGACTAATTTAATTGAATCTTCAGATGAAAATTCCTTTGATGAAGCTTGACATCTTCTTGAAGTTGAATACAAAGAGAAAGAATATGTTCTTAATTACATCAAGAATAATTGGCTCCCTTTCAAAGAGAGCTTTGTACATGCATGGACGGGAAAACATTTACACTTTGGAAATTGTGTCACTTCTAGGGCTGAAGGTGCACATGGAATGCTCAAGAAATATCTCACAATTTCCACGGGAAATTTCAATGAAGTGAGGGAAAATATTTGTCTTGCAATTGAGAACCAATACAATGAGATCAAGGCGAAGATTGCTAGTGAAAAGCTTCGAGTTACACATAAATTTCGAATTCCCATTTTGAAGGAACTTGTTAGTCATGTTTCCAACTTTGCTCTTGAAGAGCTTTTCAAACATGAGTTGGCAACATCTTCTATATTGGGTCCTTGTAGAGGTCATTTTTCAAAGACCATGGGTCTACCTTGTGCACATATGATGACTAACAAGAAAGGTGAAAGCTTGCTACTTAGCAATATACATCCGCAATGGAGAATTGATATAAGGTCATTCACCAATGTGGATGGTGGAGTAAATGGAAATGGAAGCGAAATTGAATGTCTTCTCAAGAATTTTCAAGATAAATACAAATGCATTCCTCTTGTTGAAAAGGAAGATAGCCTCAAGCAAATTGCTCAACTTATTGATGCTCCAATTCCATTGACTCTTGAACTAAGCATTCAATGCCACAAAGGACGACCATCGGGTTCCAAGAAAAGAAAGGGAGATAGCTATACCACCCGTAATCCTTCAGCTTTCGAGATTGCGAAAAAGACCCGAAAATATAGTGTTTGCCACCACATTGGACATAATAGTTGGACTTGCCCACATAAGGACGAAAACACTAGCAGGAGTTCTCTTTTTGTCTTGGCTAATCAATATGTCAATATAAATATGCTGGGTACACAATGTAAGATTATTATTATTTTTGTAGTATATTGCATGAGATTTTTTCCTTGATTAATCGATGCTTTGAACTACTCTTTTTTATTGATATGTGCTTCCAACTACTTCTTGCAGTTGAATGTTAGATCAATACCTCACTGGAACTATAGCCGTGGTGGAGTTCGTTTGGTGGATGTGCTGCTATTTGTTTGTGGAGAACCAATTGTGGAAAGAAGATCTCCACTTTTTGGTAGGAACTAGTTAGGAAACTGCTAGAACATATAGTATATTGTAAGGATTTTGATTTTTGCGCTCTACTTTTTATTGATGGCGCTCCACTTTGTTCATAAAGTCACTAGTATTCTAGTAACTTCACGTTAAAAGAAGAGAGCTATTAGTAAAAATTGAAACATGAAAATCAATTTCCTATTGTAATGTCATCTATAGTTTTTTTGTTGGACTTTATGAAGATTGAATAATTGGAGATCTCTACTGGGATAGATGATGAATATTTGTATGGGTTTTTGGAGTAACATTGTGTGAACTTGTGTTTTTTAGACTTAATCTGGGAATGGTCTTGAATTTCAGAAAAATTCAAGCATCTAATTTGGCCAAGGTTGTTTTAAGATTTGTAGGATTTTAAGGTAGTTTAAATTCTGGGTATATATATTTTTTCTTTTTTGAACTGGAATCATGCAGTTTTTTTTGAAGTGAAATTCTGGGTATGGTTTTGTAGTGAAATTCTGGTATCACGAGAAAAGGGCAGACCAATGAAAGCCAGACATGTACAAGAAAGATTAACGAAAGAAGGAATGGCTTGCTTTCATAATTTATTGTGAGGGTAGTTAAGTATTTGGCCATTGAAAGATTAAAGAAATGATATTTTTGTAATTTTACACAATGAGGACAAAAGTTGAAGTGCCATTGGATAAAGTTGGAGTGCTAAAATCAATCTCCAAAAAAATAATGTTCTATTTTTGTGCAGGAGGTAAAAAGGAGAGCAAATTTGTTCATTACCCTCTATCTTATTAGTCCAAACTAAACTCTCCCACCCTAACTTTGGTACTCCCTCTCACCTTCAATAAATTCTCTTCACATCACTCTCTCCTCCTCCCTCACGAATCTCTCAACCGGTTCCACTGCAGGCTAGGGCTCAAGCAGAACTTCAACCCGGATCCATTATTGAGAGTGCCCGTCGTCGTCCTTTACAGTGTCTGCTCCACTCCTCGGGCGAGTAATCGGATCCATCGCGGCATTCCTTCTCCTCCTCGTCATTGTCCCCTAGTCGCAGCGCTGCCGCAGAGAGAGAGAGAGACATGGGTTCACCCAAATCCTGCATCCCAATCCTCGTCCTCTTACTCCTAACACCTTTGTCCTATCATTGGCGCTGGACATGTCGATCATCACCACAACCTCGCCCGGAAAATCAAATCGGAGAGCCGAAACAGAGGTGAGGGCCATGTACGAGTCGTGGCTAGCAAAGCACGGAAAATTGTACAACGCACTGAGCAAGAAGGAATTTGGCGACATCCCCTGATTGCAGCGCCGCCGCCGCCGCCGCCGCAACGAATTCCATCTGCTGTCGAGAGGTGGTTGCCGAAGATGATGGTGGTGGTAGCAGTGAGGTGCGTTGTGAGGGAGGAGACGGTATTGTGGGAAAAATTATTGAGGGTGAGAGGGAGCACCAAAGTTAGGGTGGAGGAGCCTAGTTGGATTAATAACAAAGAGGGTAATGATCTAAAAGAGGATGAACAAAATTACACACGGTAAAAAAAACTCTTCTTTTTATTTTATTTATTTCAAACAAAGTATAAAAAACTGTTGATTAAACTCTTTTTTAAACTTGTCTCAATAACTTACTCTGAATAACAAATCTTGAAATATGTTGCATACCTTTTGCGTGTATACATGCAATAAATCTACCCTCTTTTTTTTTGTCTATAGGTGTAGGTAGGGAATGAAACTCCACGATAAAACTCGAACCCAGAACCTTTTTCCTAGCAAAGTGAGCACGTCATAACTTTGGCGACCTTGCTCGACGATACCTTACTTGAGCTTGACTAATGACTAACCAGAACTATTTGCCGACAAAAAAGAAATGATCATCCGGAACCATGCAATCCAAAAAAATACCTAAAAAAATACCTCATAGTTTTCGATTAAATTTTGATGATTTGAGCCGCTCAATGTGATTAGAACGTGATTTTAATGGTACTTGCGAGAAATCAGCAAAAGAAATGACTGGAAAGAGCTTGATCCAAATAGTTTCAAACAATTTTTTATTGAACGATTTAAATAAAAACTGCTCAAATTAAGTCTTTTCCGATTATTTTTTTTGCTAATTTCTCATAGACACCCTTAAAATCATATTCTGCACACATTGAACAGTTCAGATCATAAAAATTTGATCAGAAACTATGAGATTGAGAATTAGTATGTTTTTTTAGGTGTCCCCGGAAATATATATATATATATGCGCGCGCGAGGGCGCGCACACACACACCCCGATATTCAGGGCGGTTTCGGGGACACCCAAAAAAATATCTAAAAAACACCTTGTAGTTCTCGATCAAAATTTGATGATCCGAGTCGCTAAATGTGATCAGAACGTGATTTTAAGGGTACCTGCGAGAAATCAGAAAAAAATGACCGGAAAGGGCCTGATCCGAATAGTTTTTTATTGAATGGTTTAAATAAAAACTACTGAAATCAAGCCTTTTTCGGTCATTTTTTTTTTCTAATTTCTTATAGGCACCCTTAAAATCACATTCTGCACATATTGAACGGTTCGGATCATAAAAATTCGATCGGAAACTATGAGATTGAGATTTTGGATGTCCCATGAACCGTCTCGTATATATATATATATATATATATATATATATATATTCCTGGCTTTCGAAACAAACTTCTACAGTTCTACTCCAGTGTTGCTCTTGATCATAGCCGTATTTTACCGTGCAACTAGTTTTTGTTGATGCCGGTATGGTATGCATTTTGTATAACCATCGGAATATACTACGGAGTAAATATTACTACAAAAATACTACTTGCACAACCATTGTGTTAATTGTGTGCGTAATTCTGACCGTCCAGATGTATTTGGACGTTCTAGATTTTATAGAAACTCTTCTAAAGAAAAGTTTAACTTTTAAGGGGAAGAGTTTGAGCGAATCTTGGTCATTTATTATAGCAATGGACGGCTAGAAATTGATTGTGTATTGTGTTTTACACAACCGTTATGTGTAGCACTTTTGATATTACTACCTGCATACGTACTTCCGGTGTCACGCACGTACGTACTTACCCTTTGTTTTCCTACAGTTATCCTACAGTTATCCTACAGTTATATAAAAAGAAGGAGTGTTTCGGTTTGCAATTTTTCAATTTGGGACTGATTTGCCCTTTAATTTTTCCCATTTTACGGATTGCCCAGGATATGATTTGGCTCGATCTTTCCAATTATGTCCCCCGCATGTTCCTGGCCGAGTGGTTTGCCCGGGGTGGTTTTGTCATTTTCTAGCCTAGGCAAAAAACGTGAACGTGATTACGCCACGTCTCCCCCGTGTCCTTTGCTTTCGTTTTCTTTTTCTTTTCTTTTTCTCTGGTTCAGAGAAAACAGCGAGAGAGAGAGAGAGAGAGCGGAGTTTGGGGGTTCCTTCCGTTCATCTGCTCTGCCGCTTGCCGTCGAGAGGTAGTCCGCGGGATTCGTGATCGATTTCGTGCGTCGATTCTCGCCTGTCTTCCTTGAAGCGCTGGGGGTTGGTACTGTGCGACCAAGGGGTTTGTACTCGCTTTCTTCTGGTGTTTTCTCTTGGTTCCGCTTCTTCTTTCATGTGTGTCGTTGCCGTCTCATCCGGTGGCAGGTGAGTGCTCTCGAACCTCTGGTTTAGGGGTTTTTCTCCTTTAGTTTTTTTTTTAGGGGCGCTTTGTTTCCAGCTTCCCTCGATTTCTCGATGAGGTTGTTTTTCCCGAGAGTGTCGGTGTGTTGGTGGTTGTGTGTGTGGTGGGTGCATTTGTCTTGTTTTTTGTTGTTTGTGGTTTTGAGTCGTGGGTTTTCGGTTCGGCGTTAAGATCGTCGAGCGACGGGAGGACCTGAGATGGCCGCCGACGGATTTGGGTCTGGGCTGGCCCAATGCATTCCACGGCATCTGTGATTGACGGGTAGCGGCGATGTAGTGCGGTGGGTTCATTGTAACTTTTCTGACCACTTTGCTGGGTTTTTGCTATGGATTCCCTATTTCCGTTTAGTGCATGTAATGTGTTTTTCTTGCTCCGTGTTTGGATTGGGGACTTGATTAATTTTCTATTGCTTCTTTAGGTTTATGTGTTTTGTTCTTTATTGGGTTTATAGTCGAGACTCGAGAGTTTGTGTATCGTTTCTTTTGCATTAGCTTTTCCTCGAATTTACGGGTTCTGTTGTCCTCTTCCTTCTCCTGGTAGCGTGGTTTGTTCTGATCTGTTTTGTCTCCAGCAGCTTATGCAAGTATTTACCTATTTTGGTCTAATTATGTGTGCTGAAGTTAATAAAGAGAACCTCCTATGGGTCCTACATGGTCATGCTTTAACCCTTTTCCAAATATAGAAGTACTCTTTATTCTAGCTTTTACATTTTTAAAGTACAGGCCATTTAACACTGGCTATTAGTCCTGTTTTGGCTTTTATGTCTAGGGTTTTCCTGTTCTTTTTGGGTATCTTTTTTCTTGTTTGTTTTGGCTGTTGTGTTGGAGGATTTTCCTGTTTGTTCATTTGTTTTGCTGTTGTGTCTCGTGTTCTTTGAGGTGGTGTCTTCCGCCGTTAGACAGTCTTCGTGCCTGTAAGGTACATCTGTTTCTCTACTGTTACTTGTGCACTTTATTGCTCACTAAGGCGTAAGAGGGATCTTATTGCAACCAGTTTTTGCAACACAAAGTTGCTGTTGAAAGTATTTTGATGTTGCAGCTGGAGCCATTGAGTTTGCCACTTTCGATTTGGGATTGACTAAACCTGTGGGGAGGGAACGGATGCCATGGCAAAGATTCTAACCTTTCCATCAGCTGTCACTATATGCTGCAGCATTGTTTCGAGGCTTCCTAATTCAGAATTCATTTACTAATCTGCTGCTGGTAAGATAAAATCAAAATGTTGATCATGATTCTGCTATTTTGCTATCTTTTCATGTTGCATAATTATGTATTTTATCTATTTATGTGTTGTATGTTGTCTAATTATGTATGATTCTGCTGCTGGCTTCTTATGCTATAATTATGTATGTTATCTATTTATGTGTTGTGTACTTGTGATTGAATCATGTGTCACACTGGTGGGAATTTTTGAGTCAGGTATGCAATTTTTTCCTAAGATCTATTCATATAAGGTTGTTCTATTTGAATCACTACTCCTTGGCTTCTCATGAACTTTCCCCTTCTTTAAGTAGTCTTCTCCTCTTTTAAGTAGTGTTAGGCTTTCTTCTATTGTTGTTAGCTAATAATGCCCAAGTTATTTTCAGAGTAACCTTTATCAGTTACTTTGTTTCATTGCAGACACGTAATAGCGATAGCAAGAGAAGTGCATGCGAAGGGATTTTAAAGGACACGGAAGGATTCTGGCATTAGGTATGGTTGTTGGCTTCCCTTTCGAATCTTTTAAATCTTGAATTGATATTTTGCCAGTACATTTTATATATTTTTTTTGTATTTCGATTCAAATGTGCATTTACCATTTTACTTTACAATCATCGGCATTTTATTTTGTGTTATGTGTGACTGTACATTTTGTACTATATCCTAATAAGGAGAAACATAATTGGTTGTTTTTTTTTTAATTTGGTCCTCTCTATTCATAGTTCTCAAGTTAATATTCGCAACTAATTAATCTTTACATCACGAAGACAACTGCATTACACGGCATTTGATATATTTATTTGTTTGCAGGCCGTCGATTAATCGGGATTGCTACGCAAAGTTAAGAAAGGTAAAGTGATAGGAATGCTTGAGTCCATACTTTACATAGCTTTGTTTCCAGAATCCAAAAAATTGAACAGACAAATGATTTGTCCATTTTCCTGCTTATTTTTGAGGATCATTCACGTACTTTTGTGACTTTGTGACTTTCTCAATTTTCCCTAGGTTTTACGGAGTTGTTCCGTGCTAATTCAAAGATTTGGTTTCGTAGGAATAAAAAAGGGAGTTTGTTTTTCATCATGCTTGATATCTACTTTTTAGTTTGCTTCCTTCCAATATTCGCATTGTTATGTTGTTGAGTTGCTGCATTGGTTCAAAATTTAATGTTAAAATTGGTTGTGGAGGGTTTGCTGCATCTCAAGTCAAACCGTTGCAATCATTTTACTATCTACCTTTTTGGTGCGATAGATTGAGCAAGTAAAGATAAAGAGATTTGTGTCTCGCAATATATGAAGTGTGTTTTTCGTGCCACTTCGCAGGTTACTGACCTTTTTTTAGAAATACATTGAGAATTTGCTTCGGTAAAATCACGAGTTCGAAAGAGAGACCATCTGAAACAACTGGATGCTGGAAACTGCAAGGGCGAAGCATTTGTTGATGGGTAGGCTGAGATGATGTGGTAAATGAGTGCAGTGTTGAAGCAAGTGGGAGAACCTAGACTTATAGGCTCATATTTGAAGGATTCTGAGAAAGAAGGAATATATCGGCATCATAAGGAGAATCCAGAAGTGTCTGCGTTTTAAAAGTTGGCTAAAGATTATAGGATTTTGGGACAGAGAGTGCATGCCATTTTCTGGCTAAAAAAAACTTGAAGAGGAAGAGGAGTAAAAGCTTGGACATCCTCTGGATAACTCTGTCGAGTTCTTGCTTGACACTTGCCCTAATTAATCTATCAAACCAGTAATTTTGGTTTTGTGAAAAATACTATTAGAATTTCTAATACGAGTATAAGATTATGCGGATATGCAATACCCTAGGATGAGTATGGGATTACTATTGCCAAATCTTCGATGGATATGTAATCTGTCTACTAATATTACACTCAAGCTAGAAATGTGGTTCCCACGGTTTTTCTTATCAAATCCCACTTGTAAATGAGTCAATCAAACATGCTCTTTTTCTTTTTTTCTATCTTTTGTTATTCACAGTCCACAAAAGGGATGCGTTTATCAAAGTTATGTTTGCATACAGCCGGAGATACTCCTTCCTCTTGCCTTCTGTTTGACACCACTGTGTCCCTCTCATTGTGAGTGACCAAATTAAGCTCCCCTATGAGGACAAATTAGACTACACCCAGTTCTTAGTTTTCTTCTCTGTCAAGGACGCATTGGAACCAGGTTACTTGGTTACACAGCTCCGGCAATTTCCGAAAGAGAGATGGCTGAAAACGTGGAGACGACTCAACAGCATCTCCCATCACGTTGAATTCCAGTATCCACCAAAAAAAGATGTTGTGAATATGATATGGAGACAGGTAAAGCACGAGGTTCCTGCTGCCAAACTTGCTGTACATAGAAGCCGGAGGTTGAAAGTATCATATTGGTGGTGCCGAAGGAGATAGCAGGGGAGCCTTCCTTTTTCAATACTATACACCATTATCATTCATTGCGAAGATTTTCGCAATTGAGTAATTTCTCAACAAATTGGGAAAATGAAATAGTTTTATCTTGTGGAAAATTCTTTTGGTCATCCAACACATAGACCTACTCTTTTTGTCAGTGTATTTTGGCAAGTAGTATTCCATACCATCTGTGTTCAATGTTAGGTCAATTAGAATTGGTTCTCCAGTTGGGTTTTTGTATGCAATCAGTGAAAACAAATCCATCTCATCCTCGTGGAGTTGGAAACTGCTGGTATATATGCTTCCAGGTTGAACCAAAACAAGTGCTGATAAGATGGTTTCCGTGGCGGATGATCCTTCTTGGTATGGAGGTGGCCATTTTCCAACTTTTTTGTGAATATTACAGTGAGTATTGTTGCTCTATTTTTTTTGTTTTTTGGGCGGTCTCACTCCTACTACTGAAAACCGACATTCCTATTTTCTGAAGGCAAAGTTCCACTATCTTAATTTCTCTGATTTCCTGTGTTGGTTGCAATAACCTCTGTATGTGTGTTTACGTCTTAACGTCAGGAGATTTTATGTCGTCGGGTTGTTGGAGCTTATTCTGATAGTTCCATGGAATTGGGTGTTGTGTCCAAAAGCTCATACATACGCACAGAAAACACAACTCCTAATTCATGGAGGGCTAAAGGGCTGTCGTTTGCTTTTTCCTTCTTGTCACCTCCCAGCATTTGGGAAGGCTATGTTGTTTTGTGATCCTGATTCCAACTTATAGATGCAAGTTTCATGGCCATGCTTTCACTCAATGAAAAAAAAAATGATGTTGATTAAGTTTACCCAGTGCTGCTCTTCTGGTCCTTGTGGCTGTCAACTGGTTTTGCTCCATTCCAACATTCCCACTCCAAAAATAAAAAACAACATCAATCTTTGTCCTAAAACAAAATATGTCCTCTTCAATGGGCATGATTCTCGTGCTAAGCACGAGGCAGGACCTAGTAGTGTTAAAGGGGGAATTGCTGCGTAAATATTGTTAAATATTTATCTCTTTTTATCTATAACTATTGATAAACTCACTTTATGTTTTTCTGTAAGGAAACTGTGATTTGGTCAGCGAGCCCCATAAAGCATGTAGAAATCATTTCCCTAAGAACTAGCAAAATTTTTATTTTCAGAGACTATTCCTTGAGTTCGCTCGTCTCACTAAGGCTCCGTTCTAGAATTGTAAATAAGTACTTATTTTTTAAGAAGGCAATTTTAAGCTCAAAAATAATATGTTTACGCAAATAATTTTCCTACCAATATGGATCTTATTTGATAGATCTCATCAAAATCTTGTATATGGTGCAAAAAAAATATTTTTCATTTACGTTATTTTTGAGTTTGAAAATGTGAAATAAGCTGTTTATTTTTTAAGAAGGTTTCTGGAACGAAGCCTAACCATATTCAATAGAAATGTACTTCAATAAGTATCACGTGACATTCATGAATGATCCTCGTGTATTTTATCTTTTTAATGCTTAAATCCAAGAAAATGTAAGGAATATTCTTTGAGAATATGTCTGTGAATATAATTAGATTCTGAAAAATCTACCTTGAAAAGGATAAGTTTGTTGCTGAATATTTAAGATAAGGAAAATCTAGTATACTGTACCTTGTTATATTGGGATTGATTCATTAACTATTGATCTTTTTCGCACTTGGATTTTTTGTTGACCAACAAAACAGATCCATTTTATTTTGACTTTTTGTAGACAATGAGATGGGATCCAATTGCCATGTGGCACTTAACCATTGGCTCTTTCCAAAAGTGTAAAAAAAACAAAATACTATGTGTAAAGTGTAAACAAAAGCCATTATGATCAAGTTTATTGGTTTTGCCAAAATGGCTTGATCCAATCTTCAAAAATGGCCATGAATAACATTCATGACATTTGGCAAAAAAGTCAATGGTGGTGCAATGGTGGAAAGCCATAGACAATGCTATTTTTAATTTTTTTTCAAATAAGTTCATTTTTATCTCATTTTCGACTTGTAAAAAAGAAGGGAGGGAGGGAATTGATGTTTGGATCTGGTGTCAAATTTTTTTTGATGAAAATAGATGGAGATGGGTTACCATTGGGGCAGGGTTTTTGCAAATTTAGTAAATTTACCACCGTTGGACTTGTTCTAAGAATCACTAAGTCGACTAACGATCGACCTTAACAATCAAGTAGCTTTAACACTTAGCCCCGTTCCGAAACGTAAAATAAGTATTTATTTTTTAAGAAGGCAATTTCAAGCTTAAAAATAATGTGTTTACGCAAATAATTTTCCTATGAATATGGATATTGTTTAATAGATCTCATCAATATCTTTAATACGGTGCAAAAAAAATTAAAAAATTATTTTTCATTAACATTATTTTTGAGTTTGAAAATGTGAAATAAGCTGCTTATTTTTTAAGAAGGTTTCTGGAACAGAGACTTCACGGACTCAGATCCTCTCCTCATTTCTCTCTCTCAATATCTTCCAAACATTTCAACATGAGGACGACACCTCATTAATGAGGCCATCCAATGATAAAAGGTTAGCCACGTTGCCATTCCCAACTTTTCAAGAGGGCTATTAACTTTTTGAGGAAAACGACAACTAACGGGGTGGGTGCTCCGTTTCTTTTGTTTCCCTTATCTCTCTCTCTCTCCACCACCACGACGGCAGGGCCAACCTATTTCACACCCCCGATTTCAATAAAACACTGTTCATACCACCTCCCCAAACCCAACTACTCTTTTGGGATTTAAAAGAAATTGTTTTTAGAGAGATACAAAGAGAGAGCTTTCAAGTTTAATGGCATTTGATGACTGTAAATATTCAAAACACTTTGAATGCTCTAGTTTCTACCCTTGTATTTTATGGGGTTGTTTGATGTTTTGAGACTCCAAATGTGGGGGGATTTTTCTGGAAACACTAAGCCAGCCTTTGAAATCGAAAATGAAAAAAACGATAGGAGTAGACTGGTAGAAAGGATTTTGCACTCTGTTTACTTGAAGAAATTGAAGGCAAAATTATTGTTACATGAATCAATAATGATCAATAATTGATATGAACTAAGAAAATTGTTGTTTTGTATCATTTCCTGATGTAATACTTTGCTTCTGCAATTTGTAGTCAGAGAGAGAGAATTAGGGTTTTCTTTGACACAGGTTAGAACTTATCAGAGGAAACAAAAAGGAAAATACTCAGACAATACTCCCTTAGAACGGACACAATTAGCGGGGCTTTGATTATGGATTGGCCGATCATCTTCTTCATCGAACCGCCGGCTGAATTTTCCGTCGATGAATCAGAGAGAGAGAAAGAGTTGAGATTTGGGTTAACTTTTAAAAATGGAAACGGGTGAAGTGTTCCCGTCATGTTGCCATTCTCAGGAAAACGACGCCGTTGCACTAGAAATGTTTGCAACCGTTGGATGGCCTCATTAAAGAGGTGTCATCCTCAGGTTGAAATATTTGGAAGATATTGAGAGAGAGAAATGAGGAGAGGATCTGAGTCCAGAGTTCACTGCGCAACGTGATATTTTCTAAAATTTATTTTTTCCGTCCCTATTTGTTCCTCTAATTTCAAGATATTAAACTAATCTTAAAATACTTTTCGTTCCGTTAAAGTTTTTATTTTTTAAGTACTTATTTTTCGTTTTATAAGATAGGTAGGTCATTCTCTCATAATACATCATCCTTAATTCAAAAAATAAGCACTTGTTTAAAAAAAATACTTTTTTTCTTAACGGAACGAGGCCTAATTTATCATCAGAGGAAAAAAATAGTTAGTGCTAGCAAGTTTTGAGGTTTTTAAGAATAAATTTTAGCTTTTCTGGTATTTAAATTGTAGTGCATTTTACCAAATGCAATTTTTTGTACCTCTGGACTTCATTTTTTTGTTACTTTAAAAGATAAAGGGCATAAAATGAACTTTTGATAGTCTCAATAGATAATTAGACAATTATTTTGGGAAAGCATATACACAAATATTTTTTTTTTCTAGGAGAGTAAGAGCTTCGTTAATAATAAACATTGTACTACACAACTTCTGAATATGATACAATTGAAAAATAACTTATTGCACATGAGTGACAAAAACTAACTCTATCTAAATTAAATGAACAATAGACCGACGATTCAGCCGATCGAATGTCTAGGAAATGCATATATCTATCTATCTATCTATTATATAGATCTAGTTGAAGTCTCATAAGTCTCCAAACATCCATCCCTAATTTTTTTAGTTTTTTTTTTTATATTTTATTTTGTTTAAATTGGGGTGGGGGGGGGGGGGGGGGGGGGGGGGGGGGTGGTGGTGGTAGGGGAGGACATGGAAGGGCAAGGTGGAGGGAGAGAACGTGGGAAGGGGGAGAGATCTTAGAAGAATTGAGGAAAAATAATCTAATGCCCAGTGACATTTTTATGTGGTGACCTAACTTATTTCTCCAATACACATTTGTGTGATTCTCACTGTAAAGTGTCGAGTCCGTATAAATTATTTTGTTGTCCCGTACATCGAGTACAACTTAAGATGATAAAAAAATATTTCACTATTTTTTTCTGTCTCATGCATCAAGTGCAAGTAAATCTCTTCTCGTACCCCTTGACACACGCATCCCCTGGCCCCACCTCCCCTCTTCCGAAAATACCCCCACAAATCCCAGAAATATCGAACCCATTTTCTTTTCTTTTTTTATTTACATAATCATGTTTATACTCTGCATCTTTTTTCTCTTTTATTTATTTAATATTATCTTAGTGTTCCGATTTTCAATCCGGTTGAATCGGTGAATTTTTTTTATCATTTTACCTTCAATAGTCATACTGAATTTTTGGCACTAAGAAAGTCGTAGAATCAAATATCTCTTAGGGCTAATCAACGAGAGCCCTAAAATCAAAATTTAATTATGGCTATTTAAGATAAAATGATCAAAAAACTAAAATCTTTCCACGGGTTTAAACGGAATGAAATTTGGAACACAATTTTTTAACCTATTTAGATAGTTTATATATATTAAATATATTAAAAAATATGGTTAAAAAATTAAGTGTTTCAAATTTTAATCCGTTTGAACCAGTGGAAAGATTTTAGTTTTCTGATCATTTTATCTTAAATGATCATAATTAAATTTTGACTCTAGGGCTCTCTTTGATTAGCCCTAAAAGATATTTGATTTTACGACTTTCTTAGAGCTAATTAATCGAGAGTCCTAGAGTCAAAATTTAATTATGACTATTTAGGATAAAATGATCAGAAAACTAAAATCTTTCTATCGGTTCAAACGGATTGAAATTTAGAACGTTTAATTTTTTAACTATATTTTTTAATATATAAACTGTCTAAAGAGGTTAAAAAATTAGGTATTCCAAATTTCAATCCGTTTGAACCGGTGGAAAAATTTTAGTTTTCTGATCATTTTATCCTAAATGGTCTTAATTAAATTTTGACTCTAGAACTCTTATTGAATAGTTCTAAGAAAGTTGTAGAATCAAATATCCCTTAGGGTTAATCAACAAGAGCCCTAGAATTAAAATTTAACTATGACCATTTAGGATAAAATGATCAGAAAACTAAAATCTTTCAATCGGTTTAAACGGATTAAAATTTAGAATGATAATTAAAGTAAAAAAAACTAAAACAGTAATTAAAGTCTTAGTAAAAAGAATAGTGAAAGTAAAAAAGAAGAAGTAATTAAAGTCTTTTAACAGTAAAACAAAAAAGAAACTAAAAAAAACCTTGAAACGGAGGGGCAGGGCGCGAAGAGGTGGTGGGGCCCGAAGGAGGGGGTTGTCAGGGGGTGCGAAAAGAGGGTCTCCAAGTGCAAATAGAAATGGGGGAGTTGCCCGAAAAAAAATGAGACAGGGCGTGAATTAAGGGAAACGAGACCCACTCACCAACATTATTCCCCGCCGTTTCTCATCTCATCCAAATCCAAACGAGAAGGATGAATAGTGAGGTAATTTAACCCTAAGGTTCGGCCAGTGGTTATGCTTTGTTCTCTTTGGAACTTAAAAAGAATTTTTTAAAAAATTTCCCCTAGATTCCTCCTATTTTTAACATTTCTCTCTCTATCTCTCTCCACTTATTACACCTACTATTTTTCAAAAAACTTTTCAAATTCCAATCCAAACAAAGCATAAGGCTTTGAACTAGGGTTTGTTTGCAACTTTTTAAATGTTATTAATTTTTATGGGGTTAGTCCATCCAAAGTTTTACTCTAATTTTAATTTCAATTGAGACCCCCGCAAGCGGTCGGAAGCTAGCCCAAATTAACCCCTCAAGATTAGTTGAAAATGCGCAAAAGCTAGACTAGATACCTGATGAGTTCTTAAAAAAAGATGAAAGGAGAAAATAACGGCTCAGGACATGTTTTAATAATTAATATTCGTCAAAAACATGCTGAGAACATTTGTTAATACTGAAAATATCTCTCGCGGATATTAGAGTGGTTATTTTTCAAAATACTTGGGTAAGAATGTCAAAATTTTTACTTTTTTCCAATCAATAACCTACAAAAGTATGGTGAAAAATTAAAAAATGCAATTTTTTTTTTAAAAATGACAAAATTTTTAAATTTAAATTAAGTTAAGGTCAAAAGAACATAACCTAATTATCAAAACACATCTTTCACCGTAATTTTCCCCAAAAAAAAGAAGAAGGTAATTTATCGTATTACTCTAGGGTTTCACTCCCGCCCACAGCATAGTAAAAACAACCCTTCGTTCTCCGGCACACCTTTTTTTATTTATACTCTGCCCCCCCCCCTGCCGAAACCAGTCCCTCTCCACACCATCTACTTCTCCCTCGTCCCTTCAACTTCCGCGTTTACATCAGCCAACAGAGAAACGTTGGGTATTGCACTATCCAGTACCATTCGTGAGTATATTTACTATATACTCAACCGCAATGGAGAAAGCATTTGATAAGCTCCCGTACAAGGTTGCCCATAAAACGTCACTGGATATGCTCCTGTTCATGGTTCCCCCAGCCCTTCAGGGCCAGATCAAAGACAGCACGGAAGATGATCTTGTTTCTACCGGTTCTGCCATGCTCGCGTTCTTGCGCCGACTGCCCGAGTTTAAACACGTAAATACTTACACCATGCGTAATGTATATGGTACCGAGGTTTAGGCGTTGGTGTTTTAAGATTTTGGGTTCTTGTTTTTGGGAGTAAAAGTAACAGCTCTACGATGAGTGTTACGCCAGGCATACTCTTTGTCTATCTGCACATTAGTATTTGTCTCTCTTTGTGCGTTGAAACATCGTTTTCTTGATTTTTCGGCACAGTACCCAATTTCCAGTAATGGGTATTACGCCGTACGCGTTATTTTTCTGTGTATGCGTTTGAACATTGTAGTTTCTTGTTTTTGGGAGAAATATGACGGCTTGAGTTGTTGGATGCCAAACCCAGTTTCCAATGATGGGTGATTTTCTATGTGACAGTCGATTAAGAACTTTACAGACCCAGAGAGGGCTTTCTATAAGAAGAACAAGAAGTCTGCTCTGGATTTGAAGAAAAGTGGCAACGATTGCTTCTCCAGAGGAGCTTACCCTAAAGCTTTGAGTTTATATTCCCAGGTAAGACTTGGTTTTGGGTTTTTCTACCCTATTTCCAATAATCTGGATTCATTTTGTGTGGGTAGTCAGCAAAATGATGGATACTTACTGTGATATTGATATGTTGAAAACAATATAAGGTGGGTAGTGGTGGAGCATATGTATTTTTTCATGTTGTTATATAGAGAGTTACTGCTGTGAAAGAGAGATATTGAGTGTATAAATAAGTTTTGATTATGTTAATAAAGATTGAGAGTGTTAAGAATTTGCAGAACTCTAACAGAGTATCTAGGGAAACCTAGGCAGACGATTAATTATGTAATAAACAAACAGCACAAGCAAACAGAATGCTGGGTTGACATGGTTGAATGCAAGAGATATCCTGAAGTTGCTCTACGGCCTACGCTAAAATATATAGTTGCATTTTAGTATATACTGCGGCAGTATGGCAAGGTGAAAAGTAATATCAGGCTAGAGTCGCTAGACACTTGATAATAGACAGACCATAACTTATTTGAACTCATCTCATAATAGACAGATCATAACTTACTTGAAATTGAAGTCATCTGAGTTGTACTCCCCCCTGTCCGAATTTGTTTGTTCAATTTTGGGATTCAAACTTTTTAAGGGGAGAAAATGATTACTACTAAAACGTTTTGAGTGTTCAAAAATACCCCTCACTTTTTTGACATTAAATGAGAGAGCATTAGTCAATGATAGTTTTTCAAAAGAGAGAGGGCATTAGGGAATATTTGTTAGTCAACTTAAAATCGGACAAACATTTTGGGACACATTAATTTCAAAAAATAGACAAACAAATTAGGTCAGACGGATTACCACTTTATTTGCTTTATTACCAACAAGTTTTTAGTTACATAACCGGAAGCTTAATGTAAAAACCAACATGTCCAGAAAGATATTCAAAATAAAAATGTATCACGACGTCCCCTACAAAGTTGTTGGTAATAAAGCAAAAAAAGTGGACATCTGTAGCTATGTTATGGACATCTGAAAATACATTCTCACCCTTTCACCGATATCCTTTTGTGCATTATGCATGATGGAACACTTTGAGCTACATAGCTACGCCTCCATCCTTCTTTATTAGCACATTAGTTTGGTACGTTGACTATGACAAGAAATGCATCCATATTTTTTCTCTTCCCAGTAACATGTAGTGGGAATTTTAGCTTAGTCGTCCTTTTCTCACCTCTCTCATATACATTTAACAGGCATTGCGCGTTGCACCAAGTAGTGCTGAGGACGGGGGAAAAAATGTGGTTGCCATGCTGTATCTAAATCGTGCAGTTGTACTGTATGTAAGTTGTGCTCATGCATTCCTTTGTGTTCAACGTATTCTCATTACCACTTAGAGATATATTTGCTTTCCTAGTGATTAAGTTGGTTGTCCATATTGTGCGATATTAATTTTCTTGTTTGTGACTTTGTGTGTACCCATGATTTCAGCTGAACACAAGTAGTTTCTGTAATTGTTCATGATGAAACCACTCAACTACGTGTCTCTCATTCATTGGCATGGTTAATCTTGTTGACTATGCTTGAAAAGAGAGAATCAATGGACTATATTTGGTGGAATGCGGGTTTTGCCTATTTTGCATTAGCTTCCTTGGGTTTTGGAGACTCAGTTTTTCAATCAAAAGGAAAATCAGTAGTTTTTTCCCACAGTACGATAGCATTAGCACGTCAGTAGTTAGTAAGAGATAACAACAGGCTGGGGTGCTCCATAAACTGGAACTTGAGACGTCTCTCATGAGCACTAAGGCTCCCCTTCACAACCACTTGGGCAAGGGCCCATGGTCTTCATCTGTTCCTTTTCGTGGTTTCCACTTGTAGCAGTGTGAGCTTGTTGCATCCGTTGCCTAAGTTGACAAGAGTTATAAGCCTTTGAGCGTCAAATTTTATTTACTAATAGGATATATTGACAAAATCATGTTGTTTTTCCTAGAATGACGGATGCTCAAAATTCAATTCTACGTTTGATGAAGCTATTGGTGATCAACCCCTAGAAATTTTTGCAAGAAGAATAAAGAGGGAAGAAATCTGTGATGGTTTTGGTAATTTCTTTGATGGTTGGTATTTCTCTAGTTTCAGATCTAGAGGTGATAGAACTTTGGTTTGGAGAATTCTTTATCCATTTTCTCCTTTCAAATATGATTTAGCATAGATAAGTTTTGGACATCCTTTGCTAGTAGGAACTAGGAAACTCTCAATCTAGTGGGAGTGGTTGTCTGAATCTGGCATGACGCTAACAGCGCTATCCACCCCAGCATTATAGTGGTGTAAAAAGACCACATCCCTTAAACGCTTAAACCCTGTTGTATGTGAAAGTTTTGTCCATTGGTTACAATTATTTCAGTCCAGTACAAGAAGTCTTCATATGTTGATGGAATCTAATATTCTTTTATTTGGACGCTATGAAAATCAAAATATAGCTCATCACGGAATCATGTATCAGTGTAGGAATTGAAACCTTGAGATTGCTAATGCAAGTTGTTACAAGCATCAAGTTTTGGTTTCTGGTTACATTGGCTAAACATGTGTTTGCTCTTTCCTTAAGAATATGGGTCTTCTGGTGGAGTGTGTACGAGATTGCAATCGGGCTCTTGCCATTTCTCCAAGTTATGTGAAGGTAAGAATGCTTCCATCAGTCCACGATGCTTTTGTCTATTCTGCTTTTATGTTACACAAAGATGAGGCCATTCCCCACTTATGAAGCAAACCTTTCCGATTAGTTTTATGCTAAATATTTTGGAAACCTCTATGTATCGTGATTTGGAAAGGGAAAAAGGGTGCGATGGAAGGATAGGGAGAAACGAGAAGAGGACAAGGGAAAAGAAATTAATATAATGGACCAAAGAAGAACAAAAGAAAAGAAGAGTAAAGACCGAAAGAAACGAAGAGTAACGCAGTAAGCAAATAGTAGAAGAGATGATTTTTCTTCTTTTCTTATTCATCTTTTGTACAGTTTCAATATAGAATTAGTCAGGCCTAAAGTATGTATTGAGACGTACTTGGTTTTATTCTGATCATATCTTCATTTATACTCTCTCCGTCCCAAATTGCTGGTCTCTCTTTCCATTTTAGGATGTCCCAAAATGAATGTCCCATTTCTAAAAACATCTATCAAAACAGGGTCACTTTCCAGTTTTACCCTTAAAAAGTACTTTTCCATCTCAATTGGCATGTCCATTATCTTTTATTTTATATCGGTTTTCATGATTTTGAAAATTTTGTATAATAAAACTAATTGATATCTATCAAACAAGATCCATATTACATATATTTTGAGTTTCATATAAAAAGTTAGACCCACAAAATTGACCTCAGTAATATTGACTGGGACTTAGGGGCAAAATGGAAAAGACAATACAAAGTTTTCACATCCCTTAATAAGTTGGATTCCCCACAAAGGGGCGAGCAATTTGGGACGGAGGGAGTATATCTTATTCATCTTTTGTAATTCTATGATATGACTGATGCTGCTTTTACTAACTTTTGTGTTTCGGGGAATTGTCCTTTTCTTGAATTTGTGCATTCTGCTCGTCAACATCTTGTAATTAGTGTTTTACACTACACTATTTTCACTGCAGGCGTGGTATAGGAGAGCTAAAGCAAATGCTTCCTTGGAAAACTATGGAGCTGCAGTACGTGACCTGCATGTCGCTATGATCATGGAACAGTCTTTGGATGAAAAGAGGAAGATAGAAAATGAGCTAAAGTCTCTCTCACGGCAGCAAAAGGATACAAGAAGTACACTGGATAGACCTGATGAGAACAAGTTTGGTTTCTTTAAGTTTCATATCTTCGTCTACTATTCGTATGGACCTGTTATGTTTCTTTTGATCATGCAATGTTGTTGCTCCTTTGTGACATCTGTATTTTACACCATTGGTTTTACTAAACTATTGCCAAATCCGACTTCACATATGTTGATCAGGGTTCAGTCTACCCATTTCCTTGTCATACTCGTTACCATTTAATGAACTGGAGAAAGGTGCACAAAGGCTGGAAGAAAATTGATTAGTTGCTACAAAAATATAGCATTATGAGAACAACATGGAGGATCTATTAAATAAACAAAGAGGATGTATAATGTGGTGTAAGATGGTTATAAGCCAATTAAGTTGTATTCTCTTGTGCTTTACTGTGAAAAACAAATGTGAATATTGTTATTAGGAGTGATAAATCACAGACCCGTGTTAGATCATGCAGATGCAGATATTAATGTGTGGTTGGGACATCTTGCGGCATGGCCGTGCAAGATCAACTCATCTCATGAGGCAGAACCCATGTCATGCCAAACAGATAGCTCTCAGCCAAGACAATATTTGGTGTTTTCCTCTTTTTCGGGAGTTCTTAAGCATATATAAACAGCAAGTAAAAATGGATGTACAATGAGGCTCGAGAGACAACACCAAGTGGCAAACAAGATGATGGTAGCACAAACCGTTAAGAAACAATGAAACGCCAAAAACAAGCCTAGAAACTCTTGCAGTGCAGGAAAAACTCACAACCTGAAAAGCGCTGTCTTCTACTTTTTGAAAGGCTTTAATCTCCTAGGCTCTTTGAGGGGTTTGTTGTTTCCTTTTTCTCTAGCAAGCTTAAGGATTTCAATTCCGTCTTGGAGTTTCTTATTGTTCTGGCTACTTAAAGATAGTGTGTTCCATGGACCAATGAATTCTCCTTCGGAAAGAACCTTTGGAAGCCCTCTGGGAAGTGTACATTAGCAGAAAATAAGCTCAGGATCATCCACTGATAAGGTAGAGATCACTGCATCTGCTTTTATCCTTGGGAGAGGAAGAGGGGGTGGGGGGCTCAGCCGCTGCCTAAACTAGTGGAGGCCTTGGAGGGTCATCTCAATGATTATCCTCGAACTCATTTATGACATTTCCTAGATTAGGGGGGAAGAGTTACTTCCCCTGCTTAGGGAGCACCACAGCCACTCTATGGTTAACAAACAATGCATTCAACTGACAAGCCAAACCTTCCTTAGGATCCCATGATGTAAGGACATCAAAAGCATTTGAAGATATACGACAAAGAGGGGATGCCCCAGAATCGAGTCTGTTCCCTTCACGCTCTGTCTTCACCTCCTTCCAATCATTAGGTTTCACCTCACCACATTCTTTGTTGTGTACACTACCATTACTTCCACCTTCTGTAACCCTCATTCTTGGTTGGGTGATGAGCTTGACCAAAAGACTTTCACTCCATATATTTCTGGGGGCTTCTGTACCACTTCCCCTTTAAATCTCATAAGGAGACAAAAACCTTAATCCCTAAGTTTAGCGTGAAAGTCTTAGGAATGTGCTTTTTAGCTTGGACTTTGATACACACTCTAGCAAATTAGAGCCTACTCTTTGATTGTATATGTTGGTCAAGGAGCATAGGCGTCCCCACTGATGCTTGCTACATAGCTCATGAAAATGCTCTCCCAACCCTTGGGATTGATTAGCTACTGCACATTTTATATATCTAATGAATAAAGAAAATACGAAGGCTCAATGCTACTACAACAAATGGAAATGAGAAACAAATGGAAAGTGTAATCTGGCTCTCTTCTCTAGGATAGTGTAAAGTTCTTTTTCTTTTAAACTTTAAACAAAGGTCTCTTGGGATAAAGGTCATTAAGCATGCAGATATGATGATACTTAGCTTTGGTTTGTTTTATTTTATTTTATTGTTTCCACAAGATGAAGCAACTTCTTTAAGGTCCAGTGGTGAGGCTAGGAAAAGATATGTGACTTATGGAGTCTGAACTCTAAAAGGTTGAGCATATATAGAAAACTGTTCGCTTGTTCGCTCTACTGCAAAATCTTATTTACGGATCTATGTATATATAGTTGAAACACCATTGCAGTTATTTTTTGATTGTTGCCTTAGCAGGCATCAGTCTAAAGCCTTTAGCAAATGAGTATAGATGATTTGTAACTTTGCAGACAATATCTATCTTACTAAGTTAGAATTTTTGCGGTGGACCTGGCTGTTATATATTTGTCTTTGGGTTTCACTTTTCTTGGTTCTTATAATGTAGGCCTTCTGGGACAGATGAGCCACACCAAATAAAAATTGAGTGTGTCTCTACACCAAATAAGGGAAAAGGCATGGCTGCTGTGTCTGAGATTCCAAAAGCTTCTTTAATTCATACTGAAGAACCCTATGCTGCGGTAGGAGTTATAACCATTCTGATCAGTTACATAAGATACTGTACCTTTCCTGGATATTGACTTGTCTTTTGAGTTCTTTCAGAAGCTTATTTTAGGCCTTTAGCACAATTTGTAAGGAATCTAGTTTTGTGAGGGGCTTTTCTAATAATATTGTAGTATCAGAAATATTCTGCCCTCGCGAACTATCTGCTGAGTCTTGTTCCTTTTTCATTTCAAAATCAGAAAAGAGGTTCACAATACGAATATAGCTTTTAACGTTGTGTTGTTCGAGACCATTAACAATACAGGCAAATCCGATGATTTGATATGAACTTGCGTCAGCTCTTTTTTTATTGCTCAAACCAAATAAGCTTAGAGATAAGAGTACGCATTACTATTCTGATAGAAGGCGTGTGATACTTACTTTTTGGCATTAATTGCATGCTTGTTTATAAGATTGTGCCTGAATTCATATATTATTTCGGCATTCTATATTTTTGCTGATTAGATCCAGCAAATCAACATATTTTTTGCTGGAGTGATTCTTACTTTGCATAGTGATTTGCCAGATCATATTAAAGGAATATCGGGAAACACATTGTCATTTCTGCTTCAATGAACTACCAGCAGATATGGTTCCATGTTCATATTGTGGGGGACCATTATATTGCTCTCAGCAATGTCAAATACAAGCTGGAGGACAGGCAACAGGGATTAACTCAAACAGTTACGCTATTGATGAGACTTTGTCAGATGAGCTTAAAAAGCACATTGCGGATATAACCTTACCCAATGCTTCTGCTTCAGACATCCATCATTTTTTTGAACATAGACACGAGTGTCATGGTGTACATTGGCCTGCAGTATTCCCACCTGACGTAGTTCTAGCTGGTAGAATTTTAGTGAAGTCCACAGAGAAAAAAGGACATCATAGCAATGTTTCTAAGCTTATTGGAACTGTGGTATTTTATCTGACTACTTTTTTCTATTGACCTTGTCTCTAGTTAATCTGTTTGTCTTATTGGCTCACTAAAGGTTCTAACTTTGCATTCCGTGGTCTTCCTTTTCTTCCAGGGTCTTTCTCACAATTATGAGGAGTTGTCTCTAGAAAGAAAACTGGAGTTTCATATTTATTCTGTCGCGATGATATACTGTCTTCAGAACTCTTATTGGTCTGAATTTCCGAACAATGGGGAGATTGTTGCAAAGGTGATTGTTGTACCGCTACTTTTCCATACTCTTCCTGGAAGACTCAAGTCTTCCTCATAGAAGCTTCATGTCCAACATAACGTCATTCGTGAAGACTTGACAGAATTACCATTGGAAATATGCTTAGCAAAAATATTCTGTAGCCTAATGCGTGCAATATTATAGGGTGATGAAAGGTCGCATATGGATAAAATATTGTATGTGGAAAGATCAAATCTCTACATTCGAGAAAGGAAAGTAAATAAACTGTGGCAGAAGATAGAAAAAAATTTCAACTTCGGGACTCGGGAGTAATTCACAATAATTCGGATAATGACTTTATTGATTAACTTTGTCGGTGTAATTCTAATTCTATGAATTTTTGGTGGAGATAATCACTCAATGTTGTAGAAATGCGTTTCCATGATTTTTAGTTTCAATTTTGGATTTGTCAAATAATAAACAACTTGAAGTTTCCATTGCCAAGCCCACCCTTGGCTTTCTTTTTTAGCCACAATGCTTCGTTGGTTCTTTTCCACGCTCTGTTACTACGTTGGTTCTTATAGTTCGTTGGCTTTCCTGTCAGGCATGAGGTTTGTTCCAAGACTCCCAACTATTTTTGGTTTTTACTAGTTTGCTTTTAGCCTTCAGTAAATTATCCAGATCATATTTACTCTATTGACAGCTGATTGCCATAAAGAAACTAAGAGCAAATGAAAATGTTCTCTGTTTTTTTTTTCTTCAGAAAAGGGAATTTATTGATCTTTGGATAAAGTTACACAAAGATTAAATGGACCCGGGGCAAATGAAAATGTTCTTGGAGGCTTCTATGCTTTAATTACTCTTTTTTCCAATCCCTTTTTTTATTGTTAACAACGTCCACAGAGTGCCCATTTTTAACTCTTTGATGGTTGCAAAGGAACTCTCTCTCTCTCTCCCCCTCCCTCCCTCCCTCTCTCAGAGAGAGAGAGAGAGAGAGAGAGAGAGAGAGACCATCCGGGAATGCGCTTCTTGGCATTAGAGTTGTATTTGTTTTCTGACTATGTGTTCATCTGTGCTTTTTTCTCTTGTAGAAGAATAAATTTATTGGATGTTAAGATATAACCTGTACAACGGGACTTTTTTTTCTTCTGTATAATGTGCGGACGTTTTATTGTCATCATCAGTTAAGTTTCTTTCCCGTTCCTGGATGCAGTTTGTCACTCTACTGTCCATGATTAGCACGAATTCTATGGCAATTGTTCGTATGACATCTCCAGATTCTGTGGAACAGGTTTGTTGGGGCTACTTGAATTTCTTCTTTGCCATTCTTGTTGAGTATCTTGTTGAACAATTCCCTCTTTTTAAGCCTTGTTGTGATGCATATATTGAGCTGTATTCATCTATATCGCATAATTGCTTGTGTGGGGAAATAGGGAAGGGGTGAGTTGGAAACTATCTTGTTTGGCATGTTCATTTAGCTGTTATGCGAAACAATTCTGGTATCATTGGTTACTTGTTATTCTGTCTCTTCTTTCATTGGTATTAAATCTCACTTTGTCATTTTCTTATATTCATGTTGCTTATGTAGTTATGTATACACCTATCTCCCCCGTTTCACAGCTTGGAGTGTATCATGTTTCATGGCCATGGTTGTGCTTTCACATTGTATTGCAAAACAGCTGGAACAAAGGAAGCTTCCACTTCTTAAGGGTACTCCCAAGGAGGGAGGGAGAGAGATTTTTGACTGTCATGCAAAAAGCTTTGCTCTGCGATCCTAGTTGACATATTTTTGTATGAGTCATGTTGACTGTCTGTCAATAAATGCTGTTAGTTAAATAATGGGCAGAGATTGAGAAAGCCTTTGAGAGGCCCTTATGATATCTTTCTCACCAATCTCAAATCATCAGAAGGAAAATCGTGTTCTAGAAACAAACAAAACCTCTTGTCTTCTTGCCCCAGAATTAAGGGTTATGCTTCCTCCCCACTACCTCAGCTAATTATATTGCGTCTGTTCAATTCTATGAAGGTCAGGGCGCTTTTGGGCTCAATTTTGGTTTCTGAGAAATGCATAAAGCTGATTTTTGCCAAATCCTTCACATGTTGAGAATGCATCCATTTGCCAAACCCTTTGACGAAGACACACAATGAGGAAATCATATCACTGTGGGACCCAAGGACACAGAGTACAAGTGACGCTCTTCGGGGGGGGGGGGGGGGGGTGGGGGGGTGTGGTGTGGGTGGGTGGGGTGGGGTGTGCAGGAAAGGTCGGTCATGCCACATTAAAGCAAAGAACTTCTCCAATCACACTCCTTGACAGCTGAGAACTAGAATGTGATTGGTTTCAGTGTTTGCCATTTTTTTTTTCTATTTCTGCAGATTGCATTTGAATCAAAAGGCTTTCTTCCCTGATGTTACTTTTACCTCGTTGTTGATATTCTGTAGGTAAAGGTAGGTCAAGCTATTTATTCAGCTGGTAGTTTGTTTAACCATTCTTGCCAACCAAACATCCATGCATATTTCCTGTCTCGTACTCTATATGTGCGATCCACAGAATTCGTTGCAGCAGGGTGCCCACTGGAGATGTCCTATGGTCCACAGGTAATTCTTACCCTTGATAACTTGCCTGTCTCTAGAATCGAGTACAAGGGTTTTCTTAGAAGAGTTGTGTTTCAAGTCTTTCAAGAAGACTTGTCTTTAGATAGAGCTGTTGTATTTTGTTTTAAGGGGCTTTACGAAGACTTTTCTATAGATGGAGCTGTTGAAGATATATTTGTATGACCTAATTTGGAATAAGGCATTCCAGTTGGGACCTTCTTTTTCCATTTTGTAGTCATTGGCTGCCAATCGAAAGAAAGATAAATTCCTAGTCATTGGCCTAGATTGTTGTCACATTTCCTAGTCATTGGCCTAGATTGTTGTGTCACATTGACGTACCGTTGCCGGACACTCCATACCTGATAAGGGATAAGTGTACGGTATCCGAGTCCAACATGTTATTCTAGTGTACCATTAACTATGTATAGACTATAGAGTATAGACCGGTGTTCTAAAACAAGGAATTAATCGGCGATTGATCGCTGGCAGGGCCCATCCGATTAGGTCTGACTAACGATTAATTGCCGATTACTAATTAATATGCACTGATTAACCGCTCGACTAGCGCCTAGTGACTTCTAGAACATTGGTATAGACTCATGAGGCACCTCGTAAACTTCATTTATCCTGGAAAATGAAAGAAATATTTTGAAGAAATGGAATATTTGGCGTGTCCTTGAGATTAAAATTAGAGAATTGATACTTGGACCCGTACCTCAGTCCATTTAACATAAGGTAGCATAACAGAAATCACTGGAAGTGACAGACAGCTCAACTTTCTTGTTCAACTTATAATGAGAATCTTTGTTTGACAGGTTGGGGAGTCGCTATGGGTAAGCCGCATCGAATTTCTGAAAGACAAATACGCGTTTGTATGTCGGTGCAGAGGTTGTGCAGAGATAAACTTGCCTGACCTTGTGCTGGGTGCTTTTCGGTGTATCAAACCGAATTGCTTCGGTGTAGTCTTAGCTAAAGGCACAGCCTTTTATACGAAGTACATAATTGAGAACCCTCCAATGTTCGGTTCAGAACCTGATATGCAGGTATTCAAACCAACACCAACCCACCCCCCCCCCCCCCCCCCTTCTGTGTGTGTGTGTGTTGCAGTTGCAGTTGCAGTGAGCGATCCAATTAGAAGCCATAAAGGAGTGAAAGATTTCAGTTTTGAGCAAGAGATACTTTTTGAAGCTTGACAAAGCTAAAACATGAAACACAATTGTAAGCCATAGGAAAAAAAATAATTAAAACACACTTGTAACTTTCATGCTGTTAATCATAATTAAAAAAAATATGCAACTTCTAGAATGTGGATTTGTAAGCCATAGAAGAGTGACAGAATTCAGTTTCGAGCAAGAGATATGTGTAACTTTTTGAAGCTCCCTTACCCAAAAAAACTTTTTGAAGCTTGACAAGCTAAAACATGAAACACAGTACTAGTGAATTTCATTCTGTTGAGAATAAATAAAGTCACTTCTAGAATGTGGACTATATGTTACCCTCTTTCATAACTCTGAGGTTTACAATCTTTTGAAGGTTGACAAGCCAAAAGATGAAGAGATACATAAAGTGGCTGGCCATGTGTTTGAACTGACCGGATGCAGTGGTCAAATTAAACCTGGATCTTGTTTGAGATGTGGTTCTGGCCGTGATTTGGACGCTTCATATGCAACAATCGAGGAAACTGGGCCCTGTTCGAAAAGGTACATTTGAATTATTTCTTTGGAGATCCTTTTATATTTTTTTCCTCTTTATTTTTTGGGAAAGTATAGGATAAAGACGTACATGAGATATACTACTCATGGCTTACAAAGAACAATCTGTTACAGCCATTCCACAGTAGTGCTTATAGAAACCCCAAACACTCGTAAGGTTAGAGTTACTTCTGGGAATGTTCAAGTCTTTACTCCTCTCATTGTCATTGGAAATGAATCTGTGCTGGATAGGCCAAAAATTTCTCTCAACTGTAAACAGTAACACAGCTGCAATATCTAGAAACCACCCACTAAATTACTTTCTACAATTCCCTTAAAAAAAGAATTTACTTTCTAAAATTCCCTCCACAAGGATCAAATCTCGTTTCGTTATGTTGCCAGTTAGCTAGGAACAGGAGACATTTCGGGAACAATTTGGAAGCATTTCAGAAATATGTTGAAGGCGTAGCTGGAACATTATGGAAATGTCCAATGAAGTTGGGTTCTTAGAATTCCAACATTTTGGTGCATTTCGGTGTGCATTTGTGGAAACATCGGCCTATGAATATTAGTTCGATCTCCTAGGATACAGAATTGTTTTGATTGTTTTGCTGGGACCGAAACTGAATTTTGTTCCTTGTGGCAAACCAAGGAATAGTAAAATCTGATTTCCAGCTATTTCTGCTCTCTGAAAACGCAATATTGCTGGATTAATGGCTTAATTGAGTCTAGATGGCTTGAAGAGGCTAGTGTAGTATGGAATCAAAGAATTTTCCATACTTCCTGATAGACCACTTTTTGTGTGGAGACTACTGAAACGTCTTTCTCTTATTTTAGTAAGTGCCACATCTAATTGGGACATCCGTAAGAGCAGATGTTTTGAGGAAATTGAGATCCCATCCGAAAAAGAAGATGCACATCTGTGCATGCCTCGACACCATAAAATATATTTGTACGCACTGTATGCATGAACATAGATGAGGTGCTGGGCTTTGTCCCTTGGGGTGTCTCCTTGGTTGGCATCTTGCCAATCTAGGTATTGGGTCCTGGATGGGCACTTTGTTGCCTTTCTCGTTTGCTCCTGTTGGTCTTTGTAATCATCTTCAAAGATTAATAAAATAAATAAATTTCGCCGTTATGTGTTAGCAGCCGTTATGTGTTAGCATCTATGCTTGTCATTTTATTGCATCTCATATTTGAATGTTTTGTTGAATAGGTTGGAGTATGAGGTATTCCATAAAGAACTTGAAACTGATACTCTCTCAGATGCTTTGAGAGCTCTTGATGTCCTGCGATCAACATTGCATCCGTACAACAAAGCAATAGCACAGGTAAGGTTTAGACTTCAAGGAGTTGAGTGGAGTCCTTTCAATTTGCTCTCTTTTTGGTCATGAGGGGCAGTTTTTTTAACAACGGGATATGATGGAAACTTTTGTATTTCATGTTTCGGTAACAGAGCCCATCTGTGTTTAATGTTCCATCTGCAATTTTCTTGATTTCACATTTTTGTGATATCAATGCCTAGAAAAAAAGTTTGGATGACCATGTAGATGATTATTTCAGTTGGAGGACACTATTGCACATGCATTTTCTATGTTTGGAGAGTTTGATCTAGCACTGGAACATTGCAAGGCATCAATTGAGGTAATTAATTTTTGTCGTGTCATCCAGTGGAAAAATGTTCCTTATTTTCTGTATTGGTACAAGATGAAAACCTTTGTGTTTATATCATGACTACAAACCTAGAAGCGGCTTTAAGAAATTTTCTTCACTTATATTTCGTGGACTCAAGGAGATTAAATATCTATATAATCCCTCCGTCCCACAATGTTGGTCACTTTTGGGGATTCCAACTTTTTAAGGGGACAAGCATTAAATGCATGTCCCCCTTGAAAAATGACATTTGATTTCCACTATTATCCCTTGAGTCCCCACTAAAAAGGTATTTGTAGTTATTTATAAAGGGTAAATCTTGGAAATTCACACATTTTTAGTTGACTTTTCAGAAAGGAATAGAGAACCAACATTGTGGGATGAAGGGAGTGTCTTTCTTTCTTTTTTTATATATACAATGTCGAGTAAAGAAATTGGATTTGGAATTCATTTCTCTGCTGAATTTTCAGATTCTTGAAAAGCTCTATGGTCCTGACCACATTGCTATTGGACATGAGTTGTTAAAACTTGCATCAATTCAGCTAGCCATGGGTGATCCAAGTGCTGTGGAAATCTTAGATCGGGCAGAGGCAATATTTTTGCTGTATTACGGATGTCATGCGAATACCATTTTCCCACATCTACAATGCCATAAGATACAAGCTCGTGAACTTGTTCAGTGAAGGTCCATATTCTCGCGGCAGTGGTATACTAGTCTTTTTGCCTTAACTCAATGCCCAAAAACTTATGTATAGAAGCTCGCGAACATTCAGCTGAAGTTGTTTCTCTCCACCTATGTTATGGTAGAGATGGAGTATTTCTGGTGTACCTGCTTGTAGTGAAGTGGCAGTTTTTTGACCAAGGTTTAGCAGGTGGGTAAGGTCTAGTTGTGGAAACTGAGTAGTATTAACTAGATTTATAGTCTTTTGGGGTAGGTCTATTTCTGGCTTTGTAGGCCTTGTTTGGTTGACCAAAACTTGGAAAGAATGTAAATATAATCTTAGGGGCTGTTCCTTTGCTCGGCGTTGATGAGTAATGGTCTATGACTGACTATGAGGGCAAAGTACGTTCTTTAGTCAATTTGCGTGGCTCCATTAATGGGTATCAGCGCCAACCAAAATCTCCCGTGTATCTGCACTGGCTCCCTCTAATCACCGGCTCAGAGCCCTAATTTAATCTCTCTCTCTCTCTCTCTCTCTCTGCATAAACCAATCAAGACACGGCCTCAATATAGGGCCCCCATTTTGAGAGGAGTGTTTACGGGAATGCGTTTGGACCCAAATTTTGCCGATCAACAAGTTTTTTGGGTACGTGTTGAAAAGTTGATGCTACAGTGTTTCGAATGCTTACTTTACAGAGAAGATGGAACAGGCGTAAGCGGAAATGTGAATGGGTTATAGAAGATAGATGGGGTCATCCTCATATATATCGTAACCTGCAAAAGCCGTGCTTTCCGTTGACTTACCTTTGCTTTCTTGTCCTTACCTTTTTGTCTTGTAGGTGTTGCTGAATGTCTGTGATTTGAGGGTTTGCTCAGTCTTGGTTAGGTTGTTTTGTTGGGTCTTTGTTCTTTTCTCCCTTACTTTGTTTTTGATGTTAGTTGGTATGTGTATGAATGTACTATCTTATTTGATATTAATGGGATGATATTGTTCGTCAAAAAGAATAAGGACGCTTTTTAACCACTAGGATATTTTGTTCCTTCACAACAAAATCGAAAGCAAATTTCCGATAAAGAAAACTTTCCAAAATTGTTAAGACTTGTTATATTTTGTTAGATATGTTCATATACATGATCTGCTTAAAAAACTATACTTACACTATCAAATTGTTTCTAACTAGATTATATAATACCTCAATAAAAAAAATAGGGCTCCAGTGGAAGTTGGTGTAAGGCCCCAAAGTATATAGGACCGGCACCAATGGAGAAACTCCCACAAGAAACGATTAAGAAGAAGAGGAATTTCGCAAGTGATCAGTCAGGCTTGCCATCGTTGCCAAAGAGCACCACCACGACCGAAGGAGTCAAGGGCTGTGGCAATTTGCAATTTCGCAGCATACTTGCTTTACTCTCACCCGCTGGGTCCTGTTAGATACACATGGTTTACAGTATTCAATGTTAGGGCTTTTCATAATCATGCACAACGAGTGAAGTTAGGAGTAGAAAAAGAAAATTTCGTAGAAAGGATTTTCCACTCGGAATGGAATGGGCGCTTTCACGGAGGGCTCCAGGATTTATACAATCGAGGTGAAATCATAACTTCTCCTAGTAACACAGCTGGTACTTACCCATGGTTTCTGGCTTGGGGATATTTTTCTGCCCCACTGGCACTGAGATGTCGCGACACTTTGCATGCAATGACTGCAAATGGGAGTGTTGTGAAAATGGTTGGCAACAATTTGCACTTTGTAATACTTTTCCTACTATCAATTAAGATTTTCATTTCCGCAACAGTTCGTAGAGTTTATCTAATCAAGTCGATGAAAATGGCAACCACCACCACATTCGAATCAATTAAGAACAGATAACCACCGGCCGGGTGAGTCAAGCCAAATAAGATTTCCACAGTAATGAACCATAGCAAACTTTCAGATAGCCACAAAGGTACCCAAAGAATAAATTGAAAGCCAATATATAACTTATTTTATGTAGTGGGTTCCTACCACATGAACAAATTGGTCAGCTGCCTCAAGACGAAGTACAAGTTTGTTAATTGTCACTAAGCTCTGAGCTAGAACTATATAGAACAATTTAGATATCCCGTGGATGACTAACACAACAAACCTACACTACATGCAGAAGCAGAGGAATCTCTCCCAGGCCTCTGTAGCATTTGCAAAATAAAAAAGGGAAGGGGAAGAAAGACGCATTTGCCAGAAGCCAAAGTTCACCAGTATAGAGCCACAGAGAGAGGCGGAAGGTACTAACTCTCATCTAGTTTTTCTTATAGCATTAACGAAGCTTCATCTCATTTGGTTTGCTGCCCCTAAATGCTGAAAGAGAGAAGAATGACCTTGTTGCTGAAACACAAAACATTGTAGAGAATATTGGAATCTATGAACCACAAGGAAGTGATATATGATATTTCTATAGCAGGAACAGAGAGCAGGAGAAAAGACAAATGCGTAGGGGATAGGATAAAGAAAGTAACCTTTAGACGTAGTGGCAGCAGTCGAGATATGGTCCTGCAACTTGTGGGATTCTCTCTGAGCACTGAACTTGCTTACGTTGGAATGAGCTGAATGTATTATAAATCATTACGATCATCAGTATCACAGTCCAGACTAGGAAAATGTGTCAATAACAAAGCACACATGATAAACGCAATATCACTAAATAGCTAATTTTATGTCAAACTGGACAATGAAGATTACAACAGAAATAGAATGCCCTGAGAGTCTATTCTTTTCAGGCTTTTTTTAACCATTCAGTGATCACTAAGGGCATGTCTGTTTGATCGGATTTAAGCGTCAGATCAGACTATAAATCCAAGTGACTACACATCCTACCTTTGGTTGAAAGTTTTGTCCGTCAGATATGAAATCTCACAAAAACACGGTATGCGTGATAACTTGAGAGATGTGGCATTATGAATCTCATCACTAGAAGTCCGATGTGCTTTACACATCTTATGTGATCATATATCGCATTGCTTTTAGTATAAACAAACAGACAGGTCCTACATTTCAGGCTAAGAACAAAGACAATTAAATCAATATTTAAACTCAATACGGATGTAAAGCAAGGGGATGAAGTAGTCGAACCAGAATGTATTTCAGGACCAGCTAAATCTTTCTCATAGCTTTCACCCAATGAAGCCTTTTGCTGTCCATAGTTCTTTCCATGAAGGGCAGCCATCCTCCGCAAGGTATCGGCATTTTTCTTACTAAAAGCTTTGGAATCCTCAACATCATCCTCTCCTTCTGAAAACACAGGTGGGCTAGACCAACCGGTTAAGTTAGGATCCGCCTTACTCTTTCGAGTAAACTTCAAGAGCCTTTTCAGTCCTTTGGGTGCATCTTTTTGGTAGACCATTGCAGCAGGGTTTTCAGCATTTCCCCACTCCAAAATATCAGTTTCAGCACTCTCCTCTAGCAGCATTTGTGACAAAGAGTGCCGGACACGTGGACTTGAAATTGCTACTGGTGCAACATTGGCTGCGTATGAAATTTCACATCTATTCTCATCTTGTGGAATAGGTAAGTCTTGATGCTCTTCAATTTCTACCCAAGCCGTCGGGGAGATAACTGTTTCTTCTTCAACCTCAGTCTTGAGTACAGCCTCTCTCACCATTATAAAACTATCATCAAAATCTGCAGCAACTTGCTCTGAGCTCACAGTTCCCTCACATTTCTGCTGGCTAGATAACTCATGAGTTTCTGGTTCTAAACCAGCATCAGTATCCACTGCTTCAAATTCCTCCTCCTGCTGCTGCTGACTAACAATACCAGAAGAGTCAGTAACCACCTCGTGTTTCTGGGCTTCGCTTAGATTTTCAGGGTTTTCCAAAGTCTCCCCGGGTTGAGGTAACTCTTTTGTTTTGATGACAACAGGACCAACACCAGGGCCAATACCGGTGCCTTTACGCAGGAAAGGCTTTGACTCCAGTGGCACCACACTACTCTTCTTTGTCACCTTGCTATAGAAACTGGGCTTTGAGGCAACCACTGAACCATCCTTTCCAGGAGGAGTCTGAACTTTTGTTTTCGCAGTTTTCCCATTCTTTGTTGAAGTTTGTTGCTTCTTTTCAGTCATATCTTTCATACTTTTCTTACTGTCATTTGGCCTAGCCTTCACATTTTTGGGCCGCTGTATGGATATTTCCTCCTTTGGGCTAGATCGAGGAACTGATGGTGCTGGCTGGGGTCTTCGACGAGTAGGTGTAGTGCCAGTAGATGAAGTCCCACAAGGAGTTTTAGCTGGTGACGTCCCTGTAGTGGCTCTCGGTGATGGTGTTGTTGACCATGACTTACGCATAGCGGGTGCGGGTGATGTCTTAGCTAAAGCTTTCTTTGCAACAGCAGGTTTTGAGGTTTCCTTCTTGGGATTCACAGATTGAGTCACAGTCTTACGTGACTTTTGGGGCTTAGCCAGAGAACTCTTGCTGGCCGAGGTCATTTCAGTTTTTCTTTGACCAAGAATTTGCTGCATTGCTCTAGGTTGCACCTCTTTCTCTGCTAGCCTCCCCGCAGTTTCACCCCTCAGTTTTTCATCCCTCTTTTCTTTGTAGTGGTCAGAAACCCCCCCTCTCTGCCCACGTGGAACATCTTGGCTTCTGTTGCTATCAGGTGTTGTATTCTGATACCTAACAGGCTTACATTCCATCATTTTCCTCAGCATCTGATTTAACTCCAGTTCTTTCTGTCGATTCCATTCAGCTGAGGCCGTTAACTTTTCAGTTTTCTCCTCTCTTTGGATAACTAGGGTTTCTGCTTGACTCCCTACAGGATTAGACGTTCTTTCTTCAAAAGTATCTAAGCGTGCATCCATTTTAGCAGCCTCAACAGGGTGGTTATCTCCAGCTAAAAACTCGGGCTCATCTTTCGCTTCTAATGAACTCCTTGGAATTTCTCCAGCCTCTGAATGGTCAGAAGTGGTTAGAACAGAATTTTCAGAAGCAATTTGTGGGTTGTCTTGGGTGGAACTTTCACCCGTTCCTGCACTCCATCTTCTCAGTACAGATTTCTTTGTACCGGGAAAGGCATCTAAAGTTGACCTCCTCTTCTGGGCATCTGAAGTTTGATCTTTCTGTTTATTTTCAAAAAGACTGATTGCATCTTGCACGCTTATTCTAACATTGCTGTCTGATCTTTTGGGGCGGTGTTCCAATCCTTCGTCTTCACTACTGTTTGCAGTTGCATCTCTATTAGAGAACGTCTTGTCTCTAGCAGGAAAATAGTTGAGGCTCTTAATGTTTAGTGCAGTTGCCCTACGGGACCCAGATCGCCCTATCTGGACCCTACGCATTGGAGATGCTGACCTTCTAGGTGATGCAGACCTGATCAGAGTCCGACTCCGTTCCACAGTCGGTTGATTGTCGTCGCTTGAGACAGAAGATTCCTCACTTTCTGTGGAGCTCTGCCGCTCAACCTGGGCAGCTTTGGCTGGGGAGACACCATACTTTACTGGTGTATCTGGCAGTAATGGTTTTAGTATCTGAGCATTAGCCTTAGTCGCACTGTACATGTCATTTCTTGAATCAACCGTGGAAGGGGACTTCTCATCACTTGGTAAATCAACATTCTGGTCCATTTGGCAATGCTCTACGAACTTCCTCAAAGTATTCCTAGCAGTGGTAGGAAACAACAAGGAATAAGTTTCGGTCCTTGCCATTAGTAGTAGTCATTTTTTATAATTAAAAACATAGTCTCAGGAAGTTGTAAAGAAAAAAAGGAAAGTAAAAGGAGCAGGATTGAAATATGACACAGCAGTTTTAAGATTCCGTACCACTCAAAAACTTAGAAGACGGGTAAACACTAGAATCTTATTTTGTTCCCAAGTTACCTCAAATCTATAGCTCCAAAATGTTGAGAAAGCTTTTCCATATCAAAGATGTGCTTTGAAGAGCAGGTGGCTACCGTGGCCCGGTTGAAAGCAGCAGCTAATTCTCCTCTCAATGCTTTTAGCCTCAGTTCCATTGCTCGCAGCAATTCATTCCTGTCAGATTTTAAGATGTAAATTGGAACACATGGAGAAGGAAAATTTGTTCATAGAAAACCAAACAAACTACATACGTACTTTGATGCATCAGACGCAATCTTAACTTCATCCTGTCATCACCAACATATTAGTTCCAAGTTACAAATGTGTGCTACACTAAAATGGAAAAGCACTACCTTCAGCTTTGGTCGCACAGCAGTTGAGTTGGAGCCATCTGTTAAAAAAGAGACAGCTCAATATTTAGCCAAGAAACAGAAGGTACAAAAGCACAATGATAAGAATTTCCGTTTGACCCGAAAAAAAAGAAGAAAAGCACAATGATAAACAAGAACCTTGTCCATATTGTAAATGAAGGACTCAAAGCAGGGGAAATGGGGAAAAATCAAACACGTTGAGGCTAAGGACACACGGACAGCATGATAAAGATTATGATCACTGGGATCCTAAGCACTTATTGAGGGCCTTGACATACATCATTATTTAAGCTTAGGCCATTCCTATTTCAAGACTTAGTTGATGCTAAGTTTTTCCCTCAAGTATTTCCTCTGTAATATGCGTCCATTGTTGTTATTTATTAATACTGGAATTAATCAAACACGCCCCTTTTTCTTGCATCAATCCTTGTTTCCACTTCTCTTCTTCTCTACTTTTTCTTCTTCAAATCTATTATCCCAACACAAGCTGTGCCATCAGCTTGTCCAAGTTACAAAGCAACATCAATGAACTAACCTCTTGTTCCATCTCCAGAATGATCACAATTATCCTGTGACAGGAATTAAATATGCATTTGAGATCAGTAGATATTTCAAGGATCAACTAGCCAAGAGACGAATAAATATTTCCTCTCCTTTTTGGGCATTTGTCATACATTTTACCTTTGTATACAAAGTAAGGTGAAACTTCCTCGCTTCCTCGAGTTGAGTTATCTCATCGTCAATAGCTTTGGCAGTATTCAGTATGTCCGGTGAACCAACAAGATGTAAAAATCTGAGAAATGAGGTTAGAAGAGTTAAACAGACACTCCTCCGTCAAGAAAAGAGAAAACAGAAAAACAAGAAACCGTTTGATAATATCATATATCAACCTGGTTAATGTTGATTTTGTGAACCATTGGCGACTATCAAGACTTTTGGGTGGTTGAAGTTTGAAATTGGCATTGGATCCTCTTGAAGAAAGAATTTTTATTTCAGGTGAGTGCAGCACCAGCTGTCCCAAAAGACCAGATGCTACTGTTTCTATTTTGTTGCCACTGCATACACATGCCTCATATCTACAACAAAAGTTTGCATGCCTTTAAAATTTATTTCAAGAGTAGTACAAATACTTCTCTAATTTAATCCAGTATAAGTAACACAGTAATCAGAGGGAATACAAATAACATTAACAACAATTACCATCACCAGTATCTTCACAAAGAAACTTTTGCGGTCAATGATCATATTTTGTCGATGTTGTGTTAACATAACCGATCTTATTTCATGTAGTTAATGTTACCAAAAGTTGCATTCATTCATTCCTAATTTTTCAAGTACTTGTTGATCACATTAGTTAATGGTGTAATTGGGTATTTGCAAGTTCGTAAATTCATATTGCTAGCAATTAAGAAGGGCTTAATATTTTCCCAAAAATTCAAAAGCCATAGTGAACCCGAGAATAAATATGCTTCTAGAATCAATCTCCCAGAAGTTTTTTAGTTTCTTCTAAACAAGAGGACAGGAAAGGCCAACCTGTTTTGGCTATGCCTGAATCAAATTCATTTCTGGTATTCAGTATAACATTAGGCAAAGAACGATATGTGCTAAAAAACAACTAGGCATTTCCCCCCATTGGGGCGTAGTCGCATAGAAGATTGTAGCACTTGAACCCCTAGTCCACATCCAATAACAACATTAACTGTGCGTATGCATTATTCTGTGTCAGTGGAAAATGGTTGCAGGCTGAAGTTTAACCTGTCATGGCTTGGAAATAATTGAAATTCAGCATAATCAAGAGGTGCATTGCCATCAATTGCATCCTCCATTTCAGCCAGCTTATCTCGATAGCAAACAAACCTGAAGAAAAAATAAAAGAACTGAAAACCACATACATAAGCCAATGAAAATGGAGGATGCAATGAAAATGAGTATTCCTGTTGGCAGTGCTTCAAATAAAGGACGATCAACTGTGTGGTCTTGTCCCGATTTCATAAGCCAGTGAAAATGTATCCATACAGAGCCGTTTATGACCTAATTTTGAATTATGAACACTAAAAATTTCCTTCCCCTGAACAAAAAACGACACTGTCTACATGAAATGACGCAAGTATAAGCAAATTATATGTATGTATGTATGTATAATATATGAGATTGTGAAGTGAAAAAATCAACCCCTTATATATACGGAAATATATATATTACTATATCAGTTTTTTTTTTTTTTGATAAGTAATAAAATTTATTAAAGAAGCATAGAGGGGATGCCATGCCACCAAAGACTATATCAATGGTATATATAAATGGTGGACTTCAAAAGCATCCAAAAGGTCATCTCTATTTTTCTAGAATATTGATTTATATCTAATTTTCTAAAAAACAAAATAAAGACACATATCTTATCCAACCACCCACTACTCTCTCCCACCTCCTTTTTTTTTGCGGGGGGGATTTTTTAAATTTTTTTTCCAAATGTAAAACTAATTTCTGCCAAATAGGAATAAATAAATATTCCTGCTAATAGATTACGATGGAAGATACAATGTAAACATATGTGGAATGGTGACGCGCTGGGGGCATGAATTGCACAAGAAGTTGATTTAAATAATAAATAATGCTTGTTTACAATAAAAACTTACAATGCAGAGGTGAATTTGGATGAAAAAGTGAGACAGCCACTTCACTAATGCTAATCCAACAATACCACTGAGGGAAGTGATTATGGCCCTTCACTTTTAGTCAATGGCACTCCACTTTTAGTTTTGTTTTCTCACATGATTAAAATACAAAGTGGAGTGCCAAAATCAATTCCCTACCAGTAAATACAAAAGATGCTAAGTCGTTTATTGGAAGAGGTCAAATTGATAAAAGAACCAGTTCAAATTGGTAATTACCATAAATAAATAAAACACAAACAAACATCGTTTTCATGAACAGAGTCTAATTCAGTGTCGGTGGGTTAAAAATTTGAAACAGCAAAACCAACCGTACAAGCTCAGATCTAGCCAAAGCAAAGCCCTATCTCGTTGATTACAGTAACTGCAATGCGGAGTCACCGATTGCTGAGTCAGCAGCCGAAGCCTCTAATCAGTTCGAACTCGAAAGCATTCCGCTCCAAGTACACCACCACCGTCCACCTTCTTCCACAACCAACCGACATTCAAAACACAAGCAAAATGTACGCAAATCGAGACATTCTAACATAAGCAAGAGAGAGAGAGATGGAGCAGTGATTGATGTTTTACCTCGATTGAGATCTCAAATGCAAAATGTCTTTTTCTTTGATTCCTTTTTTTTTTCTTTTTTCTTTTTTCTAGAGAGAGAGAGAGAGAGAGAGAGAGAGAAGGGGGCTTCGGGGGGAGAGAGAGAAGGAAGATATAGTAGTAGTAAAAGCAAGGAAGAAAAGAGAAGCAGTAGGCGCCTAGGCGGGCCTCTTCTAGGGAAGCGGGGGGGCTGCTGTCCCCTTGGGGACAGCAGCGTGCTGCTGCCCCGATTTTGGGGCCCACCCCGCTCTCGCTCCGATGATCGAAAACGTTCACTTTGTAAAGCTCGTCGAGTAGAACAACTCTGAAAAAAATCAGCTTAATTGGATATCATTAAGTGCCTGATCGGAGCCCATATAACTCTCTGTCCATGGGTTGCAGTGGATTTGATCCAGTGTTTCGGATCCATTCTTTTTAAGATAAAAAGATTTCGATCAGGCACTTAATGGTATCCAATTAAGTTGATTTTTTGCATAGTTGTTCTACTCGACGAGCTTTACAAAATGAACGATTCCGATCATCAGAGCGAGAGCGGAGTGGGTCCCAAAATCCGGGGCAGCAGCACGCTGCTGTCCCCAAGGGGACAGCAGCCCCCCAGCTTCCCTCTTCTAGAGTGTAGAGCGTTGATGGCGTGGCCAATGACTTCTATTCATAAAAAGACAAAAAGACAAAAGGATGAGATTGATTTTTCATTTTTTTTTTTATTTTTATACGGGAGTAGAGTAGCGCTTCATGTATTTGAGATTTGTTTTGTTTTTTACTAGAATACGAATATTTTTGCTCTTTATGTCACTCTCATTCGCATTAAATATTATGCGGTCCTGGTTTTTGATTGATCAACGGACATTAAGATAAGGCGAAAAAACCTAGGATGCCCAAAGTTAGTGGAGTAGAAAACAAAGCTGGAAACTGTTTTCGAGTGAGATTTGTTGAGGATATTAGGCGAGAGAGAGGGAGAGAGCATGGGCAGATTCAAATTTTTATGTTTTTAAAAGGAATAAGAAGAAATTTGAAAATACATGAATGAGAGAGAGAGAGAGAGAGAGAGAGGGAGAGGAGTGTTTTGTAAGTGAGTGGAGAGCAATCTTTTGTTTCTAAAAAAAAAAGGGAGGAAACGACTGGCTACAGCAACTTCTTCTAGATGTGATCTCATAAGAATTCCTGACTTGTCACGAGTCTTGTGAGGAACTAATTACATGTAAGTTGGTAACAGCCCTTCAAAGGCTAGGGGTTATGGTAGGATCAAAAAAATTGGAAAATGGAATCTCTTCTAAACGTGATTATGAACTTTAGACTTCGGACGGATTTTACGAGGAACCAAGCATCCAAAAGTTTTGCGTCGCCCCGTTGGGGACGTAGGCCATATGCTTCCAACCACAACCTCCTAAACCCAAATTTTATTTGTGGGCTCTTTCACCTCTAATGAGTGGATAGCAAATCATACCTACGCTGCTTACCAACCCTAAGAGCCACCGCCACCTAACTTCACACTAATGGAGTGGCAGTACTGTTAGGTTTGCACTTACTATAGTTTAGGTTGAAAACAACCAGCAATTTTTACCTTTAGAGAGGGCACATGGTCCTGGTACCCACCTTCCGACCAGAAAGTGGTTTGCCTTGGCTTACAAGGCCCATGGTTGCACGGGCACAGAAAAAGGAAGGCAAAATCGTGAAGCAACACCCACAAAATGATGCCTTCTGATTGTGGCAAATTGATTTTTTTTTTTTTTTTGGGGTAAATCATCGCAAATAGAAATCTTCGGTCACAAGCATAGACCTGTTCATTTACCCAGCTTCCGTAACATTCTAGAGAGAAACTAGACAAAATGGAACGCAACTGAATAGTACAAGTTAAGTAGGAGTATTTGGTTTCCCTTCCCTCTCGAGTCTCGACAGCTCTTGAGAAAATATCTACACGTAACCTCAAAAAACCCAGTATTCTAACGCGGCCTAAGCTGTACTTTCAGGAAAGAGAACAATGGAATGCTGACATGTCGGTATGGAAACATCCCCAATAGTTGCGGAACCTTCTTAAAAAATAAACAACTTATTTCATATTTTTAAATTTAAAAATAATGTAAATGAAAAATTATTTTTTTATTTTTTTTTTGCATCGTTTAAAAGATCTCAATGAGATCTATCAAACAAGATCCATATTGCTAGAAAAATTATTTGTATAAACACATGATTTTTAAACTTAAAATTATATTCTCAAAAAAAAAAATACTTATTCCCATTTCTGGAACGGGGCCTAACTACTCTATTGGAAAGACAAATTAGCAACTTCTACACAAATTGTCAAGTGGATCAGGATGAGAATCGATCAAGTTGGTCTCAGTTGGAAATAGGATGGCATGTGTTTATGGATAGAACGAGATTCAAGCCGGGGAAATGGTGGAATTTGCCCAAACCAAATCTGCAAGCATTGGATACCATCTTGCACACTATTAAGACCAAGACAAAAGCGTCAGTCGAATGGCTCAACAGGGAAATAGGATGGGAGCAATCAACAACGAGCACGGCTGCAACTTAAGCTAAAGTAGTAATCGAGATAAAAATAGCAAGCGTGAAACTTAGGTATTTAAAACGAGGCAACTAGACGGATGCAGATGCATAAGTAATTACAAGGAACGTTTAAATCTAAAATGCTCAAAAGCGGTCATTACTCCAAATTCAGCCTACAGCCCTGAGTTTTACAACCCCGAACTGTAAAGCACACTACAACAGGATAGAACATTAAAACATTTCTCAATCATAGGAGGGCGCGAAACCCAGATAATCCCAAACTGGAGAAAAAGAATAAAAGAAAGAAAAGGAATGAATGCAAAGCAACAAGAAACAGATACACTACTGAAGAAGAACATTCTATAGTACAATTTCCGGGTAGCTCTTGCAGCAGGAAGCGGAGTGGAATCAAGCATTTGGAAGACCAATCTCACAACCTTTAGTTAGACCATACATGGACCAGGCCATGCCTATTACCAGTATAGATCTCGTTACGTTCTTCATCGTAGAAGAGAGCTGTGATGTCTTCAAGGGCTTCTGCAACTGTGCTCCTAAGCCTAGAAGCTCGGATCCGCTTCTTTGAGCTGCAACTTCTGCCACTAAAACAGCCACTACAACAGCATTTGTCTATGGGTAAGCTACTGCTTGCTCGTATTTTAGCAAGGCATTTTCCGGTTAATATATTGCTGATATTGATCGACCCTGCTGCATGATCAACAAAAACACTCTTAGAGACCCAAAAAAAACACAATAAATAAATGAAAGAAAGCAAGATAGAAACAATGCAGTTCGAATTTTACATGTAATGACCCTTGCAAAAACCAAAACCCCTTGGTAAATCTATCACGGTTTCACACCAAACAAAAGACAAACAACAGACTGCATTGCATGCAACAGTGACAACATTCAGCACATACACCTTAACCAGATAATGCTCCAGTGAGCAGGGAAAAAAAACCCTGAACTTTAGAAGGCAACAGTAACAAAACATAACAATGAACTTCAAAAGGCACTCTCCATGTTCATATAGAAAGCAGAAAACAAAATAAGGTTTCACCTTCTATACACATCCTATAAAAAGTGCATAACTCGCACCTCTCATTTTTAGCAGTTACATTTGAATGTTTGATTTAAGCCGTTCATTTGGGTTCACAACCAACACCACCTGGGGTGTAAGCCGCATAAAGAAATGACCACTCTCGTCATAAAAAAGGAAAACCACTAGGGTTCATAACCAACACCACCATGAGGTGTACCCAAACACCACTTTTGGTGATAAACCAAATACTACTTGGTCAATAACCCAGTGATTTGACATTTAGGTGGTCCCATAAACTCCTAACACCACCACATTGGGGGGCATAAACAAACACATCATATCCAAGACCACTTAACGCCACAAGAGGGCAAACAGTACACATAAACAAGGGATCTACACTATTAGAAATCCCCATGATAAAGATGATAAGCACGTAAAATTCCTAAAGGATATTTCCTGTGTGGCACGCTAGGTTAAGCCATAGAACTCTCAAAAGGGGAGTTCATAGCGGTGGGACATAGTAAAGGATGAACTCATTCTTCTATAATTTGATTTACCATTTCCTTCTGACAATGAATCATCTGAATCGGCTTTGCAGTAAGATATAATAAGATCTTGATCACTTGTTATATATATGTTGTTTGTGTTGCAGTCGGGATGCCACAAGAGGTGATCCTCAAAAGAAGTTACCAGCTCCCCACGAAAGTTCCAAACAGCCACTGTTCTGTTCCTAAATGTTAGGAACAACTGGTTCTCATACAGAAATATAAATGCTGATGGAGTCATAAACTCAGTTCTACTAACTTCTGTTAGCTCAGAATTGCGGACCTACAGATAAACAAAATCAGGCATTAGATCTGAATTAAAGTAATATTGAAAGACTGCTAGAAAGATCCTTACATCAAGAATCTGCAGATTCTCATTTTCTTGCTTGACGAGAAGCTTCTCATTGAACTGTTCAATGAAATCCACCTTCTTATTCCGATGAAGGAGATGATTGAAAGTTTTGAGCACTGTACCATCCTCAATTGAGAGAATTTTAAGAGGAACGTGGCCACAAGCTTTGGTAAAGATCAACAGCATGATGCCGGGACTGATTTTGAGACCAAGAATAAGGTAAACAACTTAGCAACACATTAAATAGCAATACCACCAATACATATAGTGACTCTATTTATTCACAAATCTCAGTAGGTAAAAAAGAGATAGAGGAAGGTTCGACCACAAATGAGATAGGGATAGCATGCAATGTGAATATACAAGTAAATGACTACAAGAAGACCCTTTTCTGCATGTATAAATCTTCAAACCATTTATACAACCATGCATTGAGGTGTCTATGCAGGCACATAAAAGAATGATTACCTGATCTTGATCTCTTGAACATTCTTGTCTGATATGGAGTACAGCATCGTATAGTTTTTCAAATCAAACACCTTGTATATACTGATAAATAAAGGAAACATGTACATACATCAGAACTACAACGAAAAATTGTGCAAAAATCATTCATGACCATGCATGCGTGCCAACATTGCTGAAAATTTACCTATCTTGAGCAGAATAAGTGAGTACTTTCCCATTTACGTCATCAAACTCCACAAAACCAGGCCATTTCAGTGACTCAGACTCAAAAAGTGGAAAACCTGCATCTGGCTTACCCCTCTTTATGTACCTGGGAACATTTAGCAATGTGATCTTTCACTAAGAGAAACACACAAAAATAGGAACCAGCAATTAAAAAAGTATAGCTAACATACTCGATTCTTGTGGTTCTGCATTTCAAAGAACTAAAGTTGTCTGAAGCATAAACGGAGACTGTGATAAGAGAATCATTGTTTTTATTGTAAAACAAGCTTCTAATAACTTCATCGGGACTGACATTCAAAAAGCATATCCTCTGGTTAGTCTCTGCATCCAACAATAGACAAGTTATAAGGCTCCTTTCTGCAACATTCGATAACAGATGTGGAGTATGACCACACATTCTACAGGTTTCGCATAAACAGATAAATGATTATTCATTAAGGTTCTACCTCGACTAAATGCTGCGCAAACACCAGACTGCGCAAGAGCAAAGACAATGTCATGGGCAGCTACTATTTCAATAATTTTTGACCTCTTTTTGAGAAAGGACAATACCATGCTGCAATGCCCTTTTGGATCATGGGTATCATATTCCACCTGATACAAGCGTTCAAATAAGTCATTACAGGAAGAGACATACAGAAATGAAAGACCGAAACCTTATATAATAACCAAACAAATGATTAGACAAATACTAATAGAGTACAAACTCCATTACCTGAGAAATATCGAGGCAAGATGTACGCAAAGTCTCAAAGGTACAGTATTACTACCGAGTGCCGAATAGATATAGCCAGTCGCATAATTTGACCATGGCCTAAATTTTCCTCACACAACCAGACGGCAGGTAAGATGCACTGCTTTATCACATTTCCATCACCTCATATATGATGATGTAATATCACCTTTCTGTAGTTCGCAGAATGATTCCCACAATACTGAGAGGACCAAATTATGAACTTGCCCTACGTAACAATCCACCACTTTCCGTGGTAAAAGACCTCAACAAAACCAAAAAATAAGAACAGGTGACAGGATTTTCATACACCACGAATGGTGGGAGTCCAAATGTAATTAGGTGGAGTGCCTGAAGCATGTGGCCCAAGCACTTCAGAAGGAGAGTAATGGATGTTAGTTTTGATGGCTTTATGGACCAAAGTATATCATTTCTTTTGAAGGAGGAGATACGGAAAGTCCTTTCAATTTTCAGAAAGCTATGATAGGGGCGAATCCCAGCATTATCTTCGCTGACTTCCTGAGGTATAACCTTCGCCTCTAGGCTACTATACATTCAACCCTCAACTCAAACTGAAACAAAAAAAGGCGCTATTACTGCTATATTAAATGTCCATCAACGCAGACTGATTCGCTTCTTCTATTCACCGGATTCACCAGAATCAGTAGAAAAAACATAACCTGTAGCTTGAGTTAGTGAGCTGAAGAAAAGTGTTCATTCAGCTCAAGATCAAAATTAATGTTTTCCCACTGGAGGGCCGTGGGACCAAAGTCATACCAATCAATAAACTTAGTTGCTATTTTTTGGTGGGAGACAGCACAAGATTTTCATTCTTCAGTATACTGGATAATATTCCAGATTCTAAACCTAGGTTACACCACTAGATATTCAGTACACTAGGTTACACCAAAATATTTTCAGTTTCAGGTGGGATAAGAAACCTAGTCCCAATATTCGACAAGAACTTATCCCGTAAGACCGACCCAGCTGACTAGAAAACACAATGCGTGCATATTCAGTCATTCATAAGTCGCTTTGGAGTATATCAGGACTAACATTATAAAGGGTTCCAACTGTTAACCATCGAAACCCTAATTTCCCACTTACAACCTTGCGTCGTGCACCGAAAACACAGTATCAATCGCCTATAAGTTGCAATAAACCATATGCGTTTTATAAAGTGTTAGCATAACATTGGGAAAGATTACGAACGAAAGCTAAATTCCTGACAATTTACTTTTTCTAACTTGGTAACGGAGCTTATAACAGAAACTAAGCTTATACCTGCAATCGAATGTTCCGAAACCTCTCTTGGGCGTCGCTCATACTGAATGCCCGGTCGCGCTTCGAGCAAATCTCCCTCCGCTGGAGCTTCCGGACGCTGTTTACGAACCCGTCTGCGCCGCCGCTACGAGGCCGTTTCTTCGCCACTACCCTGCGGCCGCAGCACGGCCGAGGACTCGCGCTAATTCTCCGACCCTCCATTTCACACCTCAATATTTCACCTAAAGACTTAAACCCCCCAATACACCCACCGTATCTGCATAAACGTGTGTATCAGCGTCGATTCGCACGGAATACAACTCCGGAAAAACACGATCTTGGCTTCAATTTGTTGCCGCATAAACCCTAAATCTCCGAACACGCAAAAAAAGGGGCGGGGGGGTGTGTGGTTTAAGCTCCTTCCCGAAATTCGCAAGAAATTCAAAAAAGGCTTCAATTTTGTAGCTCTTTCACGCGAAAATATATGTATCTCTCTCTCCGCCTTCTATCTGCTCTCTCAGTGACATCTCTGAGAGATGAATGTTTTGCATGTGCTGCTGTAAAAGGAACGAAGGAGAAGTCTGCGGATTTCAAATTGCAGATTGACGAATTTTTTACAGAGTAGGGTTCTTGTAAACTTATCTGGAACTTTTTCCCTAATTTTTACTCCTATCTTTCCCTAATTTTTACTCCTATCTTTTACTTATAATTTTTGTCGTAATTTGTAGATTTAATCGTCTAGTCTAAACTAGATGAATCAAAAAAGTATGAAATGTTGAGCGGTGTTGCAAAAAATTCATATATAAAACGATACTATAGAAAAAAAAACAGTTTTGTAATTTTTTAATGCTACTGCTCACATTTTTACTTTTTAGACTATTTTCATTGGAATTGATGATTAATTTAAAAAATATAACGCAAATCAAATAAAAATTTAAAAAAGAAAATGATATTGGCACTCTAAAAATTGATGCAGACACTCTAAAATCAGTGTAATTCCAAAGTCGTTTTGTTTTGTTTTTGGAGTGTCTGCATCAATATTTGGAGTGCCAATATTATTTTTTTTTTTTAAAAACGTACAAAACAGTGGGGGGGAAAAAAATACTAGAACCCACCCTAAATTAACCTCACCGGGGGGTCTAAAGTAAGATCACGTTTGGAAGCATGGTTATGTCTTTTTAGGTTTGTATGGAACTTGTGAAAAAGAAGAGAAAGAAAAGACAAATTTTTTAACAATTGTAAAATGCTAATAACAATTCAGTGGATTGTAAAACAGGAAAAAGATTTAAAAAATTGATTTTTTATGTGTTAAAAGTCCTTTGAAATGTATTAAAAGTGCATCGAAAACAGTTATTTTTTTGTGTTCTTCTTATCTTATTGATAATCTAGTGGGCTGTCAATAGTATAATTATCGACCTTAAGTGATTGGAACGTAATGCTCGATTTTGTTTAATTTATTGATTGGTTGGAGAGAATGAGGAGAGAAAGGGAAAATTACTCTACAAAGTTGTGCAAAATTGACAAGACCATTTCACTTCCATTTCCTTCTCATTTTCCTCCAAGTTTTTTTCTTTTCTTTTCTCCTATTTTTCTTAAGTTCCAAACACAGCATTAGAGTATATTTAGAAAAAAGAATGAAAGAAAGGAAAAGTTATTTTTCCTATTTGGTTTGAGAAGAAATATGGAAGAAAATAACAAAACCTCATGCACAATAAATTTTCCTCCACGCTTTCTTCAAAGTTCCCTACTCCTTTCTTTCTTTCCGCCCAAGTTCCAAACGGGCCGCTAAAAAATTTCAATCTTCTGATTTAAAGGCTAAAAAATACTAAATTCGGTTGTTTCCTGTTTTTATTATTTTCTCCCCTCTTTCTCAAGTCATTTTAGTTAGTTTTTGCAAACAATTGTATTATTCTACCAGTTGATATAAATGGACATGTCTTTGTTTTTTTTTCCTTCCACTAGTGTCACTTGAACGATCTAATTGTGTTCAGAATTGTATTTTAGAAGTGTGTGCTTAGGCTTCCTGTTTTTACACAACAGTGACAAATTATGAAAAATCATATACCACTCGGATAAATATTAGAGGCAACCAATTCTAAATAGCTAACAAACATAAATAACCTGCTCTAGATGAGGCACTGACCCAAGAATTGATTTTTCTATCCTTTGAGCTCGGATCAAATTACACGGGCAAGTGGTACTAATTCTACACATCTTCTATATTTTAGTAATTGTTTTGGTTTTCTTTCGTTTATTCAGATCAACGATTTTTGATTTGTGAGACTTTTGTCTCTTATATATTCTCAAGAGTAGTTAGTTTCATCTTTGGAATGAATATTTCGACTACAGAGCAGGTTCTTTCATGTGATGTTTCACACTGATATCTGTGCCAACAGTGTTGTAACATTGTATATATTATGTCTTTGGTGGGAAAACTCGTGGTGGCTTTTTAAATCTGGAGTTGGGAGTTCATTGATGCGTTCTTACTTTGTTAGCGACCATTTGATCGTATGAGTACTTGTTGTCTCTTATCTTTGACTACTACAATATTTTCTCTCCTTTGAATCTTTGGCGAATGTGTGTCATGTCAGGATACTTGGGCGTGAATGAAAGACATTAATAATTTTTTTTTTTGATCCGAATGAAAGACATTAATTGCCTTGTACTTTTGTCTTTTTTCTTTCTTAGTATATGATTAATTTGATTTTGTCTAAAATTTTTGTTATGAATTCCATTGTGTAAGTATTATTGAGCTTATATCAATATAATCTTACTTGTTGACAATGAAAAAAAGAGCTCGGATCAAATCGATATCGGCCACTCTGATTACAGCTTTTATTTACAATTAAAAGCCATGATATCTTGCTTTTACCTCATTACTCAAATTTCTTTCTCAAATTGCAATCTATTACAATTTTTAATCATCTCATAATGTTCCCAGTCTCTTTCTCTATCCTTTGTAATCTGCCGGTTTGCTAATAAAAGCACTAATATCAATCCTTGTCGAGTTAAGGGTGTTTTTGCTTAATAATTAAGTTGGATTATCTTTTTGTCTCTGTTCTTTTTTGTGTGTTTGTTTCTTTGTTTTGAGTCAAATTCTGAGGATTATTGACTCGTTTCGACAAAAGGAATAAAAAAATAAAAACATATGAATCAAACTATTTTTTCAAAAATAATATAAAACAACCTGTTTTGGATTTGCTTTGAATTTGATGAACTTTATGTGATTATTCTCGTCGAGGCGTACCAATAATTTACGAATTTTGATGCAAAAAACCAAAAAGGTTTGAATAAAGATGTAATTTTTTGGGAAAATGATGGCCTAGGACGTGTTTTGATAATTAATACCCACTAAGGACATGCTGAGAACATTTGTTAATGTTGAAAATGTATTAATTATCAAAATATGTCATTGGCCATCATTTTCCCAAAAATAATCCGGCAGAATTATTAAGGCAAAACGGGCTATCTTTTTGAACCAGCCCAAAATCATAGCAAAGAGTATTTTTAGTAGAGGTGGCAAATTGAACCCAAACTCATTAATCAATTCAGACCCATCTACTAAAAAATAAACCCAACACAGCCCATTTATTAATTGGGTTAGAGTGGGTTTAAACCATCTAACTCATTTATTAATTGGGTCTTAATTGGGTTAACTTAAATGACCCAATAAGTCATGAACATGACCCAGCTAATTTGAACCCTTCTTGGTCGATTAGTTGATCTCCTGATCGAGTATTAATGTGCGTTGAGGACTTTCCTTTTGTCATCTGCTCCACTCTCTCTCTCTCTCTATTTTCCAATTCTCTATCTCGTAGTGTAGAACAAATCAAACTACTCAAGCATCCAATTCTTGCGTTCTCTCTCTTCCAATAGTACAGAACAAACCAACTTTCCAGATCTTTCGATCTCTCTCTATCCCTTCAATTTGGCAAAAATTTGGTGGGTACCACGTAGGATATACCCACCTGGCACCGATTTTTTTTTTCAAAAAATAAGTACGTATTCACAATTTTCAAGCTTAATAATAATAGGTTTACTGAAATAAAAAAAATGCAATATGGATCTTGTTTGATAGATCAAACCTTGCAAAAAATCACTTAAGCTCAAGCTCAAATGAATCAAGCCTATACAAAAGAGTCGAACTTTTGCGAGCTGAGCCGAGTTTTGGAGTGTCGATCTCAACTTGTTTAGTAAACGAGCCAAAAAATCGTGCTTAAGCTCGGCTCTGTTACTAAAGAGTCGAGCCAAGCCATGAGTTGCTCAATTCGGTTCGTTTTTGGACAGTTTTTTTTTTTTTTGGTCTTTGACGGAAACTTTTGGAGTTGACAATAGTCATTTCTATTTTTATTTTATCTAGTCAATAGTCAACTATTCGAATAATTTTTTATTGGATGCTAAAATTTCAGCTGAATCTTCATTTGGTTTAGTAATTTTAGTATACATGGGTAATTTGGTCATTTTAGTATATAGGGGATATTATGGTAATTTTAGTATAAAGGGTGATTTGGTCATTTAAAAGTATAAGGATAATATGGATATTTTAGTTTATATGGGTATTTTAGTCATTTTAATATATATGTGATTGGGTTAATGGGCGGGTCGAGTTTAATTTCAAATAAATGGGTTGGGTTGGGTATAAGTAATTAGGCTCATAACTAATTGGGTCTAAATGGGTCAATGACCTATTAAAGATATAACCTACTAAGAGCATCCACAGTGGAATAACCAAAAGTTAATAATCAAAAGTTGCCACATCATCTTTTGATTATGCATTTAAGGGGTTGTTAAGATTAGCAATATAGAGGTCCGCAATGGTACAATTAAAATTGAATACCCAAAATTTGCCACATCACCTTTTCAACTTATAAAAATCTAAAAATTATGACATAAAAAACAAATTTTCCAAAACAGTTTTGACAAAAAAAAAAAACTGTTTTGAAATAAAGTGTTTTTGTAATAAAAAAAAAAAGGTTTTGGGAAAAACAGTTTTCTCAAAAAAAAAAAAAAAAACAGTTTTGAAAAAAAAAAACTGTTATTGCCCCAAAAAAAAAAATTTAGTATTTTTCTTAGAAACATTTGAAAATGGAAGAGATAATGTTTTTGTGTAATGATGGTGTACTTGATTGAAGAAATATGATGACAACTAAATTTGGTTATTAGCAAAAAGTGGCTAGTTTTGATTATCCAAGAGCCAAAATTTGATGAGTTGCTAAGAGGTTGTAACATTTGGTTATTCCAATGTAAGCTATTTTTTGAGCAAATGTTGCTAATCTTAGCAACCTTTTAATTTTGATTATACCACTGTGGATGCTCTAATAACTTACATAATTTGATCCAAATCTGTCCATTTGACACCCCTAATTTTTATCTAGTTTTGGCCCTTTTTAGGGAAGCCCGATACTCCTCGGCTTATTGCCTCAGCAGAGTAGTGGGCTTATTGCAATACATTGCTGAGGCCCACAAACAAAAATGGGAAAGATTTTCACTTTGTTTGGTTGTCAATTTTGAGACAAAGCGAAAAATTAACGGAGATTTAGTGATAGGTTCATTATAGATATTTTATAAACCCACAAGTCCACCTAATAATTTTGTAAAGTTACAAGTCCACACAACCTAAACTCTAGGGTACCCTATGAAAGTGCCTAAAACCCTAAACCCTATGAAAGTGCCTAAACTACTAAAACCCTATAATATATAGGAAATTGCATCCTAAAATCCTATAAAAGTGCCTAAATCCTAGGGTACTTTACCCTAGATAATCTACCCTACCCTACCCTAGGATACCTTATTCTATAATAAAAAAAATGCACCATAAAATTTTATGAAAGTGTCTAAACCTTAAAGTACCCTACCCTACTTTAGAGTACTCTAAAATGGACTTGAGACCTTACAAAATTAATAGGTAGACTTGTGGACTTATGAAGTTTACATAATAGACCTAAGACTAATTTTCTAAAAAAGTAATTGACAACCAAACAGAGTGAAAAGCTTTCCCATTTTGTTCCCCTTTAGTCAATTTTCTAAACATTTTAACAAGAAATTTCACTTCTCGAATAGAGGTGTGTTATATGCATCCAAACAAATAAATAAAAAAATATAAGGAAAATCGTTAAGATAAGTTTTTTGAGGAGTTTTTTTTTTATCCTTTAAATTATGCACATTTCTCTACTTCGTTTCTAAACTATCAATTTAACGATTTCATCTCCTCAACTTCCATTCCATTACCTATGTAGTCCAATCGATAACGCCTGTTAGAGTTTGGACGGAAAATGCTTCATGTGCTTATCATGAGTGATCCCAACCCAAATAACAGGGGCAAATTAGACATTTTAGGTCCCACAAAATATAGACCCACCTGCTATGTCCATTTTTTCACACCCCTCTCTCTCTCTCTCTACCAAGGAGAAGCACGCTGCTGGTGCCGGAGCCCCCGCGTTTGCCTCTGTTCCTGGCGAGTAACTTTGGCTCGAGATTTTCATCATCTAAAAAAATGGAGCTGTGTGAAGATGTAATGATAAATGATTTACGAGGACGGTGGGAGTGTTTGGTTCCCTCATTTTACATTTTTATTTTTGCATTATCCCATTATGATTGTTTGGTTCATTCATTCAAAAATTCATTTTGTCAGATTGAGTTCACTATTTTTTGCTTTAGAGGGCAAAAGCTAAAAAGAGCCCTAGAGGTCCTTTTCACATTTTGGACTTTTCACCTTCTGTCTTCAATTACCAAAATACCCTCACTCAAATCTGATAATTAACTTCTATCCTCGCATATACTGTCATAGTGTCATTCCTTGCACCTTAAAAGCAAAATTTAGTTCAGATGTGTTGGCATAACTCCGTAGACTTTCAACGCTCAAGCAAGTCCCGACTTTCAAAAAATTATTTCATAATAAAAAATTTTATACAAATGAGTAAAAACATTATTACATTCTTTTAATACAATGCAATTAAAAACCAAGGGCAGCATGGTAAAATACCAATTCATAATTTATTTTTATCATTCATCTACTAAATACTACTTCACTTTACTAGATTCAAAATACATTTTGACAATAATCCAAAAAGCTAAAAAGTTAAAAATGAAAAAGTTAAAAAGTAGGCTCCTAAATACCTCCGATGTACCGAGGCTTCTTAACTTTTTTAGTCCCCAAAGTATTACAAAAATCTCAGTTTGGTCCCCAATAAACACATTGGAGAAATTAAGTCCCCAACGTTATTAAATGTGTACCAATGTAGTCCCCCACCCCTCACGCCGTTACCCAGAACGTCAAAACCAGGGGCATGTTTGTCATTTCGCCTCCTCTAATCTCTTTATCCTCCACATCACCTATTAGGGTTGGGAAACTCACTTTTTCCTCGTGGAGGGAGAGATTCAAGGGTTGTTTGGTTAAATAAGTCACTTGGCTTTCTTTTTTTTATTCAAAATTTTTTCACATTTGTTAATTTTTTTGTCAATTTTTTGGAGATTGTTGCTTCTTCATGACAAGAGAAATCTAAAAAGGAAAAATATTACGATCGAAATCTAATTTATTTAATAAAGACAAAAATAGCTTAGTCGGGCGCTGTGCCGGCCCTAATCCCTCTAATGAGGTGTGTCGATCCTTGGGCCCAGGAGCATGCTGTCATGGCCCTACTGAGGGATTGTTCGGCTGAATAAGTCAAGTGGTTTATGTTTTTGTCCTTATTCAAATTTTTTTCGCATTTAATAGTTTTTTGCCAATTTTTTTTGGGAATTATTGCTTCTTCATGACAAGAGGAATCTAAAAAGTAAAAAATTATGATCAAAATCCAATTTTTTTGAATAAAGGAAGAGATCTTGGTTTCAGTTGTTCATTTTGATTGCTTATACATGTTAACCCACTGAGAACTGGTTATGTTTTGCTTCAATTGTGCAAATTGGTTGCTTACACAAGTAAACCCACTGAGAATTGGTTCCGTTTTTGCTTCAATTGTGCAATTTGGTTGCTTATACATGTAAACCCACTGAAAATTTCTTGGATCTTGTTCGAGTAATAAAATATTCTACTACATTATTGATAGGTGGTTGGGTTTCTCTGTGTTGGTAGTCTGCTTGAAATGATATCTTGCTCTAAATATACATTTCATTTGTCCTGGGAACATAGTAGAAAAAAGAGAGGTGAAAGCGGTAATAGAAGTGGGGAGAGAGAGATGATTCGGAAATAGAGATGGTGGAGATGCCTCGGTCGTGGCCTGGTGTGAATCGGATGAGAAAGAGAGAGATGGACTTTGAATGTCTAATTTGCCCGTCATCTGGGTTGGAATCGCACGTGAAGCATTTTCCGTCCAAAACTCTAACAGGGGTTATCAATTGGACTACACAGGTAACGGAGTGAAAGTTGAGGGGATGAAATCGTTAAATTAATAATTTAGGGACGAAGTAAAAAAAATGTGCATAATTTAGGGGATAAAAACAAAAAAAAAAAACTCTTTTTTGAGAGAAGAAAAGTTGCAATCCCCTTTCATATTGGCATGGTTGTAGGAGAAGGATTTCTTTCCAGCTTATAGAAACAAGTTATAACTGAGCCGGTTCAGTTTTTAGTCCTTCCGCACGCATCCGAACAACATTTTGATACTCCCTCCGACTTCATTATTTTGTCCCTCATTTTATCTCAACCAAATAAAAAATTAATTATAACTTTTAATTGGTAATATATATTATTTATATGTAACATGAATCTTATTTGATAAATCTCAATAAGTTTTTTTCATGATATTTTCAAAATTACCTAAAAAATTATAGATTGCAAGATATATTCAATTGAAAAATGGCGCGGACTTCCAAAAGTGACTAAAGAATTGGGACGGAAGAAGTAATTACTGAGGGGTTTTTTTTTTTTTTTTGTCAATAGAAATCACAGGACACTATATCAATTGTAGTTCTCGAGATAAGCAAGCCCATTAGCTCAACGAAGAAGATAAATAGATGCATTTAAAGGGACCATATCACCAGAAGCCCAACCCATTAGGGACAGAAATAATTCTAGCAAATATACAAAGGGAAAAACACCCACACGCAAGTGGGAACGTTTGAGTTTCTAATTTTCTAGTGAAATGCAAAAGTCCTGTCAACTGAGCTAGCCCTAATTGATTCATATTTTGATAATTAGAATCCCTTCTTTTATAGTATTCATCAAAAAAGTTCAATCTCGCGAAAGATAACGTTGTTAATCCGATATAGAGGATAATCAACACACACATTTTTTTCCCTAATAACTCAAATGACTAAACTTGTTTATCCGCATCTCAACTAATTCTGGGAGCCAATTCCACTGACCATTTATGGGGAATCCAATTACAGGCGGAGCAAAGCTTTGTATGAATTGAGTCTAAAGGAGTTGATAACACTTGAGAGGTTTTGAACTTAAAACTTAAACAACAACAAAATTCATGTAATCCCTAATCATTGGGGGTATGGGTGGTAGAGGATTGAAGACTGACCTAAGACAGAATAAGATCAACTTTGAGTGGTTGTGCCATTGTGGTATGGAAATTAGGGGGGTTTCCATAAATAAAAAAAGCACTAAAAACTTAATGCATTTTACCATTTTATTTTCACTGACAAACAAAATTCAGCATTTTACTATTTCGTTTCCACTAACAAAAAAGTTAACAAAAACTCTTTTTGCTATAGTAACTCTACTCACATACCTATGAACAATTTATTCACTATCAGAAACAACTTGATATTTCTTAACAATTTATTCACTACCGAAAACACCTTATAATTTTTGAGCCACAAATAAAAATCTACAAATTTTCACCGCCGGAAACACCCATTATTTGGAGAGCTGCTATAATTACCAACGAGGAATGTAGGGAAATCGTACCGACGGCCGCGTAGGGCCGTCTCCGGCCACTGGACGGCCAATCCGAGCCGTCTCAAAAATTCTATAAAAAAAATGAGGGGTTTTGTGTGGAAATCAACGGCATCCGAAATTTGTAGGGTGCTTGATCTAAACACCATTTTTTCGTGTATGTATATATGCACATACACGAAAAAATGGTGTTTAGATCAAGTATCCTATACACATCGGATGCCGTTGATTCTCGCGTAGCCCCCTCGTTTTTTTTTTTTTTTATAGAATTTTTGGACTGCTCGAATCGACCGTCCGGTGACTGGAGACGGCCTTGCGCGGCCGACGGTACGATTTCCCTGCGTTTCTAGTCGGTACTGATAGGTTTTCTGCATTATTTGAATGAGCTCTTCATTCCTCATGTCAGTTTTTTTGACTCGTCTATTTAGCAACCGTACATGTCACTAGTTGCGTCATGCGTGCAAACATTCAAAAAGAATGAAACAAGGGAGTGAAACCAATGAGAAAATCCTTTTTATGGTTGTTTAGTAAAAAAAAAGTTACGGAGTTCAATCGCAACCGTCTAAAGTATTTTTAGATGATCTGGATGTTAATAAAAAATTTCTGGAGAATAATTAAATTGTGACCAATCATAATTGAAAATGAATTTCAGCCATTGATTATGCGAATAGACAGCTGAAATTGCGTTGCTCCGTGAACAACATGCTCACAGGCCCTCCTTGAAAAAGACTATCTACCAATAATGCCAAGTATGAAAGACCTCCACGCTTTTTGTGCGAAAGCGATAGCACATATATCCAAATCCATTGAATACAAGAGTTTTTCCTATTCAAACTCAGAATTTTTTTTTATTTTTTATAATCGAATGTTCAAACCAGTTTGTGGGCACTTCGGCTAAAAAATTAATGATTAGGCAAACTCTCCTATTAGAGTTCTTGGAAGGTTCTGACCTAATTCTAATTGACAATAGGTCAGGCTTAGCTTTTAGAATGTGATATAAAGTCTAAACACTCCTCCTTTAAGTGCACCCTGAATGCACGAGGAGGTATGAATCGAGGAGACGAGAAGATTCGACTCGATCGACAGAAACTCAACCACATGAGATGAGGTCACTCAAAACTTAACTCTGATATCGTGTTGGATTTCTTCGAAGGTTCTAACCTAAAGCCAATTATTGGCCTAAAGTCAATTGTTAGCTTTAGGTTAGAACCGTCAAAGATTTGAAATATCTAGCCTTCTTCATGAAACTCAAGTACATGACCTAATCAAAAATAAATATTAAATTATTTAATTTCTCATACCCACCTAACTAAACGTACCTCTCGGGTTCCATCCAACTCACCTTCGTCTCAAGAATGTGATACAGCCTCATTTCCTTTTCAATCTTTTCAAACACAGCACGCTGTCACATGTGAACCGTCCAATGTCCATTATTTGCTCACATAACGTCTAGATCTATATGACTCGTTTAAACTCAAGATTCTCAGAATAAAGTTCCATGAAAAAGAGTTCACTGGTGATCGTGGTGCCCCCCCATTCCAACATTGATTGGTCAATGTAGGTGTGCAAAGACGGTGCAATGTTTTCCACCTTTCCTGGGGGCTACAGTCTATACCGAACTTGATTCAATGAACGGTACTCTCTTCGTTCGTGTTTATTGGTCCATTTTTAATATTCATGTCATGTTTTAAATTGTTTAGTACTCCATCTCTTAATTTATAATGAGTTTCATGATTTTGAAAATTTTAATTAATTGAGATTCATCAAATACTAAAATTCATATTGCTATTTTTAGTAATCTATCAAATAAAATCCTTAATATAGGTATAATTTTTTTTTATCAGTGATCTACTTCAAAATTGACCTCTTAATTTAGTTATTTCTTCCAATCGACGTAATAGCAAGAATAACTTGCATGTAGACAGGAGTATTATTTTTGATCCCCTATTAAAAATTTTGGGTTTGCCTTTGCTCGTGCCTGCTAGTGATGGTGGATTAATCTCCTAGATTAGTCTAGCTGCAAGCAACCTGATTGGGACATTCTGAGTTATAAAAACATTATGCTGACATTATTTGCAATTCTTCCAAGACTAAAGAGTTGGAAACAATTTTATCCACCCTAATGCAAGGTGTGTAAATTTCACTCTTCTCTGTAATAGTCTTGTGAAGCAATGGATTTCACAAATATAAATCAATCACTGGTAGGGTTGTAAACGAGCCGAGCTTTGTTAAGCTCGAGCTCGGCTCAAGCCTTAATGAGCTGAGTTTTAGTCATTTACTAAATAAGACTCTTTAATCGAGTCAAGCCGAATCTCTCTTAACAAGCAAAGCTTTTGTCAAACGAGTCGATCTCCACTCGGCTCGTTTACTAAATGAGCCACGCGTTAACAAGTCGAGTTGAGCTTACGAGCTCCTCAGTTCATTTACAACTCTAATCACACGGAATTGTACACACACAAAGGAATGTACAAATTCGAACTCCTAAAAGCTACCAATAATTTTGGCAGTTGGGGGGATGTAATCATGTAAGAGGACTAAAAATTGGCCTCCTCCGGGGACCCCAACACCACATGTCACAAGACCACCAGCTCTGACTCTCCGGACCCTTAGGAATGTGACCCATCAAAAACTTCACTGTGTCAATCCAACGGCTTTGGGTACGTTGGTATAAAAACACTAATAAGTGTTTGCACTCTATCATGATCGGGTTGCACATTTACATCCCACATAAATTAAAAATTCCAAACTTTGGAGTCACTGACAGATTTGTCCGATAATTAACTTCGAAACCATGAAACTAGTCGATCCACGCACAATCTTGTTCAGACATTCGGATATACTTCCTCCGTCCGCCTTTGTTGATCCATCACGAAAATTCGTGCCATTTTCAAATCATTTTATATTTCAATTTATAATGTTTTTCACAATTTTGAGAACATAGAATAATAAAAACTAACTAAAATCTATCAAACAGGATCCATATTACATATTTTTTGGAGTCCATATTGAAGATATAAATAATTGAAAGTGACATAGATTCCCAAAGGAGGCCAACAAACACGGACGGAGGGAGTAACAAAAATCCTCATTAATTGTGAATATAATTGTGATAGAGCACTGCTATAGGTATATATACATATAGATTTTGTAGAGCTCATCTAGGGTCCTACAAAAATGATCCGAATCACCCATTATTTTTAAAATATCTTTTATGGAGCCTCTTAAAAAATCAGCTAAATCCGATATTGGTAAGAATTTTTCCGGAATGCGTAAGGACAAAACTAAGAAGTTATGTAGTTTCGTCTTTACAAATTCAGAAAAAATTCTTATCGATATCGGATTAAGCTAATTTTTTACAAGGCTCCATAAAAAAATGTTCTAAAAAATAATGGAGATTTCGAATTATTTTTGTGAGACCTGAGGTGAACTCTACAAAACTCATATATACATGATATGTACATTCTCATGTGTATAGCTTTACTGATTGTGATACCGCGATAGGTACATGGTCCAACCCTTCCCATGTCCTTGTTTTCTGGGTAGATACAGTACTGAGGTGGTCCTCATAATTAGTTTGTTCCAAGAGGTTCTATCCTACTCTCTACTATAATCTGATCTAGTATATACCTTGTAGGTCAGTGAGGATGGGCATGTGTCACATGACTATCTGACAGCTCACTAGTTGTACTAGGATCGTCCTAATTCTATGGGTAAAAAATCAACTCGTCATTTAAACATTAATCAATTCTTTGCTCAAAATATATAGACTCCATCTCTACCCCCAACTCGCAGCATGGCCCAAGTCCCTTGTGACATTCTTATGTTGATACTCAAGCTGGGGTGGATGGATAGAAGTTATAACCAGTCAATAATGCAGGCTACAAAAGTTTGTAAGACACGAAAATCTGGTAATTAAGCCAAGTAAATTACAAACATAGTCCCCGTTCAGTTGCACTGAAATGATGAAAATTTTCTTGTAACTTTCTATGTGTTCGCCTATCAAGAAAGTTGTAAGCCTCACAGCTTCAACGGATCCTACAACTTTCCTACTGAAAAATACTTTAATGCAAAACAGGTCTTGCCAAAAGAAAGAAATTTTAGTTTTTTTACAAGATTTCTTGTCAAAAGAATACACATATATAGGAATCCATTTTTCTTTCACTTCATTATCCTATGCTTCACCTCACTTCACTTTTCTTGGGAATCCATTTCTCACACTACATTCCCGTTAAGTAAACAACGACAGATAAATATTGAAGTGGTTTTGAATGTGATATGTTATGTATTGTCTTCACTGACTTATATACACAAGAGTACATCAAGATCTCCTTCAATTAAGGAAATCACAATCAAATCTCCTAATCCTAGGATACAGTCAAAGTTACAATCAAATCTCCTAAAAAGAGAGATATGCAAGATTTATAGAGAGATATATGGTTCTTATCAACGACACTTGATAAAGGGAAAATCATAAGTTAGTAATGAGTAAACATTAACCACATTCATGTTACAATTCCGGATCCAGGGCAAGTGCTTCAGCCAAAAAGGTCAACAAATGTCAATCTCAAAATTTGAATGCAACATTTGTGAATATGACCATTTCATGATAACCTTCCTCACACAGCCCCTTTGGTCTAACTTATTTATGACCTTTTGTCATAATCTTTTTTATTGGTTTCTCTCAATTTTTACTAGATTGGGGTCAAATTTTTACATCACATCGTTGGTCTCGATGAGAGAAATCAGAAAAATATAAAAACAAAAGATCAAAATTGAAAGAAATTCATATAAGACGACGAAAAAGACCCAAAGTCAGTCTTTTTCCAAAAGTCGTTCTTTTGTAGTTTTATATGAAATGTTTTTTAACTTGGTCTATAATTCTATATTTTTCGATTCCTCTCATTGATATAAACGATTTAATGTAGAGATTTGACTCATATTTAATAAAAATTCGGGGAAAACAATATAAAAAACCATGCCAAAAAGTCACAAATAAGTTAGGCTGAAGGGGCCAATATTCTTAAAACTTAGATATGATCATGAAAAGTTAATGGTACAGTGTTGCGTTATTAAATAGCATGTAACTTAAGTAAATTAGCTTATTTTGTTCTTTTAAAAGTTTTGTTTGTTTTGATTAATTTTTGTTTTACTTTTTTAATTTAACTAAATAAAAAGAACTAGAAAAATAAACAAATTAACATTAAAAAAATTAAAACAAAAATAATAAAAAACAGACCAACGGAGGCTTTCAGTCTAACAACTTGGCACAGAATAACCTTGAGGGGTAGTGCAGTTGCTTTTTGTAACGCTCCGCTATTTTCTAAAAATAAACTCCAAAATATACTGTATTTCAAACACTTCTAGGCCCCTATTTTTTCCATAGATAAATTACATTACCAAAATAAACTTAAGTTGCCTTCTAAATAATCTTCTAGATACTCCAAAATTATCAACTCTTCCGAGATCTCTCCAAATTAATCCTTATATGCTTCGATTCAATTTCCACTAATCCAGCTCCATACCTGAAAAAAAAATATCCGGAAAATATACGATACAACAGAATAACAAAGCTCATATTCAAGTAGAATCAATAAACGATAATCGACCACCAAGTCGATACAACAATCACAAGGGACCTCAAACCATGTCCTCCTTAGTACATAACCAGTGACCCTCTCCCAATACCTTCCTCACCGAGTCATCCTCGACCCATCTTGGATATTAGATAGCTTATTGGTGCATGAGTTCACTCGATCCCTTTACTAAATAGTTTTATAGTACTCAGCCAACAACATTATATTCGATACCAATTATTTTATTTTTCAACAATATTTCACAGAATTGAACAAATATCACAAGATAATCAAAAGGAGTACAAAATGAGAGTGAAAAAAGGATTCTAGAAGTGGGAATTATCGTACACTCCTTAAATTACCTCAAATATAACCGGCCGCTTGTCCACAAATCAATGCCTTAAAATATATTTGGACTAAATACATCACTAGCCTATCAATATCCACCATTCAAAACATTACTAATAAATTTTCAAGCTTTTTCCCTCTTCTCTTTCTTCCCTTCTATCTCTTTTTCTTTTCTCTTGGTGGTGTGTGTCGTGTGTGTGCTTGTGTTTGTTGTACATGGAGGGGAGGGGGGCCTATTTATACTTGTAAACTACAAGATCTAGAATATCCTAACATATCTAGCCATATCTTATATTATCTAACAAAATCTAGAATTATCTAGTAAAATCTAGAGAAAATCTTATATAATCTAATCATGTCTTATAAAATCTATATAATATCTAATAAAATCTAATCTAATCTAATCTAATCCAATCCAATCCAATCCAATCTTAATTAATATATCTTATAAAATCTAGGGATATCTAGTACCATTCTTTCTGGATTGTTCTTTGGACCTTACGGCTTTCCGTCTTGCTGGGGCTCTTACCTCACACTCCCGTGCTGAAATGAAGTTTAAGAGCTTTAGAACTATATCGAAAATCTTAGAAAATACGCTAATTCTAACGGTAAGTGGGCCGCCAAATATTACTCCCGATTCTTTTTTTATTCTTTTTATCTTCTTATTGCTTGTAAAAGTCGGGTGTTACACTTTTACTTTTTTTTATCAATCGATGGGAGAGGTTACGGCCCCATTCCGGAACGTGAAATTAGTACTTATTTTTTAAAAAGGCAATTCCAAGCTAAAAAATGATGGGCTTATTGAAATATAAAAATATGCAATATGGATCTTTTTTGAAAGATCTTATTGAGATCTTTAATACGGTGCAAAAAAAATTAAAAAATTATTTTTCATTTACATTATTTTTGAGTTTGAAAATGTAAAATAAGTACTTATTTTTTAAGAAGGTGTTCTGGAACAGGCGTATGAATTACAAAATACAAACAACGAGACATTACATCAATTGTATAAGAGTCGACGAGATAACTAAGCTCAACAATTAAACCATTATAAACTCAACCAAACTACGAGAAATAATCCCAATGGAAGAACACCTATACATAGTTAAAAAGACTCGAACTCTTGACCTTCTAATGAGATGCAAGATGATATTCTTTCCAATGACATATTTTATTTCTCATATCGTTGTCTGCGATATTTGTTAGTAATGTATTTGATTAATGATTAATTGGAACTATCCGCCTTGTGTTTACTCCACCATTAATTAAGGGATTTGGATTCTCGGCAGTTGGGAGACCCAACTGCGGAGTGCAGTTTGCCCGATTGCGGGCTTGTTTCGGGTTCTTTTTGATAATCAGTATCGTTTATTTTGTAGATCTCGTTGAATTTGAGAACTTTGTACTTGCCAAACATCATCTTCCTCGGATATTGATCGTTATATGCTCGGAACACAATTCTTTTTAGAAAGAAGGCTCCTGGAGACACCGAATCAATTCCATATGTATCCTTTTTGCTGAAGTGAAGTGAAGTGTATTCGGAATCAAAATATGTTCGGACATCACTAGTATTAAAAATTATTCCATCCGTCCCATAAAGTCATAGTATCCTACAAAATTATGTGCAATTTTCAAGCTTAAAAATAATGTACTTATCGAAATAATTTCAAATTTTTTTCTCAAAATTCTAAACAATTTAAAGTGTTTATTTTTTCTAAAAATGGATTTGGCCACACTGAATCAAACCCATGATAATAAAGAACAAAGGCACTCTGATCAAGATAAACTCGATTAACATAATTTTTGAATTGGTTAATGTCCTCGATAAACTCTACAAAATATACAATTCCGATCATTAAAATAAAACCCAATATAGGACCAAAAATTGCCAACAACATAGTGGAGTTCGGACTGCCAATAGTCCATCTGTCATTCTTGTAAATCTTTTTTCTTCTTTGTTTTGTGTGTTTTGTTTGTCTTTTTCGAATTTGTATTATATTTTTTGGATTAATCATTTGTCTTGCCAGGAGGAGTTTGAAAAGTAAAAAAATTATGATCAAAAGCCAAAAAAAGGTTCACTGAATACAAAAAATATATCAAATACTTTTTTTTTTCCCTCTAAAGTAGTGTCGTTTTATATGAACTTTTTTTAACATCGGTTTATAATTTTATACTTTTTCGATTCGTCTCGTCGAGACGAACGATTATCCCCAAATATTACGACGAAAAGTTAAAACAAAAAGTTAAGAAAAGTAAAAAAAAAATCAAAATAAATTTTGAACAAATAAATTTACGAGAACTCAGTCTAAACAGTTCTGGGTGACCTACATAGTACATACATCTCTTCAACGCTATAGGAGACAAGCTCCCCTCTGTCTTATCATCTCCAAATCATGTTATAAGCATGAGGCCGCGTCACCAAATGACACTCTCTCATTTGCAAGTTTGTAACCTTCTACCTACCTGCATCAATACTATGCGAATATGCGATTAGTGTCAGGACCAGCTTACATGCACTTCGATTAATTTTGGGTTACCAATCTCGCTGCCTACTTGAGGGAGCCTTAATTAAAGCCAGAAATTGGGTTGTTTTGGTGCCAGAGGCTTTTGATCCATATGAAAAATCATACTCATTTGAATGTTTAGGAAGACCAACTTAAAATTAAGGGAAATGATTTTGCCACTCCTTTCTTTTTTGTTAATGTCACTCCCCTGCAAGTGTATTCAGAAAAAAATATACTTGTAGGGGAGTGACGTTAACAAAAAATAGAGTGACAAAATCAGTAGTCAAAATTAATTGACAATAATTCGAAGTGACTTGTAGATATTTTAAACAAAACTTGGTAGATAGAGAAGTAGATCCGGGCATAGACTTGAAGCTTGACCTGCAAAAGCACCCATGGACTTGTAATGGTAGAGGTTTTAGAAGACTCCAACCTAAAATTAATTGCCTCTTGATTGAATTATTAATGAAGTTTTGATCCCTCGTAAGCCTAATACCTTGATCCCTTCATTCATTTTCTTTTAATTTAGTTTCGTAGAGCCAAAGAAATACTAAACGAGAAAAACTCTGTTCCGGTTAGCAACCAGGAAAGAAATGAGTCATGTATACGGGATTAGCCAGACCGGACCTCCAAATTAACACCCTGACAAGAAAAACAAGAACAAAAATAAAATTGAAAAGATGTTTGATAACTCAGGTGTCTGGACTAGCGTACGTGCACTCGACTAATTAATCCTGGGGGCCCTATCCCGCAGTTCACCTCTTGAGAGCAAACCTCTAAGTCTCGGGCCTTTACTATCATGCCAAAATAATGTGTGATCTTTCACACTTCCATAAAAAACGTGACGCATAAAAGAGTTCAAGTAGTGGTTAGATTTTTATATTATATATAACTCCTATAGTTCCAATAAGTGTAATACATGTCCCAATACAAACCAAAGCAATAGAGCCAAAATAATGGAGGCCCCTATTCTGCCGGTGCTTCTTCTTCTTCTTCCTCTTCTTGCCGTAGGCGGTGGTGTGGTGCAAAACTTGTCTTTGTTGGCTCTAGCCCTGCCTCTGGCTTGCCTTCTCTTCGACCGTGTGTGGCTGAAGCCTCAGAGGGTCCGGTGGAAGCTCCAAAAGCAAGGGATCAGAGGTCCTCAGCCCTCTGTTCTGTATGGGAATGTCCCTGAAATTCAGAGAATTCAGGCGGCGGCGAAGAAGGCGGAGAACCGCGGCGTATTGGTTGCCCATGACTATACTTCCAACCTCTTCCCTTACTTGGAACAATGGCGAAAAGAATACGGTAAGTTTCACTGCCATGACCCATTGAATTTTGTTTGAGTTTTCTGTTTTACAACTAGCTAGTACTTGGAGCATCTCCGGCCATGACCATTTATTATTATTATTATTTTTAAAACCCAAACTTGAGTGAAATTTTGAGTAAAAGCTCTGTTTGGGTATATCTTCTCCAATAGCATGCCCATTTTTTAATCCAATTTTTATTTATTTTTTACTTTCCCTCCAAAATTTAAGTCAAAATGGCACGTTTGTAAATACTACTCCCTCCGTCTCACTTTAAATGTCTACGAAAATCCGTGCATTTTCAAACCCCAAAATATATATTTGTATATGTTATTTTTTTACACCAAATTAAAATACTCATTGAAAAAAAATTATTTGAGATGCACGAATCTCCGTAGGAGACATTGAAAATAGAACAGAGGGATTACAAAGAATAGAAAGAGGTATTGAGAAAAAATAGTGTGGATTTAGATCTCCCCTTATATGGATAAGAAAAATAGTAGAGCTCAAATTTTGTGTTAGGGTAGAAAAAAGAGTACGGATTGGAGATCCTCTTTAGCCATGGTTTATACCAAGTACATTGTTTTTAATTATTTTATTGATTATTCAGATACCAAAAGATCATGTGATTGCATTTCGACGTATCGATTTAAAGCAAAGTGCGACTTTTACCACTGAGGTTTCTACTTTTTTACCACTGAGGTTTCTACCTTTTTTACCACTGAGGTTTCATGCATTAGTTATATAGTATATGTAATTGAATTTTAAAAGATGTATTAGAGCATCTCCAACGCACAGCCATATGGGATGCCATACCCATTTTTGGCCCCCCTCCGATTTTCAGCCCCCCAACGGGAGCCATTCCTCCTGCTAAAAAATGGCCGAGCCATTTATCCGGCAAAATTCTACCAGGGAAATGACCCATGCCATTTCTTCCATGTTAACTTTCCCTCCCCATTTTCAACTACCAAACCCAACAAAACAAATAAAAATCACAAGATTAATAGTACTTCAACACATTGAAATACCCAATTTTAAGATTAACAAAAAAAATTGTACTTTTTACCTTCCAAGAAATCAATAAATTGGAAACAAAAGCCAGATCTTTGCTCTATTCATCAGACCTCCTATCGGCCAATCAGTTCCCTTCCAAATTAGTCGCCGGAGATTGCAAGTGATTATAGACAAATTGGGGTGAGAGAGAGAGAGAGAGAGAGAGATCAGATCGGTGTGTGAGAGAAGATGGAGGAGAGTTTTGTTGGAGTGAGATAAAATGGTGTGAGAGAGAACAAAGTTTTCTACATTGGACTGATATATGTTATAACCAAGGAGGGTTTAAATATATCCAGTGTGGTTGGGACTTGCTAGAGAGTAATCCAAGGGTGCACAAAGAACTAGAATCCAGTAAAATTTGGTACAACCAGTAAAATTAGGTCAAGAGAGGTAGATAAAAAAATTAGGCAGAACCATAAAATCGTAGTTAGAATGTGATTAAACAATAGTTAAAGTATATAAAAAATCAATTGATATTTCAAAAGTTAGTATTAGTTAAAAAAAGGTGTTGTTAGAAGGTAGTTGAGAACGAGGGCCAAATTTTGGCTCTCCCACCACTGGAACACTTTGGCCAAATTATGGCCCCAAAAAAAATAAAAAATAAAAATAAATTGTAGCATGCCAAAATTTGGCTTTGGCACCCTGAAAATAGCCCAATCATTGGTGATGCTATTAGTTGCGTGAAAGTAAATGATAAGGCCAACTCAGATGAATTAAAAATGTTTGTCAAACTTTTTACTGTAGTTACAGAAAAAAGGAAGGAGACGACAAAGTCTTATTATTCTTGGTATTTTGGACAACCTGGATCTTGGCCATTTTTAGAATGCTATTTCCAACTGTGCGGATTCCTATTGTTGTAGGCTTTAAAGAGTTGGTGAGGCAAGTGCATGATTCTAGCCAATTGGGGGATGGTGCTGTGCATCCGACGGCTCGGATCTCATCTCGGCAATAAATGGCTCTCGATCGTTGGTTGCCGAGATGAGATCTGAATCGTCGGATGTACGATACAACGGCTCGAAGGTACGCAGGACGGTGCTGCGCATACCACTGCACAGCACCAATCCAAAGTCCGATTCCAGCACACAAAAGAAAAATATGGTAAACATTCTAGGATTTGAACCGGGGAGAATAAAAATAAAAATTTGCCGAGAGAGACCTCCTAGAATTTGAACCGGGGAACCCTTGGTTTATGGGGTTTGCACAGAACACTTGGGCCAAAACACATGTTGCACCGAAATACAGAACAACTAATATTTTTTAATATATAAATGTGTGGTACGGAAAACGGGGCCTCAACTTTTGCAGAAAATTTGGAGGCCTAAAGCGGTCTTACCTCCAGCTTCATCTTACGACTGGTCCTAGGTCCACATTCATCAAACGGCTTCAAATACAGTTATGTTCGGAGTTGTGTTTGTAGACTTTTTGAAGAAAATTGATCGATGGATTAAAACAACTTCTACTAGTTTTGTAACTTACCTAGAAAAAGGAAAGCTTATAATTTTGGAAGGAAGAAAGCCAACTGAAAGAAGAAGTTAATTCATAGGCAGAAAGACATTAACAAGAAAATCACTAAAGAAAATAGGAAAATTTAATTAATTCTGGAAGAAACAACCCATAACACACGTCAGCAATAATGCATTAAAGTCGGCCACAATATATTACTAGTAGATTTTTTATGCCATTTTTATTTAACGATTTAGGCCAGAGTGTACACTTCTATATTTATTCAAAATCATGAAGCTGATGATGGGTTGAGAAGAGTTATTATTATGATCAGATAATACTATAATGTAGGCCAACAGAAAATATCTAGAACCCAATAATTGAAACGTGATACGACAATAATGAATCGTCGCTTGATTTTTTTTTTTTTAAGAGGTGATTCATTAGATTAATCGTTGAATTAATTGAACCAGGTTTCTACATCAATCGAAATTGGGTTACACTTGTTTATCATATATGTTACATACATTATTAGTAGCAGATAATCTAAATCAAAAGAATCATTCTATCGAGCGGTGAAAATAGTCTTGTTGATAATAATACTACTAGTAATTATGTGTGATGGGTGTGCCTTGCGAGCAGAACTCAATGATGTGTCAAAGTCAAGATAGGGAGAGTTCTCAATGATTTGGGGCGCTAACTGTTGAGAATGGGAAGTTCCTTTTCAAAGGAACAATCATGGCCGTGCCATGGGCAATGGCATCTTCCTTCATGTATTAACCTACCCTTTGGGGCTTATCATGTCAATGTCAGGCCTGCATAATTATGGGTTCCTTCTATCAATGCTGGTAAACTGTTTTCACTATTGTGGGTTAATTCATCATTTGAACACTCGGTCCAAATATGAATAAACACCCATCGATTCAAGTAAATCATAATCGAACACTTATTACAATTTTCGGATAACAAATGAAATACTTTTCGTACATGAGTTTTTGAGTTAATTATAGATTTCAATTAGTTCTTTAATTTGGTGCAGAAAAATTTGAAAATTTTTAATGCAAATATTTATTTTCTTATTCAAAAAGTGTAGGTTCTTTCGCAGGGAACTATCATTTTAGGATATAGGGAGTACGAAATTTTGTGTATATTCTACTTCTCATAGAGGGAATGGAGTTAAAGTCATTTTTGAATATCCTCTTAAACAATCCTGGAGCCGCCACTAAGAAACACAACAAGACACATGACAAACGGAGTCCGGCCTTAATTATACGCGAAGTTCAACATATAAAAGCACGGTGTCTCCTATGTACTCTAGAAATATAAAAATCAAGTTTGGGATCCTTGATTAATTTGAATGAAATAAGAGAGAGTTTTACTAGTGGGTTGAGATGCAGGTTCAGTATTCACTTATTCAACGGGGAACAAACAGCACTTGTACGTGAACCAGCCAGAACTGGTGAAGGAAATGAGCCAATCTATTAGCTTGGAACTGGGCAAACCTTCTTACGTGACCAAGAGACTAGAACCCATGCTCGGCAATGGCATTTTGAGATCCAACGGTCAGTTTTGGGCCCGGCAGAGGAAGATCGTCGCTCCCGAATTCTTCATGGACAAGGTTAAGGTATGTAACTGCACAAAAGCATCCTCTGTTTTCAGAAGTTGATAATTTTTCAAGAACCGACCCGGGAATGTTTAAGCTCGAGTTATTTAGGCACTGTTAGAGACGCGCGCGGGGAGGAGGGGGGGAAGCTCGATTTTTTTCGTACTTTTTTTTCCTTTAACAAGATTGTTTAGCTTTTGATGAGTTGTATTTAGTTTTTTATCCTTTGTTCATCTTTGTATTCAGTGATCCAGGTTTTGAAAAGACTCTTCCCGGAAAAGATGTTTTATCTTAAAAAAAATTGGACCATTAAAAATGTTTTTGGATGGCTAGGATCACACGAACAGCTCTATGCAGTCCAACATTAGACTGTAGAGAAGCCAGATTCATCTATTCTAATATATAAAGGGAGAGCACCAGTTTGGTGTATCCCGATTATATATTTTCATTTCCAAAAATACCCATCTATTCTAATAATATAATATATAAAGGGAGAGCACTAGTTTAGTGTCTCCCTATCATGTATTTTTATTTCCAAAAATATCCATCAAATGTGTGAACAAAATGTTTAAAAATTCATGGGCAAATATGTAAAATGACATGGTAGTTACCAAACCACATGATCCTCTCCCTCCCTTCCGTGTCTGCGCCTCTCCTCTCTACGTATAAGCACTAGCAGTTACACAATTCCGCATACTGCACTAATTCGCACAAAACCGCTATTGTTCTCTGCGGAAAAAACCAAACCAAAAACTATGGCTGCCAAAAAGTTGTCGGCTGATCCAACCAAACACGTAACGTAGGAGTAGAATTTAGGAGAAGGTACAATTTCTATTCTACTTTATCTCTAGTTTACTACTATTTTTCTCCTCCAACTTTAATTCTTACTTGCCCGTATTCTCACTTTTAATTTTTCTACTTTTCCCTTCCAAAAACCTTTGGACAAAGTTTCCTCAGAAGAAAAACTCCTTGGATAAACACATCTAGATGAGACAAAAAAAACCCCTCAAACCTTTGTTAAAAAAAAACCCTTGAACTTGAAACACTTTGGGGAAATTTTCAATCGGTGACCAAGAGCGAAGGTCCACAAAATTCAGTACGGTTCGATTTGATTCGGTTTTCTTACTATTTCTTCTTACTTTATTTCATAGTTGGGCCGGGGCACATACGATACGGGAGCGGCGTTAGTATAGTATTAGAAGCCTGGGCACATACGATGTGTGTACAAATCGGATTTGACAAAAAATTGCGAAAATTTGAATTTGCACGCGCATCGCGTGTGCCCGGCCTCTAGTTACTATTACCAAGCATTAGATGGAATTGGGATTCATGAAATGTGCTTCTATACCTTAGCTTTGGCATCAGATATAACTTTTGGCAAATTCTTTGGGGAAGTTGCATGATTCATAATTGTGATACCTGACTAATTGGGTGCAGGGGATGGTGGGTCTAATGCTGGTCTCTGCACAGCCATTACTGAGAAAATGGGAGGGGTGCATTGATGCACAAGGTGGCCTGGTGGCAGAGATAAGAGTGGATGAGGACTTGAGGTGTCTCTCAGCAGATGTGATCTCCAGGGCTTGTTTTGGAAGCTCTTACTCCAAAGGCAAACTGATCTTTTCCAAGCTTAGGCTTCTCCAGAAAACCATTTCCATCCAAAGTGTTCTTTTCGGAGTTCCCACTTTTGGGTATGTGCATGGGCCTCATACTTTTTCCACCAATACTTACACATACTTGTGATAAAGATAAATCTACATATACACGCACGTGATATGACCTACGATTAGTGCAGGAGTTTCACGCTCACATGCCACTACATACAGTATTGCAGAACGACAGACTAATTGATCTTAAGAACATGAATCGTATATTATCAGAAGTATCTCGGTCGTTTTTGGCCGTTATTGTAAAATGCTTAAGCTTGAGTTACTTGTCGGACGGACCCACCGACCCATTTGTCTAACCTCCAACGTGCATGTTTGGTTTCTTTCTACTAACACATAGCAGTAGCAGATTTCTTCCTACCCGGAAGCAAAAGGAGATGAGCAATTTGGAGAGGGAGATCGAGTCCTTGATCTGGGAGGCAGTAAAAGAACGCGAACAAGAGTGCCTTGGGGCGCCCTCAGCCGAGAAGGATCTATTGCAGATGATACTAGAAGGCGCCATAGTTAACGATCATTCTTCGGGAGTTAGCAGGGACTTTTCCTCCAAGCGCTTTATCGTCGACAATTGCAAGAACATCTACTTTGCTGGGCACGAGGCCACTGCTGTTGCCGCCTCATGGTGCTTGATGCTGCTGGCCCTCCACCCGGACTGGCAAGCTCGAGTGAGGGAGGAGGCGGCTCAGGTCTGCCAGGGAGGATTGATCGACGCAGAGTCACTCTCCAAAATGAAAATGGTATCAATACGCTTCTATGAAAACATAGAAATATGAGTAGATAATGCTAGAACAGTATGAAAAAGTAAAATGATGGCCGATCTTGATTTTGAGTCGAAATTGACTTAGGGCTTCAAAAAAGCATCTGCCACATAATTCTAGATGAGTTTCCTACGATGAATTCGCGTTTTTGGATCGGTTTTCTCTAGCAGCTCTAACAATGTGAACCCAATGCAGGTTACTATGGTTATCCAAGAGGCCTTGCGCCTATACCCGCCAGCAGCATTTGTCTCGAGGGAAGCCCTAGACGAGACTCAAATCGGGCACATCAGTGTCCCTAAAGGAGTGTGCACTTGGACACTAATCCCAACCCTCCACCGTGACCCCGATATATGGGGATCCGATGCCAACGAGTTCAAGCCTGAAAGGTTTGCCAATGGTGTCTCCGGCGCTTGTAAGATTCCCCAGACGTATGTCCCATTCGGCTTAGGACCTCGCTTGTGCTTGGGCCGCAACTTCGCCATGGTCGAGTTGAAGCTTGTCTTGGCACTCGTCGTCTCGAAGTTTACCTTCTCTCTGTCTCCTAAATATACACACTCCCCGGTTTTCAGGATGATTGTAGAGCCAGGGGATGGTCTGCATATCCTCATTCAGAGATCTAAATTTGGCTGATCGTTTTTTCTTTCTTTTTTCAATTGTGTACAGAGGTTTGTGAACATTTTATATAGTTTGGTATGTGTCTGGAATGTAATTTGAATATGGTTGATAACGTGTTTTTTTTTTTCAATTGAACAACCCCAAACCTAGGATTCAGCTGTGTTCATGAAACAAGGCATACGCACAAGAATTCCTCCCTTGAGCATGCCAAGCTAAGAGCTCGTAACATGTAAATTACCATCACTGGCGACTCCAGGAATTTCAGAGTTATGGGCTCATTCATAAACGTCAATACTTTTGCCAATTGTAAAGTCGAAAAAATATATCATAACAATGGCAATTAGAAACCTACTTTCAACAAAAATCACATTTAAAACTCGACAAACATTTCAACCAGTACACAAAAGATATCAAAATGCATATACTAATGATCTTTCTTATCAGTTCTCGACAAAAAAAAGCTACCTGAGCTTCTACAATTGCATTCAAGACGGTTTCATATTTTAAAATTGTTGCATGATAGTCTCTATGTTGATAGCGTCAAATATTACTTCCTTTTCAATATATGTGACCAAGCGATCATTCAGCCATTGGTCTACCATTCGATTATACAAACCCGCTCTTCACATATTTCGTTGCCGAAATTATGCAGATCCCAATAGGCAAAGCCTATAAAATTATTTCCCAAAAAATCAAACCCCCCATATCCCATACGTAAATACTCAGAATACTCTATTCATATTACTTATCAATAAAAGAATAGTACTCTATTCATACTACACTTTCCAATCTTACTCAAGTTTTATACATTTAAATTAATAAGTCCTAGAAAATTCAAAGTGAATGAGAGAGAAAAACAAGAGAAATATGTACCAGTGGCAAGAGGAAACTTTCGAGACTCAATCGGAGTTGCCCACCGGCGACAAGATGACGGCCGATGAAGATCAAACCATCGGTCGAAGTCAAAGATATTAGTGGCGGTGAGAAACAAGAGTTGAGTTGGTTTTAGCGCTTTTGCTTTTTGTTTTTGTATCGAGTACTAATTTAATTTAATTTTATTATCGATTTTTCTGAAATTGAATTTTTTGGGACGACTTGAAAATGCAAACTATATAAACCTCGCTTTTTGTTCGTAGTGAAACGTTTTCCATCCTACTAATTTAAGCTTACTTTTATGGTTTAACAAACCAGATAAATAAATACTCCACTAAAACAATTATTGGCATAGTTAGGTCATTTCCTTAAATTTAGTACTTGTTTGTCATAGATATCACAATTCCTTAAACATTTGATTGGTATGAAGGTTGTGTTATCGTTGTTTATCTGTCATAAGAAAATAATTCGTCATTTCATTCGAGAGTGTAAATTTTTTTTTTACATTTTGCATTTTGGAGTGTCAGTTATAGATTTTGGATTGTGGTGTGAAGATTATGAAACTAGTAGAATGTTTGAGAGATATGTGCATGATAGATTTTGCGACAGCGTGGTGTTGGTAGGATAATGCTCAAATTTCTTGGTTATTTTTTTCGTGGGTACATAAGAGGGCCTAGGCCTTGAGAAACAAAAACACTTGATGCAGTAGCTCTATGAACTCCAAGACCATCACGGTCATTGCGCAACGCACGACGCAGTATTTGGTTATGTATTATGGTAATACTAGTGGATGCCCGTGTCTGAAGACACGGCTTGAACGATTCAAACAAATATTGGACATTCAACCAAATATATCAATCCCTACCCAATGAATTCAACTTTGCGGAAAATAATAACCCAAACAAATTTATTGACCTGTTTAACTTGAATCAGCAAGTGAAGAGCAAATAATTTTTCAATTTCTAACTTCTGTATGCACAAACTCAAATGCATAAAACTTTGATAAAATAAAAAACACCATTCAAACATCAATGCAAACAAAAAATCTATATTGATTTTGGGTAGGTAAAAAAATCAATAATAATAAAATGACAAAAATATATGGTTGTATACCATTTTTCTTGCCTACGACGTGTCCCCAGAAAGCGATTATGATTAAGGCAATCCAAACATTGATATTTGTCAATAGATAATAGAGAAAGCCATTCCCAGTTAACAGAAGCTTGTACCAAATTAAGATTAGGCAAAAATCAAATTAAGATTAGGGAAAAATCACACATCGCGTGAGTAAACACTACAATAGATTAAATTCATGACATTACCTTGGTTGATGTTTGGTGTGCCCAGAAGAATTCCTTAGCAAATCTGTAAACGACGTCTAAAACCACAGAAATCCATGAATTTTTTTTGGATACATAAGAAAGTAAAATCATAGAAAAGTTATGTAAATCACACTCACTTTGGTTGCACACGATCTCCCCGTTGAATGCCTCTAAGAACAAACTAACCATCTCTCTATTAGAAATTTCATAAATTAAGAATGAAATGATTAGCTGTAAACCTTCTTTTTTTAAAAGTTTCTTATAAGTGTGCCTATCCGTTAAACAATTTTTTTATCAGTGGATACCTATATATATATATATATGGAGATTATGAGATCAATCACAAAATTACCTTGCTTGAAAGAGACCAACTGAGACGCATAGAACAAACTCGAACGCATAAATCTTGATCAAATCAAAAAACACTGATGTACCATTAGTTGAGTAATGTATGAATAGACATTTTTGTTCAATTGTGTTACTGATTATCCCATTTGGGAATCTCATAAGACCCGTGCTATGCACGATTTTGATGACAGCAAATAACTTGAAAGTCATAGGATTTCATAACCAAATGGATAGAAAAAAAATAAAATCATTATGTGAGGGCAATCATGATTAAACTTTTACCAAATCCTGATTTATTATGAGGGTAAAAAAAAAAAAATTCTTCATTCAATCTTGTAGAATGAACTTCTTCATTACCAATGCACTTTTGGATTACTCAGAACAGCCGTCACTCTAATTTGAACCGAGCGTAATCGAATTTTTTTGGAGTTGAACTTAACAAATTGAACTGGGAAAAAAAATGGAGAACTAGAAAAAAACGAAGTAAAGAGCCATACCTGTGGTGAGAGAATTAGAGAGAGGGTGATAGTCAGGGAGACGGAAAAGAGAACTGGAAAGAAAATATTTAGGGAGAGAGAGAGAAAGAGAAACGACTAGGGAGAGAGAGGGAGATAAAAAAAAATGAAGAACTAGAAAAAAACGAAGTAAAAAGCCATACCTGTGGTGAGAGAATTGGAGAGAGGGCGAGACTCAGGGAGAAACGTTTAGGGAGAGAGAGAGAAAGAGAAACAATTAGGGAGAGAGAGGGAAATAAATTTGTTTCACCCAATTTGTATTGTTCAATCAACGGCAAATTTGCCTTACCCGATTTGTATTTCCATTATAGCACTCACCCAATCAACGGCAAATTCATAAATCACCCATTTGTATTTCGGAAATACTCACCTAATCAACGGCAAGTCTTTACAATCAAGTCTTTAATTACACCCAAATCAACTACAATCGGCAATTTCGGAAATCATTACAATCAACTACAATCGGCAATTTCGGAAATCATTACAATCAACTACAATCGGCAAATTCGGAAATTTCGGAAATCATTACAATTGGCAATAGGTAAATTGGATAGAAAAAAAGTAAGTCATTACAATCGAAAATCATTACAATAGGCAATCGGATCTTTAAGTCAATCAACGGCAATCAGATCTTTAAGTCAATCAACGGCAAGTCTTAATTTAACCGAGGGATAAATTAAGTTTTTTTTTTACCCTCACAACAAATCAGGATATCAGGATTTGGTAGAAAATTTTCTTGTCATATTATATAGATTTCATTATTTTTATTTCAAATTTTGGCTGATTATAGCATTAGGATTAGTCACTAATTTCTGAAATATTATTAGTCAATAAAAAAAAGAGTTGAGATTAGGATTATGATTAGTCAATAAAAGAAAGGCATGATTGAATTAATTTTCGGAATATAGCATTAGGATTAGGATTAAAATTATACAATATTGGCTGATTAAACAATCATGCCTTTCCTGAAAATTGGCTGATTATACAATTAGTATTAGGATTATACAATCATGCCTTTCTGGAATATACAATTTTGGCGGATTATAGCAGTGTACATAATTTGGAAGTTTGGAAAACATTTACATTATTGTAGATTTATATATTAGGAAATATTCATTCGATCCGACGGCTACAAAGTTAATAGGAAGTATGATCGAACGGTTATAGAGGGTGCTCTATTTGTATGAATAGACATTGTAGATTTATACATTAGAAAATATTCATTCGATCCGACGACCACAGAGTTAATAGGAAGTAAGATCGAACGGTTGTAGAGGGTGCTCTGTTTGTATGAATAGACATTTTAATAGAAAACCGTCCTGTTTTATAATATAGATAGTGCGATGAATAACCATTTTAGTTTGACAATAATTATTATATACTGATAAATAAAATATCTTCATAAAAATTAAAAAAAATGTCAAATTCTTAAAATTGGTTGCTTAAAAAAATTTAAGCAACAACGAGTACCAATAGGTCCAAACCCGTGGTTCGAGCAAGACAAAAAAACATAATAAATTACACAACAACTAGTCCATAGAAATAATCATCACCATTTGACAGAGCCTTGCCGGGAGTAAAAATGCAGGGGTAGTTAGGTCCTTTCATTCCCATTAAAAATTGGGAATTTAGAGAATGCAAAAGTTCCTACAGATTCTCAAAATATGCCTCTAAATTGTGGTATTGAGAATGCATTTTGTGATAATATATTGGAGAATTTGGCTACCAAACAAGAAAAATGCACAATGTGGCTCCCAAACAAGTCCTAAGGTTGAGTTCTGTTTAACTTTTAGGATTTTTTGAAAAATTTGTCTTTATTAAAAAAAATGCATTCGTTAGTTTTGCGCCAAACTTCTATAAATTATTAATTCGTCTCAACAAGAGGAATCGGAAAAATATTATTTTTAATTTTATCCAAATATTTTTGAAATATCCACTTTTAAACTAAAAAGTGCAAAAGTGACATTTTTTTAGCTTAATAGTATTTTTTAAAAATATTTGGTTAAAAGTTAAAAAAAAAAATCGTTTCCTTTTGATAAGACGGATCAATAATTTACAAAAGTTTTTTGCAAAACAAAATTTACGCAAAAATTTTTTAAATAAGAACAAAACTCACTTTTTGCACTTTGGGTTTAGTGAAATTCAACCTAATTAAACTTGACTTGCACACACCTTATTGGGCTAATTTAGTTGGCCAGAACTTTTGCATCTCATTAGGAGGTCAAGAGTTCAAGTCTTCCCACTTCCGTGTAGGTGTTCTTCGCTTAGATGATTTTTCCTTTGTTTCTACACTATAATAGGCTTATTTATTGTATTGATTGAGTTGTTGGGCGTGGTTATCTCGTGAACTTTTACAATTAATGTAGTATCCTGTATTTGTACTATGTACTTCATATGTCATATAAAAGACATCTCTTTTATCGATTGGAAAAAAAAAAAACTTGACTTGCACATGATATTGGCCTCTAGTTTAAATACCCAATCTGTTTGTCCGCCATTTTTTATGTTCGTGTCCATTTTCAAACATTTTTGTCTTACAATATAAATCTTGTTTTATACTATTTCTCGATGAATCCCATTACACAAAGTTTTAAAAATCAAGAAAAAGATTATAAACTGAAATACATAAACAATTAAAAAATAATACGAACATAAAAAATGAACAAATTGTTATAAAACCAGCGGAATAACTAAATTAAGCACTAAACACAAAATATAGAAAAGATAGTTTCTCTAGGAACTATCGAGAACAAAGTAGATCTTCAAGATCTATGATATTATACTCAGTGTTTCTCTTTTCTGCTCTTTGCCTTTTCTTTCTCATTGATATTCATACTCTATATTTTTCTCCAATTACATCTACATTTATAGGAAAATGGGGAGAGGATGATTGATGAGAGAGAGACCCCATAGAATTAACTATGTTCCCTAACTATAAACATGTACTACTATTCCATCCATTTCCTTTAATGTGATCAGCCAACTTCGCAAGATTTTTCTAACACTTCCTCTTGGATGATCACATGCTAAAAATATGCCTTGTTAAAAACTTTGTCAAAGAAAACCCAATGGGAAAAACCTTCGACGAAGGAAATATAGTGCAGTATTCTTGCTTCTCTTGCAATATGGTCAGTCTTCAGATTGCCTCGTTAAAACCTTTGCTAAGGAAAACCCAGTGGAACAAAACCTTAGGCTAAGGAAAAAGAGTGCAATCATTTTCAAGTTATTGAATGCCCCTCAATGCTGCAAGATAAATCTTTGTGTCGACGCATTCCGATACTGTTTACCAACTTCTTGAATGTTGTGGTTGGTAATGCCTTAGTGAATAAGTCTGTCAAATTGTCACTAGACCGTATCTGCTGAATATCAATATCACCATTTTTCTGAAGGTCATGAGTGTAGAAGAATTTTGGTGATATGTGCTTAATTCTGTCTCCTTTGATATAACCTCCCTTGATCTGTGTGACACATGCAACATTATCTTCATACAATAATGTCGGGTAATCTTTGATTGACGACAATTCACATTTTTTCCGAATGTGTTGAATCATAGACCTCAACCAAATACATTCACGACTTGTTTCATGAATTGCGATAATCTCAGAGTGATTAGAAAAAGTAGCAGTCAACGTTTGCTTTACAGAACGCCAGGAAATAACAGTACCACCGCAAGTGAACACATATCTTGTTTGTAATCGGGCCTTATGTGGATCTGATAAATAACCAACATCTGCATATCCGATTAATTGTGATGTTGATCCATTTGAATAGAATAAGCCCAGGTCAGTCGTTCCTCGGAGATAACGTAATATGTGTTTAACTCCTTTCCAATGCCTCTGAGTTAGAGCAGAACTGTATCGAGCTAACAAATTGACTGAAAATGCAATATCCGGTCTTGTACAATTTGCTAGGTACATAAGTGTACCGATTGCACTCATATATGGTACTTTAGGACCAAGTATATCTTCTCCCTCTTCTAGAGGTCGAAACGGATCTTTGTTCACATCGAGTGATCTAACAATCATTGGCGTACTCAAAGGGTGTGCCTTATCCATGTAAAATTGCTTCAAGACTTTTTCCGTGTATGTCGACTGATGTACTATAATCTCATTTGGCAAATGCTCGTTTTGTAGGCCGAGACAATACTTTGTTTTGCCAAGATCTTTCATTTCAAACTCTTTCTTTAAATATTCTGCAGTTTTTATTAGCTCTTCTGGAGTTCCAATGAGATTTAAATCATCGACATAAACCCTAATAATCGCAAAACCAAAATATGATTTATTAGTAAAAATACATGGACAAATAGAATCATTTTCATATCATTCCTTTAACAAATAATCACTAAGCCTTTTATACCACATAAGACCAGATTGTTTCAATCCATATAAAGATTTTTGTAGTTTAAGAGAATAAATACTTTGAGGTTTTGATTTGTGTGCTTCAGGCATAGTATATCCTTTAGGGACCTTCATGTATATGTCAACATCTAGTGATCCATATAAATATGCAGTCACTACGTCCATCAGGCGCATATCCAGACATTCCATGACTACTAAGCTGATCAAAAATCTAAATGTGATTACATCCATTACGGGAGAATATGTCTCCTCATAATCAATTCCAGGTCTCTGTGAGAAACCCTATGCAACAAGTCGTGCTTTATAGCGCACAACTTCATTCTTCTCATTGCGTTTACGCACAAACACCCACTTGTATCCTACAGGCTGTATCCCTTCAGGGGTTTGGACTACAGGTCCAAATACTTTCCTTTTTGCAAGAGAATTTAGTTCTGCTTGAATTGCTCCTTTCCGCATTGGCCAATTATTTCTATGTCGACATTTCTGAATAGTTTGTGGTTCACTTTCTTCATTACCTTCAGTAATGTTCTCATTACTTATAGTAATGCCAATAGCAACTTTAAATAAAAAACAGTTTTGTTTCTATCCAATATTCACCCATGTTCATATAATGTATTGAGATCTCATTACTTTCAGGTACCTATTCCTCTTCAGGAAATAATTCCTCGGGAGTTTTCTCTTCAGGAGATTCATACTTACGGGAAAATATTGATAGATTCATTCTTTCATTTGCCTGTTTTGTGGGTTTAGCCTCTCTAGGAGCGCTTGAATTTGTTAGCTTGGTCTCTTCGAGAGTACCAGCCTCTTTACCTTGGATTTTCCTCTTCCAGGGGAATTTATCTCTTGCACCGACAGGTCTCCCACGCTTCTGGCGTGCCTTAGACTCATCACCTGCTATGCTAGTGGTTTGTTCTGCAGGAACTTTAATGCATGCTGGAAAGTTAGTAGTTGGTATATGAGACTTAGTCGCCTTCTTTGTGTCGATGAATGCATCCGGTAGTTGATTTGCAATACCTTGTAAATGTATAATTCTTTGAACTTCTAGGTCACATTAATTAGTACGCGGATCAAGATGAGATAATGTCGAAGCATTCCAAGTAATTTCACCTCGAGCTTCTGGCTGCGATTTATCTCCCCCTAATGGTGGGAGCACTGATTCATCAAAATGGCAATCCTCAAAACGTGCCTTAAAAAGATCACCTATTAAGGGTTCAAGGTATCTAATGATAGATGGAGAGTTAAAACCTATATAGATACCAAGTCTACGTTGAGAACCCATTTTAGTGAGTTGGGGAGGTGTAATAGGTACATAAACAGCACAACCAAAAACTCTTAGGTGAGAGATATTCGGTTGTTGACCAAATATAAGTTGTGCATGCGAGTATCTGTGATATGCAGTAGGCCTAACACGAATTAGAGAAGCAGCATGTAAAATAGCTTGACCCCAAGCAGAAACTGGTAATTTTGTTTTCATGAGTAACGGACGAGCAATCAGTTGAAGTCTTTTAATAAAAAACTTAGCTAAACCATTCTAGGTTGTGTGTGTGCAACATGATGTTCAACATCAATACCTATTGACATATAGTAATCATTAAATGCTTGAGATGTGAATTCTCCAGCATTGTCCAGATGAATTGTCTTGATTGGGTGATCCGAAAATTGTGCTCATAATCTGATTATCTGAGCAAGAAATTTAGCAAATGCAACATTTTCTTGTAGATAATAAACAAGTATGTGACCATCTGGTTGAGGCATCAACTAAAATCATGAAATAGGGAAATGATCCACAAGATGGGTGTATTGATCCACAAATATCCCCTTGAACTCTTTGTAAAAAGGATGGAGACTCAATAACGACTTTAGAGTTATCAGTTTCCCTTGTGAACAAGCATTACAGGGGTAATTGTTGGGCAAAAGAATCTTCTGGTTCTTTAACGAATGCCCATGTGAATTTTCGACAATACGACGCATCATTATTGAACCTGGATACCCAAGGCGATCATGTCATAGCATGAAAAGTTTTGGATTAGAGCACTTCTGGTGCATAATCGCATATGATTCAATTGTTTTAATCATCGTGTAATATAGCCCAGAGGAGAATGCAAAAAGTTTTTCTAATACTATCTTCTGGCCAGATACATTATAAGTGATATATAAATACTTTTTTTGACCTTTGCTGATGGTTTCAATATGGTAACCATTACGACGTATATCTTTAAAACTTAGAAGATTTCTTCTGGATTTGGTAGAATACAGAGCATTGTCAAAATGTAAATTTGTCCCATTTGTTAACACAATATTTGCTCTTCTAGAGCCTTCAATTAGGTTTGCGGAACCTAATATTGTATTGACATTTGCTTGTACCTTTGTTAATTGTTTAAAATATTTATTATCCCGAAGAATGGTATATGTTGTACCATACCACTGTCTACCAAACAAATATCTTCACCAGTTATCTTTGTTTTTGATAACGCATTGTTAGTATCCATGCCCCTATTATATGCAAGAAAAGATTTCATAAATAGATAACTAAAACACACATTGACATTTTATTACAAAGACAAACATGACATATTTCTTACAACATGATTAAAAACATAAACACACCTTCAAATTTATTACATGCAATATAAGTAGGAAATGATAATTTAGTCCAACTGCTGGGACCATTCAGGTTAGTCATTTTCATCATAGAGATCATTTTTCGTTCCACTTGGTTTACCGATATACTTAGAGATATAAAAAGACGAGATATCAAAAGGTTCAAAAGGGTTAGGTTGATTATTATTCATTTGATTGGTGAAATTTGTTTCAATCTCATTTTCTTTGATAGATGCCTAGTAAAGGTTTGCCAAATGCCTCGGTGTACAACAGGTACGTGACCAATGTCCTTTTGCTCCACATCTGTAGCAGGAGTCCTCAGAATTCCTGGAAGGCTTATTTTCCAAATTCTTCCTTTTTTCTGCAGACACTTCTGGTCTAGTCCACTTATTCTATTTCTGGGGAATATCTGGTTTCTTGCCTGATTTCTGAACATATCCTACATGGACTTGGTGGTTATGGCTACCACACCCATGCCCACGTCCACGACTATGGCCACGGCCATGACCACGACCACGACCACGACCTCGTCCCTGATTGGGAAAAGAGACTCTATTCGCTTCTGGGAATGGTATAGAGCCAGCTGAACGAGACTCGTGATTTCTCATTAACAACTCATTATTCTGTTCAGCAACCAGGAGACAGGAAATTAAATCTGAGTATTTCTCAAATCCACGCTCTCTGTATTGCTGCTGCAGGAGCAAATTGTTGGCATGAAAAGTGGTAAAAGTTTTTTCCAACATATCTTTTTCAGTTATAGTTTCACCACATAATTTTAAGATTGAAACTATCTTGAACAGAGTGGAGTTATACTCGCTAACAGATTTATAATCTTGCACCCTTAAATTTAACTAGTGATAACGAGCTCTGGGCAGTATCATTGCTTTTTGGTGCTCGTACCTTTCTTTTCAGATTATTCCATAAGGTTAATGGGTCATTAACCGTAAGGTACTCAGACTTCAGGTCTTCGTGGAGGTGGTGGCGAATAAATATCATTGCTTTGGCGCTATCCTTCAAGGATGCGTCATTACCAGTTTTTATCGTTTCTCCTATTTCCATGGCATCAAGGTGAATCTCAATGTCAAGAATCCATGATAAATAATTTCTTCCTGAAATATCAAGGGCTGCAAATTTCAATTTTGTGTAGTTCGACATTGTCTATAAAAATAAGAGATTTTAATTTAGATAAACATTTAAATAAGGGATAGTTGAATGAACAACTCATATTTAATGAACTGCAACAATAAGTCTAAGGAAATATTATACAAATATATGGGACAAACCATATTTATCTAAAACCTTGAGGAAACAAGGGTTATAAAATCAATTCAATTCCAACTATTACTTTCTGTCTTTTTTCAAGATACTGACTTGCAATATACATATGCATTTATTCTATCTCTCTCTATATACATACATATTTTGTAAGAGCCATGCATGTTCAGACAACAAGAATCCGAAGGAAATTTACGATTTGAATTTTGACTCAAGTTATCAAACTTTATACCAAAGACTGTTTGTGCTTCTTGTTATCAATAAAATAAATGCTTAGTCCTTTCCCATGACAAGTTGATAAGAGTGAACAAATAGTAATGTAGATAACACATTTAAACATTCATCTAGAAAAATAACAAAAGGAATGAAATAAAAAAATAAGTTTGCTGGTATATGGTTAACCACTGGGGTTAGCCCAGTGGCCAAACTCGTGATTTCCCTTAAGGAGGTCACGGGTTTGAAGCGTTGTGGTGGATTCAATATTGAAGATCCATCCACTTTGTTGCAAAAAATACTTTGGGTATTCTCAATTTTTTTCATATTGTGCAAAATACTTTAGGTATTTTACCTTTTGTTTCATATATATAAGTATTTACTAGTAGAATACTTCACGTATTCCTTTATTGTAGATAGAATTCTTCAGGATTCATAATTGATAAGTACTTCATGTACCCATTTTTTTTAGCACATACTACGTACGTATATTATGCAAGAGAAAGATATAGTATAGTAAGCAAAGCATATGAACAAGTGAATTACAGGAAATGTAAACCATTTATCTTTCTCAGTAGGGTAGAGACTCGTGCTGATAACGTGTTATAAAACCAGCGGAATAAATAAGATTGCAGAAACTAAATTAAGCACTAAACACAAATATATAGAAAATATAGTTTCTCCAGGAACTATCGAGAACAAAGTAGATCTTCAGGATCTATTATATTATACTCAGTATTTCTCTTTTCTACTCTTTGCTTTTTCTTTCTCATTGATATTCATACTCTATATTTTTCTCCGATTATATCTACATTTATAGGAAAATAAGGATAGGATGATTGATGAGAGAGGACCCCATAGAATTGACTATGTTCCCTGACTACAAACATGTACTACTATTTCACCCATTTCCTTTAATGTGATCAGCCAGCCTCGCAAGATTTTTCTAACAAAATACTCCCAGAATTGAATGATTTGTTCACCAACTCTTCTATAGCAAGTCTACAACCACAAGTGCAGTTTGTGAGTGTGAGCTCCACTTCCACATGTGAGAGGAGTTTGTGGGTGAGCGTGTGTGGGGTTGAAAATTTCACAGTTACCATCGCAGGCATCGTTGTTACCGAATTGCTCCCGATCTACAGCCTCCCCAATTGTCTTCCCTAATCTCAAGAAATCACCATGGAAGCTCTACTCTGCAAGAAAATCGGCGACCCAACAGTAGTAACCCCAACCTCATCAGACGACTCCTCCCCACTAACCCTGTCAACCTCCCACCCAATCCCCCAACTCAACTCCCCAACCGCGATCAGGGTCCGAGTCAAAGCCACCAGCTTGAATTACGCCAATTACCTCCAGATCCTCGGCAAGTACCAAGAAAAGCCCCCCTTACCCTTCATCCCCGGCTCCGATTACTCCGGCCTCGTCGAATCGGTTGGTCCCGGCGTCTCCAAGTTCAGGGTCGGCGACCCAGTTTGCTCTTTCGCCGCACTCGGGTCTTTCGCGCAGTTTATCGTCGCCGATGAGAGTGAATTGTGAGTCTTACAGATATACAGCGTGCATTTCTATAGCATTTGATCAGCAATTTTTGTGGGAGCTTATTCATTTTTTATGGGCAATGTGTTTGTTTTGCTTGTGGCTCATAAAATCTGGGTGGGGAACAATGTGGGAAAATTTTTACAGTAATTTGCTTGCTTGTACATTATGGATTGGCTGTCTTTAGTCTTTTATGTACTTGGGACATAGTGAATAGTGCTGCCAATTATTCTACACACACTCACATCTTTTTGTGGGTCCCACACACACCGGAGGTGTAGTGTGTGTGGATCCCAATGTGAATGTGAGTCATACGTATATGGCGTGCATTTCTACGACATTCGATTGGCACATTTTTTGGTGCTTCATTTTTTTAGGGGCATGTGTTTGCTGTTCTTGTGTCTCTGAAAATTCTATGCCGTGAAAATTTGGAGGCCCCTGGAGCATTGTTCCAGCGACAGCAAATAATTTTTCATTTTTTCAAGGCATAGAATCATTACACCTTATTGTTTATCTCTCAATTCTGGACTTGTGTTGAGAAAATAAAGGTTTCGGGTACCTGATGGATGTGATCTAGTTGCTGCTGGTGCATTACCTGTTGCTTATGGAACATCACATGTTGCCTTAGTTCATAGAGCCCAATTGACCTCTGGTCAGGTATCAGTAGTCCCCTGTACTTGTTCCCTTGTCCTTGGCTATGTCGTATGCCCTTCTACTTATTATTCTCTAATTTCTCTAGATCATGGGTGATAATGGAATCTCAGGTGTTGCTGGTTCTTGGGGCAGCTGGAGGGGTTGGGGTTTCGGCTGTACAAATTGGAAAGCTTTGTGGTGCCATTGTTATTGCTGTTGCCAGGTACTTCCAGTGTTCCACTAAAGCAGAAGTTGTGTTCTCTGCATTATGTCATCATGTTGTTCTATACCAAAGCTTTGTGTTGTAACACTTAGGCTTGAGTGATGGTTTTAATTACAGGGGAGCAGAAAAGGTGCAGTTTTTGGAGTCTTTAGGTGTTGATCATGTTGTTGACTTGACCAAAGGAAGCGTGACAGAAAGTGTCAAGGGTTTCTTAAAGGCGAGAAAGCTCAAAGGGGTGGATGTATTGTATGACCCAGTTGGAGGCAAGCTTACTAAGGAAACCATGAAGTTATTGAGCTGGGGAGCAAAAATTCTGGTTATAGGGTTTGCTAGCGGAGAAATCCCTGTCATCCCTGCAAACATCGCTCTTGTTAAGGTACCCTACAGATGCTCCAATGTTTCAGAACCATCCAATATCCCAGTCAGTCGAGTTTGAACCGATTTGTTTATGAGTATTTTTTCTTTTCCTTCTTTGTGAAACTTTGTGATGTTACAAGTTGTCGACTGTCTCTAACTTCTGAATGTGTGTGTGTGTGTGTGTGTGATAGGTTCTTAATAATGTTCATTTCAGTTTGGAGGATTGAACTCTTGCATGGTTTGGATAACCCATGTAGATCTATCTACACACTTGGTTTTGAGTTGAAACAGGCTTCGATTTTTCATGGAGGTTAATAGCGATTACAGTATCTGTTGCACGAATAGTATTTTCTAACATTAAAATGAAGTAAAAGGTTGTACTTTGTAACTTAAGTTGTATGTCATTGCATGTTAAAGCAGTATTCCTTTGGTAAATTCTAGCATCTAGGACAAAAGCACTTCTCAAATTGATGGTTGAACTTGCGAGAGATGTCCTTCTCTAAGTCTTTGATCCAACTGCCTAGATAATTCTGGACTTTTTCTTTAACATCTTGTCAATTTTCTGTGAGTAATTTTTGCTTGTCAGTTTATAATGTTTCTCAGCTTTAATTACTTTTTGAATTCCTGATTTTATGTATGCAGAACTGGACAATTCATGGACTGTACTGGGGAAGCTATAAAATACATAAACCAGCTGTACTGGAAGATTCTCTGAAGGAACTATTATCCTGGTTGACAAGCGGCTTAATTACCATCCACATTTCTCATACTTACAGCCTCCCAGAGGTTAGAATCTTCATCTTTGCTTTCTACTTCTTTAGTCTTTTTTTTTTTTTTTTTTTGTCGGCTCAACTTCTTTAGTTGGAGAATTGCCCAATGGGATTTATGAGAAGAATTTAATCTATGGGCCTAACTCAAGTGGTGCATTTTGATATGACATCTCATGTGTCAGAAGTAGCCCATGAAACTAACAGATAGCTGTTATGGACCAGACACATGACACTTTTTAACTTCTAACATCTAACACAGTTTGTCAAATGGACCATAATCAAGTTGAAGGCACCGAGAATTCCAACCATTTGTTGTTCTATTTTGACTCTTGGTCTTCAGCTCAAAAGATTCACCTTTGCAACTTAATAAACTACATGGCCTGGGATTGATTGGGCAGAGCAGTGTTTAGACTCATTCTCTGGATATTTGAAACTCATGTTCTAAGGAAATTGGGAAATTTTCAAAATAGCACCTGATC